>CAJQUN010000512.1:0-381939 GCA_907163345.1 Haberlea rhodopensis | reverse complement strand
TCTCGATCGATCGAAGTATTTTACCGATCGATCGAGAAGCTTCTTCACGATCGATCGAGAAATCTTCGATCGATCGGCATCACAATTTTAAAACATACATTAGACCCACTGTCTCGCTCGATCGATCGGAACCAAATCTCGATCGATCGAGAGCTCTGAAAAATCGGGATTTTCCCCAGATTTTGAGCACTACTTTTCACACCATCCTTTCTACTTCACAACACATCTTTCATGCTGAAACTATCATGTGAATAACTTCATAAAATATCCAAGTAAGTACTTAAATCAAAGATTTAACAAAACCTAAGCTCAATGCATCTAATACCATCATCATAAACTTAGAGCTCAACCAACTTACAGAAAGCAGGCATCATGGCATTACCCAGATTTTCGAAGTACTCCATTTCATGCCATAAAAACTATACCATAATTCATAAAACATGCTTGACACAAAAATATCCTGGGGCTTTACCAACTTATCATTCGTGTACCCAAATCGAAGGTTCACCCAAAAGACCCATCTAACATGCATAATATAACCTCCTAAATACCACTCTCACTCCACATTTTTCCAGAAAACAGGGGAAATATCTTCCCAGATTTTCGAACACCCTAGTTCCCAATGCCTTAATCCTTCATATAAAACACATAACATGCTCAAGGAAAAATACTGAGAGCTTCATAATAACACCATTTAATCATTTAAATCGAAGGTTTCAAGAAACCTAAGCTATCATGCCATTTTTACCATACATAAAAGCAAGAACCTAATAAGCTTAAAAACACAGACAGAGCATGGTTTCTTACCCTACTTTGCTCCGATTTTTGAGAGACTTCCAAGGGATGAAAATGGCAAGGCTCCTCAAGTTTTTACTCAGCAAGTGCTGGTGTTTCTTTGGGAGAGAAGGGTCGAGATTTGGGATGGAAGGATGAGGCTGAATGATTGAGCCAAGTGGGGTGATTGTTGACTGACTCATTTGCCACGGACGTCTTCTGGTTGCGATGCTATTTGGGTGATTGTTGACCGACTCACCAAAGCATCTCATTTCGTGCCATATTGTATGACATTTATATATTTGAGAATGGCAAAGTTGTACATTCAACATGTAGTGAGACTACATGGTATACCAGTTTCCATTGTATCGGATAGGGATCCGAGATTTACTTCTCATTTTTGGGAAGGGTTACAGACAGCGTTGCGAACTGAAGTGCGGTTGAGTACAGCATATCATCCTCAGACAGATGGACAAACAGAGCGTACGATACAGACACTTGAGGATATATTGCGTGCCTGTGTATTAGAGTTTGATAACTCATGGCAAGAGTCATTGCCATTAGTGGAATTGTCATATAACAACAGTTATCAGTCTAGTATACAGATGACACCATTTGAGGCTTTGTATGGGCGACGATGTAGATCGCCATTGTATTGGGATGATGTTGATCAGTCTTTCTTACATGGACCGGATATGATTCATGAAATGGAAGAAAAAGTAAAGTTAATTCGATTGAAACTTAAAGCTGCTCAGGACAGACAGACTGCTTATGCCAATAAGCGACTAGACCACTTGAATTTCAAGTTGGTGACCGTGTGTTCTTGAAAATCTCACCTTTTAAAGGTGTAGTACGGTTTGGTAAGCGTGGAAAATTGTCTCCACGATATGTTGGTCCGTATGAGGTCTTGCAACGTATTGGTACGTTGGCATATCGATTGGCACTACCACCGGCCTTGAGTAGTATTCATGATGTCTTTCATGTTTCACTGTTGAGGAAGTATGAACCAGATCCGAGTCATGTATTACAGTTACCTGATGTACAGTTGGATACAGATGTGTCGTATGAGGAACGACCGGTTATGATCTTGGATCGAGCTGAACGCAGGTTGCGTAATAAAGTGATTCCTATGGTTAAGGTACAGTGGGACAGACGGGGTGTCGAAGAGGCAACGTAGGAGACGGAGCAGCATATGATGCAACGGTATCCAGATTTGTTTCTGGTATGTTGATATGTTATTTATACATGTTTCTTATGATACATATATCATATATGTTATTATGTGAAGCATGTATTATGTTTGTATATGCAATTTCGAGGACGAAATTCAATAAGTGGGGGAGAATTGTAATGCCTCGATTTGTTTTATACACATATGATATGATTATGGTGTAATTATATCAAATGGCGGTATGATAATGGGGTTCGGGTGGAACCAAGAATGAATTAATACATGTATGAAATGATATATGGCAAGGAATGAAACATGGTGTACAATGATTTGAACAGTAACATATCAAGCAACATGAACTAGTAGGCATTTGAATATGCATGTGAATTTAATTTGACTTGGAGTTGCATTTGAATTTGAATTTCATCTTCATGTATGTGATATCCCCGAGATAATTATTTGCTATTTGGGCGTTAATTATGTTTATGTGACATTGGTGATAATTAGATAATGTGTTGGGTTGTAGTTTTGGTAAAGCATGTTTAATGGTAATTGTGGTGCATTGTGGTGAAATACTTTAAAATATCATGTTGGAGTATTCTACATATCATGCTTATATTATGATACACATTTTATTTATTCCAAAGCTGATAAGGAGCCACTTGCAATGCTTTACATCACATCACCCCCCTCTCCATCAACTTTTTGATCCCTAAACCCCATCCACTCATCCAGAAGCTGCCATTTTCGTTTTTGAAACTAGAGTGGAAGAGTGAACTTGGAAAAAGGAGTCTTTTGTGCTTTTCTTACTTGAAACTTGGAGCTCAAGTGGTAAGCTTCCATCTTGGTAGAGTTTTGTTGAGTTTTGGTTGGGTTTGTGTCTTGTTTTGGGGATATAAGGGTGGATCTTGTTCCATCATGTTGTTTATACTTGGGGGATGCATTCCATGTTGTTTTGTGGTTATATGTTGAGCATGGTAGTTGTTCTTGGTTGTTCATGAGTGTATGTGTTGAGGGAAGCTCATTCAGGGAAGTTTCTGGCAGAAACAGGACTTCTCGATCGATCGGGAAATGGGTCCGATCGATCGAGCAAGGCAGAGCCTGAACAAGGCGTGAAATGAGCTTACCGATCGATCGACGATTTTTACCGATCGATCGGTGTGACGTCTCGATCGATCGGTAAAACGGCTCGATCGATCGGTGGAGGCAGTACCTGGATGCTTATTTTTTCTTGACTTGGCGATCGATCGGGGCTTAGGGCCGATCGATCGCAAGGCTTAAATTTTGGATTTTTGGGATTTTTTCTATATGGTGATGTTTTTGATAATGGTTCATTTATTGATTTCTAATATGGATTCATGTGATTATGTAGAACCATCCCAGGTAGCCACACAGCCTAAGAGATAAAGTCCACGATATCTCCACTTTTGGAACCAAGGTACGTAGTGAGACGTACGAGCATCGGACGGTAAAACGTGCCATACCTTTGATTATGTATATTGTGGATAGTGAATCCTTATACGTGATGGTATATGTGAAATGACTGTGAATTACTGTGATAATGGAATCAACTATTGTGTTGGATTAATGTGATGAAATTGATGAATGTTCCGGTAGCCTTTATCTCCGAGCGAGGGAGGTACTTGCCGCTGTCATATGAAGCGATGGTAATATGATATTTGCCGCTGTCATGTCTAAGCGAGGTAACATGCCGCTGTCATTGTCGAAGCGAGGGATATCATATGATGCCGCTATATGTCGAAGCGAGGGGTCCTAAAATTCCGCTGTTGTATTGGGACCGGAACAGTCACAATTCTAGTGGTTAAAGTGAAATATTGTGGTTATAATTGGAAACGCGTTATCGATCATTATATTGTGAACTAATGATTTTGTGCATAAGCTTGTGAAACAGGAACGACAATGAAATGTGCTAATGTGGTAATCGAGGAGCATATCAATTAATCGTTTCATACGCTTAATTACTTTATTAAGTTGAATTGTGTTAAGTGATAATATATATATGCTCATGGTGAGTTGTTCCTGTAGGTACGCTTTTGAACCAAGGGGGCTGAGGGTCGGTTGAACTGTGAGCTGTTGAAAGCATAAATGAAGATAGAGTACAGGAAATTTTGGATAGTCTCTACTCCAGAAGTAGTCTAATGCTATCACTTAAACATTCATGATTGGGAATGTAACTGAATAATTGTTGTTGAAGTTTTATTTTGGCCTGTAACCTAATTGAGCTCACATCAAACCAGAACCCTAAGATGTCTTCAATATATATTTAGCCCCATTTATATCTTGAATTCACTGTTAAGGTTTAGGGTCCTTACAATGTACATGTCCACTAACATGTTATTACCTTCAAATACCCTATATTAAGGTGACTTAGCATGATGATTAATTGAAATGCTTTTTATTAAGGGATACCAAGTGAAATCACATACTTCACCTAAACACACCTACAAAAACACTACACAAGCTCCTCTCCATCTCTTTCAAGTTCTTTTTGGTTTGAGCTTGGGATTCACTTGTGAATTGAGCTAGGAAGTTGTGTGAAGTGATTTCTTAATATCTTGGTAAGGAATTCATGGTTTTACACTTGAATTATGTAATTGGTGTTGATGTATGTGAAGTGGAATATCAAATGTGCATGTGAAGAATCATAACATGTTTATATGCCAAGAATTGGATTCTAAGATGATAGAAACATGTTAATATGTTCCTAGAGATTGCAAGAAACATGTTGAAATGGTTAAATTCGAGTTATAGGAGAAGAGCTAGGAAGATAAGCTCAAATCGCCATGTTCTAAATTTCTGGACATCGGCGATCGATCGCTAGCTTTGTGCCGATCGATTGCCGCGACCAGAGCAAAAATAAGGCGGTTAATGTATGTGGCGATCGATCGGTAAAAATGTGGCGATCGATCGCCAGAAACAGAACACTTTGGCGATCGATCGCGAGGTATGGCGATCGATCGCGAGGGGGCAGAACAGTATAACGATCGATCGGTGAGAAGTAGCGATCGATCGCCAGAGCCAGAATGTTGAAAAAATGTTATATTTTTATAGAATTTGATTTTAATGCCTATGATAACATGATATATTGTTGGCATTGTTGTAGCATCATCTCAAGGGACGGGACAATGAGGCAATTAGCCAGTGACGCCTAATTTCAATCGTTTGTGTCGCAGTACAGGTACGTGTTGACGTACGGAGTATAGATATTATGTGATGATGATGTTATGGTTTTGATATCATATGATTTATGTTAGCTTTGTGTCATATGATTGGTAGTATCATATGCATGTACATACATGGATTTCATATGATTGGGATGGTTGCCTTGATAGATATGTGTATATGCTTTGGTGAGATCATTGCCTTGATAGATATGGCAGGATTGGTATATGCTTTGGCTGAGATCATTGCCTTGATAGATATACTACATATGCTTTGGCTTGAGAGATATACGCCTGGTTTGGGTATGCTCTGGCTTTATCACAAATGAGTACGATACGATGATATGTGCTGCTAATATGAAGATGTGATGTGGTTCCACTGACATATTGAGCTGAATAGGCATATCATATTGGGCTCGTGATAATAGGGAGATTGTTGAGACATGTCATGACATAGTGCATTTGTTGATGCATGATACAGAGCATTCACTATTGATGATTTTATTGTGCTTTATCATTATGTTATTGTTTGATATTGCCCTGAGATAGTTGTGATCTATACTCACGTTGTGTGAATGTTTCTGTAGGGACTTATAGACTTGGGGAGACGGGATGTGAGTCATTTTCCACTGCGAGCTGAACCACTGCCTAGGAGTTATCTTGTAGTAGGTTGTTGTTTGTACATATGATGTGTAGTGGATATGTTTTTATAAACCCTGTAACAACTTAACTAGTACGATACTCTTAATCAGTGCATGTTATTACTTAATTCAGACTCACATATGTATGAAAACATGATACATAATGGATTAAGTAACGAGGACCCCACAAACAATGAACAATGCATAAAATCACGACAATGAGACGTGCGTATGTAAATGTCAAAATCATATTCTTACAAGTGTTTTCTCGAGTGTCCATAAGCTTACTATTCGTAACCTTCTCCACTAGTATATTAGACAATTGTGGCTATGTCAATAGGTCTTAATTGGATTATAATGTAAGGCCTTGGCTCATGGCTACAATAAAAAGATACGAATTTCAAAAACAAGAGAGTAAGTCATATTAACCATGTTGCGCACTCTCATCTCAATTTTCAACATCTTTTATTGGCGATTCATCATTTTTTTCACATTTTGGATTCACCCTCCTTTCTCATTCGCCTCACCATTCACCTCAATATTTTTCTCATTCTTTCAATCACTTATTTCTCCCCCTCTTCACCATTTTTTTATGCGCCCAAGCCCTTTTTTCATTATTATCCCCTTTCTATTTTTCAATTAGGAACATGGGGGATATTTAAAATTTTAAAGTGCAATATGGGTCTTACTCACTTGAGGGTAGGAGATAGTGTATAAGCTTTCAACAAGGTGGTCGATGTGGGATTTTGAAATGATGTCGAATAGGGGTTATTATGTGCCTAAGCACATGCCATTCGATTTTCAATAAGCTCAAAAGGTAACTATGGTACAATGATGTCATTTGGTGGCTTCAAATGCTCAAACGATAAAAAATTGCCTAAATCATTCATAAGCCACATATGTCTGTATTCCACCTCAAAGGTTACTAAAGCAAGTTCTAGACTAATTTCAATTCAAAAATAACATATGATTTGACCAATGTGCTCAAATGGTATCTCAAAACCAAGGTGATATAAGAAACAAATTTGAATGAGATTATAAAATATATTGCAACAATTCAATTCTCATTCATTTACATTTAAGCTCAAAGGGGCTACTATGGCAAATTTATATCAATAAATAAAGGCCCAAAATACTATCAAGAATTGCCTATATCATATTTGTGTTCATTCAAATCAACATTGATTAATCAAATGGTCATGGTCTCTAGTGCATGAATATGTGAGAAACTCAAGAGCAGAGTGAACAAAAATTTTAAACTTTTCACAAATAAGCTCAATTCTTCATCATCGGCCTTCACAATTACTTCAAATCACGACTATGACACAAAAAGAAAAAAGAAAAAGTCTAAAAAAAAGAAAAAAAAACACGACAACACACATTGGAATCCAGAAAACAAAACATCATCAATGTTTAAACACCACCCAAACTTAAAATCGTGCATTGTCCTCAATGTACCATACAATGTACAAAATAAGCGACAACACACCTACCTGCGACGACGATCGTCAGTAATCGTCGTCCATCTCATGCTCATGGGTATGGTGAGAAGATGATGATAGGACCTCCGCATCAGTATAGACCTGCAATGGGAAAAATAATGATCAGCGGCTCTGACTAAGACATGCTAATATAAAATGAAATACTAAACTTAAAAAATGAAATAAAATAAAAAGTATATAAGGCTTGGGTTGCCTCCCAAGAAGCGCTTTGTTTCAAGTCTTCAGCCAGACCATGCGAAGCAACCATCAAATAGCGGCTTCCGCCCATAGTGAGTATCATATGACACTACATATGGGTCTTGGTTGTGTATGCCCTCAAGCTTGGCGAGATAGTGGCAATTAACGCTCGTCGCTCCAACAACGTCCTTCAAAAATTGATAAGCATGGGAGAAAGATTCTAAACATGGCTTCATCTCGTGGAGGACGTAATATGGTGAAGTTGGCATGAATGGGAAGAACGGATCCACATATGGCATATATGACATCACCATCGATGAGTGCTCATCATTATTTTCAAAAATATGCTCATCTTCCAACGTCAGGCTAGACTCATCTTGACACGGGAATTCATCAGATAACTTTTCCACAGTAGGCTCAACCACTTGAAGATGCTCATATTCCCTTGAATCTTGCCGCATGAGTAGGATCACTCTCCCAAACTTGGTTGGTTGAATGATCATCATCATGTGACCACACCTGATTTGTCACCCCTTGATTAGTATATCTCATCTCAACCTCTGTGATGACCAGAGATTAGGGATGTTAATCCCGGAGTGTTATTAACCCCTAAAGTTGTTTGCGTGGCGATTTGGGGTTTAATCGAAGTGTTGGGCCTTCTGGGCTCGTCCATTTGAGTAGTTGGGATCGTTGGATCCCGAGGTTGAGATCGTATTCTCATTTCGGTGAAAACCTGTGAGTTGGGTTTTTAGTGTGACTCAGAATCTCGGGTGCTGTGTGTGGGCACCGGTAGGGGTTTTTTGAGTTAGAGAGAGAATTTTTGAAAACAGATGATTTTTAATGAATCATGATGTATTTGTGGGGCTATTAGTATTTTGGGGTAGCTATAAATACCAGTTGAACCGAGATTTTAATTATCGGAACCATTTTCTCCACCTTCCCTCTCTCTCCTCGCCCGCGCGATTTCCCGTCTGCCCCCTACCCCCGCGCACAAAAGTCGTTCGCCCGTCGCCGTCCTGCCGCCGTTCGGCGCGTCCGACCCGCCGTTGAATCGTCTCTCCGAGGCGCTCCTTTCTATACCAACAATTCGAAGTTTCGTCGAGAATCGCGTTCGGATTTGCCAGAAAAGCGTAGGGTTCGGATCTGGAATTCTGTCCGATTTTGTGGCTCGATTTTGGTACGATTTTTGGGGCTTTTCTCCCAGTGTTTTTGGGGCGTTTTGGTGCTTAGTTTGGGTCGAAAATTTCTTGCTTTATGGTTCAAAGATTTTGGTTGCCAATTGGTTCGATTTTCATGCTGTTTGATGAGTTAGGGTTCGAAAAATTGGGGTTTTTGACAAGGAGTGATGATTCTTGTTAGTAATTGATTAATTCATGTTTTAGATGCATTATGATGCTTGATTGTGTTCGAATTGAGGAATTGGATTCGAATTTAGGGCTTTGAATTCGAATTTTGGGGGTTTTGGCATGTGGGGCGATTATTCATGTTGTTGGTTGATTAATTCATGTTTAGATGAATTATGGTGTTTAATTGGGTTCGATTTGTGTTGTGAAGGTTCGAAAATTTGTGGGGAACTCTTGAGCAATTTTCGATATTGGTTTATTGTCGTGTGTTGACAATATTTTTGAGGGTTATGGGTGTGCTTGAGCATGGGTTGCATGTTCGTAATTAATTGTGAATTAATTTATCGTGTTAGCACATCGTTCCTCGGAGCATGGAACTCGAGCAAGGTTTGGCTCGGACTTCGGAGATTTAAGGCACGTGCGACGTACGAGCATTACTTTATCTGAGAGCATTTGTGAAATGCATAATGTATATTGACTTCATCGATGGTTGTGCGCATGGCTATATTTATGTGTTGATATATATGGGGTACTGGGCCTATATGACTATTGTACGGCATTTGAGATGCCTGAGAATGATCGTGGGATCATGTACTCATTATAAGACATGTGAGATGTCTAGGTATAATGGAAAATTGGTAAAATAAATGCTAGGCATTTGAGCTATCTATGATTGATAGCGAAATTGAGAAATCAGTACTAGATATTGAGATATCTATATTTGTATGTATAATGAACTTGGAATCATTGATTATTGATACTTGAGAATCAGGCATGCTATGAGTTAAATCAATGTGTTGGTTTACTGATTTATGAGATTTGATGAGTTTGATGATTGTGAGAACAGGGACAGTACACGGAATCCCGGATGAGGATGTTGCCATCCAGGGAGTATCATTTAAAATTCATTAATATTTACTTGTGTTGTAAATTATGAATTTCATTATTGTGATTATGAGATTTTGTGTATTGGTATGCTCACCCCGTTGGGGGCTGTCTCTGTTGGGGCAGGTGAACAGGTGCATCGATGGCTATGGAGCTGGGCTCGAGCTGTTGATTGGATGCCCTCACAGGATCGTGGTACCAGGGCTTGATGGAGCACGGTATCGTATAGAGTACTTATATACACCCGAGGTTTATATACACATTTATGATGCTCGCTTGTGAGCATGGATATTCTTGTATATGGGTTGTATATAAAGGCATGAGCCTTTCTCTCTTTCATTATATGTTGCATGCAATTGTGGTAGAATTGCTAATGATATGAGAGTCGTTAGTGTATTATGTGGGTGTTGAAACCCACTTTTGTCGTCTTATGTGTGGTGTCTTCCCTGGCTGGGAATTTACTTTGTGTTCAGTATTCTGTTGGGTATTGTGTATTCCCTGGCCGGGAATTATATTATATGATGTTCTTTTGTTTTGGGATAGCTCAATTTACGGGGAGACTCTGCCCAATTTTTTATAAAAGTCCATAATGTGAAAAGTGGCAAAATGGGGATGGTAATGGGCAACTCTATGAGTCTATATGTTAGTCGAGATGATCTTATAACGTTGAATATTAAAGGAATTTTGTAAGCATCATTTGAGCTTCCCGATTGACTTTTTATTGAAAGCATGTGCCACACATAATGGTTAATACACTAATTAAGGGTTAAGGGCTTGGGGTCCTTACATTAGTGGTATCAGAGCAGTGGTTAGCTCTTTGGGGCTGTTGAGGGCCTGGAACATGCTGATAGGGATGAGTAGCACATATTTATGCATGATAGTAGTTAGTGTGGTGTGACACAACTATTTTACTTATGTGCATTTGTGATATGTGATCATAGTGAAACGATTATATGTCATGACATCTATAGAATCATAATATAACCTGTTGATTATGATTGTGAGTTGTGACACAGGGACAACCAAGTGGAGCATTTTGAAATGCATTGGGATACAGGAAGTACTTTGTACTCATAGTTTATGCATTTACTCATTATAATCATATTGTGTGGAATATGGATTATCGTATGCTCATGGTTTGGAATTGTTCCTGTAGGGACACTATGACGTGGAAAGGCTAAGGCCATGGTTGAAAAGGCACGAAATGGTAACCTGCATTTTATATACATCCTGGAATTATGCATTGTGGTTGCATGTATACATGTAGTGATGATTTTAATGCTTTGCCGCCAAATGTTGAAGCGAGGGGTGGGAGTACCGCATGTCGCATTTGAGCGAGGTGCATTAAAATACACTCATGATGATGTATGTTGGTATATGGATTATGCTTTGTGATGCAGGTATGGATGAAATACTTGGTGAATATCCCATGAGTCATTGTTATGGATGAGTGATGATTTTAAATGCTTGCCGCTATTTATTATTTTGTGCCGCTAAAATGTGAAGCGAGGGGTGGGAGCGCCGCATGTCACATTGAAGCGTGGTTAGCATATGAGGCGAGGAAAGAATATTTGCCGCTAAAATGTGAGGCGAGGGGTGGGATTACCGCATGTCCATTTAAGCGAGGTTATTCTATGCCGCCTATATGTGAAGCGAGGGGTGGGAGTACCGCATGTTTTTACTTGAGCGAGGGGCATTAAAATACACTACCGTGACAATGACTAGGGATCGGCTATATTGACTGGCGATGGTTCTTGCCGCCATGTATATTGATAGCGATGGTTCATGCCGCTATATTGACTGGCGATGGTTCTTGCCGCCATGTATATTGATAGCGATGGTTCATGCCGCTATATTGACTGGCGATGGTTCTTGCCGCCATGTATATTGAGAGCGATGGTTCATGCCGCTATATTGACTGACGATGGTTCTTGCCGCCATGGATATTGATAGCGATGGTTTATTCCGCTATATTGACTGGCGATGGTTCTTGCCGCCATGTATATGGATAGCGATGGTTCATTCCGCTATATTGATTGGCGATGGTTCTTGCCGCCGGATATATTGCTAGCGATGCCTCTTTCCGCTATTATGTGGACGATGATTCATGCTCAGGTGTATAGCGAGGTTTCATGCCACTTATTATATGACGAGGTATCATGCCGTTGATTCTATAGCGATCGATTGTGCCGCTATGTGCTCAGCACAGGATTTTGCCGCCTTCGAGCGATGGGTGCTGACTACGTACTATTATCGAGCGACGGAGACAGGTATGCCGCTATATTGATAGCGATGAGGTATGGCATATTACTTGTGTTAGCATTATTGTGGATACTATGTGTTGCTATATATATGCCATGTGTTTGACGATGAGATTATGGATGCCGTGTATTGCCATGTACCGTCGTATGTTTGACGATGTTAGTTGGATGTCATATGTTGACATATGCCGTCACGGGATGACGATGACATAGTTGATGTTCTATGTAGACGTGTGGCGTCGTTTTGATGATTAATACA
The DNA here is from genome assembly GCA_907163345.1 of Haberlea rhodopensis. NCBI lineage: Eukaryota > Viridiplantae > Streptophyta > Magnoliopsida > Lamiales > Gesneriaceae > Haberlea > Haberlea rhodopensis. The sequence goes on along the minus strand of CAJQUN010000512.1, from coordinate 369,744 downwards.
TTTATGTTACGTATTTGGTTATATGGTTTGAGTGCCTTGGTGGGCACATGGTAGTGTCTGAGTCACTAGTTGACGAGACCATTATGCCGAGCAAGTTGCTCGAGGAACTATTGGGTGCGCCGTATAGGAATTATACCGCAGCACATATTCGAAGTATATATTTGTCGAGCAATGATACCCTTGGGTATGCTCGTTGGTTTGGCTAGGGCCAAGTGATTGGTGGTAAGAGTAGTCATTGAGGAAACTACTCGCTTGTGTTGTGATGTAGGATAGACATGGTTGCACCCACCCTGAGGGTGTGGGATAAGTCTTAACGGATTATGATTGCATCATAAGTGAGCAAGGACACCGGGTTGTCCATTATGCTTGGTATTTTAGAGATATGCTGGGCGATGACCCACAACTCTAATAATTTGTACGGTATGGTATACCGGATTGGGACGTGTGTCACGTCGATAAGCTGGTTCGAGCCTATGGAGACAGTGCTTTGCTAGCCAGATATCGTGGTAATGATATAGTGTGATTGTTGGAGCCATGATACTGCACGATGGAACCGAGTTTGGTGAATCGTATGATGATACGATGAAAGCTTTTGGCAGGCTTTTGATTGTCCCTTTGTAGCATGATGTTGAGGCATGTGACACCCCATGAGAACGTTTATACGTCTATTGTTTTGAGGGATTTGTCTGGGGCAGCTCATAATGTTGGAGTACTAACAAGAGAGTCATCAGGTCGTTATTGACTCGATCTGAGGGAACCCGTGCATTTGGGATGCAATGGGTGTTATTGTATCCAGTTTTCCGAACAGTGGTTCGAGACTTGTGGATCTCGAGTTCGATGGCACTCCCCTTGTGGGGAAGGAGGTAGTATTATACCCATTTGGAAATCTTTGAAAGATTCGGTAAGTTGGTACGTGTAGTGTTGATTTTGGGAATCACACCGTGTTGTTGATCGTCGATTATCGTTCTCCACTGGGTAGGGAATGACTCAGAATTGATAGTTGTGTTTGGGGCTTAGGGGTATGTTGTAGATACCCGAGCCAAGTGCATTGAGTATGCATGTGATGTCAGTGCTTATGCAGGTATACCGGCGAGTATACGGATGCCAGTTATTGATTTCCTTCTTGTCAAGCATAGACTTATGCTACTTTTGGATGGTTAAATCTCTGATGAGAGATATGGAACACCTTGAGATTGGGAATCTCCATGACACGATGATTATGAGGGATAATCGTGAAGTTAGTTGACTTCCCTTGAGGAGGGATTATCTTGTGTGGGTTGAGATGTTCCCTGGTTGGTGTTTCCCTTCGAGTTATACGATAGCCTTCCCAAGTTTGGATTGTTAAATCCTAGGATTGCCAAGGGATGGCAGGAATTCAGATTGGTTGGGTGTCGCTGCCGACACAAGCGTTGAGGATGCAATGGGTTTATTGCATGTCCTTTCAGAATTTGAACTCTGTGGAGTCTCGATGGTTTGTTTATGATCAGGATGTGATCCTTGGAATATCCGGAGGTGGGTATCTTGTGAGATGTCTTCTGTGTGAATCTGCGGCTGTGAGTTGCCCAAATTGAGTTGCAATGATGCGACTGCTCATTCGATGGAGGAGGTTTGAAAGTGGAAACCAGGTTTGGTATGTATGCACCGTGGTATGCTAATGTTTCCCTCGTAACGATGGATGTTAGACATCGTGAGTCATGATAAAGATATCATTGGACGATATCTATGATGGAATCGGGAGCGATTGAATCCTTGCAGTTTCAGTTGCCTAACTGCTTTTGGATTATTAGCGTTGAGTGGTGCTGACGCTCTTTGACGTTATGATGGATTTGGAAGTCTATTCCACACCAGAGATTGACACGAGGTCAACGCTCTCACGGTTGAGGTGTCATTCAGGGTGCGTTCTTACTAGTGGTATTAGAACGAAGGATGACTGTCCGATCTACGGTCGTAAATATTGGTTGTTTTGCAGTCATGAGGGACTGACTTTTGGGATGACCCGCATCGAGGTACGTTTTGCCTCTTGGGCGATATATTGGTGTTGGTAAGTCGCTCTGTTTCAGAGTTTGAAGAGAGGTAAGTATCCTCGCGGTTTTAAGACGATTCTGATATGGTCAGGAATCGAGGTTATGGCTTCATGTTATTGTGTAGCCCGGGTGTTACGTGATACACCGGTGCTAATTTCGAGGACGAAATTCTTTTAGTGGGGGATATTGTGATGACCAGAGATTAGGGATGTTAATCCCGGAGTGTTATTAACCCCTAAAGTTGTTTGCGTGGCGATTTGGGGTTTAATCGAAGTGTTGGGCCTTCTGGGCTCGTCTATTTGAGTAGTTGGGATCGTTGGATCCCGAGGTTGAGATCGTATTCTCATTTCGGTGAAAACCTGTGAGTTGGGTTTTTAGTGTGACTCAGAATCTCGGGTGCTGTGTGTGGGCACCGGTAGGGGGTTTTTGAGTTAGAGAGAGAATTTTTGAAAACAGATGATTTTTAATGAATCATGATGTATTTGTGGGGCTATTAGTATTTTGGGGTATTTTTGCTATAAATACCAGTTGAACCGAGATTTTAATTATCGGAACCATTTTCTCCACCTTCCCTCTCTCTCCTCGCCCGCGCGATTTCCCGTCTGCCCCCTACCCCCGCGCACAGAAGTCGTTCGCCCACCGCCGTCCGGCCGCCGTTCGGCGCGTCCGACCCGCCGTTGGAATCGTCTCTCCGAGGCGCTCCTTTCTATACCAACACTTCGAAGTTTCGTCGAGAATCGCGTTCGGATTTGCCAGAAAAGCGTAGGGTTCGGATCTGGAATTCTGTCCGATTTTGTGGCTCGATTTTGGTACGATTTTTGGGGCTTTTCTCCCAGTGTTTTTGGGGCGTTTTGGTGCTTAGTTTGGGTCGAAAATTTCTTGCTTTATGGTTCAAAGATTTTGGTTGCCAATTGGTTCGATTTTCATGCGGTTTGATGAGTTAGGGTTCGAAAAATTGGGGTTTTTGAGAAGGAGTGATGATTCTTGTTAGTAATTGATTAATTCATGTTTTAGATGCATTATGATGCTTGATTGTGTTCGAATTGAGGAATTGGATTCGAATTAGGGCTTTGAATTCGAATTTTGGGGGTTTTGGCATGTGGGGCGATTATTCATGTTGTTGATTGATTAATTCATGTTTTGATGAATTATGGTGTTTAATTGGGTTCGATTTGTGTTGTGAAGGTTCGAAAATTTGTGGGGAACTCTTGAGCAATTTTCGATATTGGTTTATTGTCGTGTGTTGACAATATTTTTGAGGGTTATGGGTGTGCTTGAGCATGGGTTGCATGTTCGTAATTAATTGTGAATTAATTTATCGTGTTAGCACATCGTTCCTCGGAGCATGGAACTCGAGCAAGGTTTGGCTCGGACTTCGGAGATTTAAGGTACGTGCGACGTACGAGCATTACTTTATATGAGAGCATTTGTGAAATGCATAATGTATATTGACTTCATCGATGGTTGTGCGCATGGCTATATTTATGTGTTGATATATATGGGGTACTGGGCCTATATGACTATTGTACGGCATTTGAGATGCCTGAGAATGATCGTGGGATCATGTACTCATTATAAGACATGCGAGATGTCTAGGTATAATGGAAAATTGGTAAAATAAATGCTAGGCATTTGAGCTATCTATGATTGATAGCGAAATTGAGAAATCAGTACTAGATATTGAGATATCTATATTTGTATGTATAATGAACTTGGAATCATTGATTATTGATACTTGAGAATCAGGCATGCTATGAGTTAAATCAATGTGTTGATTTACTGATTTATGAGATTTGATGAGTTTGATGATTGTGAGAACATGGACAGTACACGGAATCCCGGATGAGGATGTTGCCATCCAGGGAGTATCATTTAAAATTCATTAATATTTACTTGTGTTGTAAATTATGAATTTCATTATTGTGATTATGAGATTTTGTGTATTGGTATGCTCACCCCGTTGGGGGCTGTCTCTGTTGGGGCAGGTGAACAGGTGCATCGATGGCTATGGAGCTGGGCTCGAGCTGTTGATTGGATGCCCTCACAGGATCGTGGTACCAGGGCTTGATGGAGCACGGTATCGTATAGAGTACTTATATACACCCGAGGTTTATATACACATTTATGATGCTCGCTTGTGAGCATGTATATTCTTGTATATGGGTTGTATATAAAGGCATGAGCCTTTCTCTCTTTCATTATATGTTGCATGCAATTGTGGTAGAATTGCTAATGATATGAGAGTCGTTAGTGTATTATGTGGGTGTTGAAACCCACTTTTGTCGTCTTATGTGTGGTGTCTTCCCTGGCTGGGAATTTACTTTGTGTTCATTATTCTGTTGGGTATTGTGTATTCCCTGGCCGGGAATTATATTATATGATGTGCTTTTGTTTTGTGATAGCTCAATTTACGGGGAGACTCTGCCCAAATTTTTATAAAAGTCCACAATGTGAAAAGTGGCAAAATGGGGATGGTATTGGGCAACTCTATGAGTCTATATGTTAGTAGAGATGATCTTATAACGTTGAATATTAAAGGAATTTTGTAAGCATCATTTGAGCTTCCCGATTGACTTTTTATTGAAAGCATGTGCCACACATAATCACTAATTAAGGGTTAAGGGCTTGGGGTCCTTACAACCTCTTTTCATCTCGCTAAAAAAATCTCTATCTGCTGCTCAATGCTACTTCTGGAGTTGGTGTGATTTTCGATCTTTGATTCAGATGATGCCTCGAATTTGCGCACAATATCCTCCAACTGAGAGACTTTATCAGAACTATACTCATCCTCTGCTTGATCATTGAATGATTGGTGTGTAAAATGAAGGTAATGATGCTCTGGTGGATATTTGTGACTCCAACCCTACAGTGAATGATCACAATGCCACTGGTAGTTGAAATTCGCCATATCGTTATACAGGTGAACCCTATCATCATCTCTACAATATATGGGACTACCAGTTGCCAAAGCTCCATTAAATACCCATTCTTGTGTGTCTGCATCCAATCCACTGTAGAAAGATTGAAGAGGAGCGTAGTATGAAAAGTCGTAGTTGAATCTCTCCCAAGCTGCATAGAACGGTTCATACGGTTGTTGGGCAAAGCTTGTGGAAACTTGCTGGTGAAACATCTCCAAGTACCTCACAAGAAAAACATCATAAAAATAAAATTAAAACAAAAAATAAAATTCTAAATTAAAATCAAGACTACTTGGTAACAGTATCAGTATACAAAATTATATCAATCCCCGCCAACGGCGCCAAAACTTGATGCGTGTAAAACGTACCGCAAGTGTACGGTGTCAAGGTTTAGTATAGGAATTTGAAAGCACGGATGTCGAACCCATGGGGATTGAAAATTAAGTTATACCAAGTACTGTAATTAGAATAGTATCAACTTTATTTAGATAATCAATAGCATAATTATTAAACTAATCTACTAAAATAAAATAAATTATGAACTATGAAGAATTTAAGTGAAGAAAATCAATGAGAACGGATTCTAGAGGTTCGACTTCACTTAACTATCCACTATGTCGTGTTCTTCTAATTTATTAACCACGAATCCTATGCTATTCTATTACCTCTCTCTCGTGTTAAATAGAAATAATCATTCAACAATCACCTTGATGTGTCCACCTAAGATAAATTATTAAACAATTTCAATAGCGCTAGATTCGTTCTATGGCTTCGTTGGAGTTATATGTCTCTCGACTATATAAACTTCCAACGATGTAAATTCCTACGGTCCTATTCAAAACCCCCTCTCTCGAGTGATAGATTCCAAATAAATATTACGAATCAACTAGTGATCAATTAATTGAAACACATTCAAATCAGGAATCACAAATAAACCAAACGAAAAACCAAATAATATTCAATCAATAATCAATGACATAGTTTCAAGTCAAGATTTGTCTAACTCTAGAATAATAAATTAGTTCATGAATACATTAAATAAACACATAGACATGTCTTTAATCATCATAACATAAAGGAAGAGATAATCAAACGAATTGGATGATGGTTCTCCGTCTCCGGTAATCGTCGTCGTGTTCTCCGTCGTCAAAATCTATGCCATTCGGTGTAAACGCGCCGCCTCGATTGATCTCCTCCTCTCCTCTTTAGCTCTCGGTCGTGTGCTTTCAGTCCTTCCTTCTCTTTGTGCGTCAAGTTCTTCACGTCAATCTCCTGCTTGTTTCCGTGCGTCTCCTCTTTTCCTTCTTTCGTCAATTCTCCTCTCTCGAGTTTCTCCCTTCTTCACGTTAAAAATCTGTACGTGAATATCTCTCTCCCCTCCTCTTTTCTCCAGTCTGTACGTCTCTTTCTTTTTATCTACGTCAACTCCCTTTTTCAATTCTCACCAAATCTCCCGTGATTATATCTATTATATTATATTATATTATAATATAAACTAATATAATATAATCTTGGATGAATTGTCAATAATATTTTCTTTCCTTATAATACTATCTTCCTCAATCCCATGATAGTATCTTCACGTGAAATCTGATATTGTATCTCCAAAATATTATCTATTGTGTGTTGTCGGGTCCTTGTTATATTTATGTACTTTTGATCATCTTTTAATAATAAAATGTTACATTTCTTGGATTCCTACAAAATACCAAAAACGACAACAAAATGCGTAATTCTGCTCGAATACCAAAATATAAAAATAAGAAAAGAGAATAAAATATAAGTGCAAATATGCATAATCAGTAGTCCTAGAAAAGTCTCACAAATATCACTCCAATTCATCCAGCTCTAGTAATGCTAGAGGTACTAAGAGATTGTAGAATACCAGATCTTTCGAGGTCGTTGAAGTCATTGTAGATATAAGTATCTACTGATCCCGGTGAAAGTATAAAAGGAACTGTTATTGATTGTGGCCAGTCAGAGCATGTCCGTTACGTGCTTAGGAACAGATGCAGCCACAACAACAAATACCCTGAGCTAGGGTACATATCAGAGTGGTTATTTTTTTCGACCACTCAGTTCCAGCAGAAGTTAATTACCTGCAGACCAGAGGTAATACCTGAAAATTATTTTTGGTTTCCCAACAGACCAGAGAGTATACCTTGATAGAGGATACGGTTAGAGATGCTTCAGTACTAGTGATCGCAGATACATGTCATGTATTTGATCACAATGCACAAGTGTTATTGAGACAAAAAGCATTGTTTTCAAACATTGCATCAAATGTGCATTGATAATGATGATTTGGAAAATAATCCCGCAGTGATAATTATACTATCCACACTTGTAATAGTGATCTGCAGCTTACAGTTTGATGACAGTGTTGTGGATTTAAATTAAATGGTGTTACCGAGATATGGTTTTGATTGTATCAAGGATATGAATACTCTAATAAATTTTGAGTTATTGTAAGTTGATTTCAGGGTATAATATTTTTTTAACCGTATAGCAAGTTAAGATACTGATAGTATCAGCTATGAAAATATTGTTGGTTGCGATACTCGAAGAACGAGGATATTTGATAATAAGCAGTTAATTCTGATCAGGAAGGGTCGAAGTTGACTTATATCCTAGTGGTAATAAAACTTACTAAGATTTTCCTAAGGAAATAATAGAAGTTCCACTAAAGAAGGAAATCGATTTTAACTGCTCGTTAATGCCAAAGAATAGATTCAATATCAAAAGCATTGTACGGAATACCATCAACAAATTTGACAGATGCAGAAGAATAGTTGCAGAATCTCCTTCATATGGGTACATATGTCTGAGTATGTCACTTGAGGAAACATCAGTATTGTTCGTGAAGAATAAAAAATGATATTATGAAGATGTGTATCACTAAAGGTAGTTGAATCGGGCTATTGTCAAGAATAAATACCCACTGCCTGATCAAGAATGTAAGGAATTTCGATGTATAAGAAGAATGATTTAAATCTGGTTGTCATCAGTTTGAGTCAGAAGGGAAAATATTCTCTAGGCAATTGGTCAAACCAGATATAGGCATTTTGAAGTTTTGGTAATGCCGTGTGGTCTAATAACTATACCAATAGAGTTGTGAATTGGATGACTATAGTTTTACGAAACTGTTTGGGCAGAAGTGTAATAATATTCATCAGTGGTATACTAGTGTATCCGAGATTCAGAAGGAACCAAACAGAACATCTATGATTAGTTATTCAGATTATTTGTGAAGCTCAATTGTAAACCAAGTTATCGAAGTGTAAATCTTGGCTGAATTGAGTGTTATTTTGGGATATGTGATTCCAGCTCACAGGATACCTGTTGATCCTAGTAAAGTAAAGGTAGTACTAACCAGTGTACTCAAAATACAAAGTGTTATGAGTTATGGAAGGATGAACCAATTGACCAAGAAGAAATTTGCGTTTCGTTTGGTCAGTGGAATGAGAAAGCAAGTTTTATAAACTGAAATAAACGTGATACGTTCTGATGTATCATGAGGAGATGATTGCATATGCTTAGAGATAGTTGAAGCTGAAAGAATCATGATATCCTGTTCATGAACTCGAGCTTGTAGCCATTATTTTGCCTTGAAGATGTGGCAATATGGCGAACCATTTATGATGCACTCTGATTTTAGGAGTTTAAAATATCTATTATTCAGTCAGAGTTGAACGTGAGATAGAAGCAATGACTAGATTTATTAAAGAATTTGACTTTGATAGTCAAAACCAATCAGGAAAAATGAAACTAGTAGCAGATGCACTGAACCGAAAAGTGCAAGGTGCAATGATAGCATCAATATATGCTTTGCAATTTGATCACCTCAAATTTCAAAGATCGGAAAGACTCGAAAAAAAGACCATACAAATATTGATTGAAGAAATTGGTTCTGTCTCATCAACCAACTAGATTTTAGGAAGCCGTGTAGTGGTGGTTACGATTGAACAATCAGTAAACAACATCGAATCCTACGGATTCGACAGAAGATTAAGCACTTATAGGTGACATAGTGTTATTCTAGGAATGATGAGATGTATCATTCTTTAGATCTTATTTCTGATGGGATGGTATAAAGAAATAAATTTTGGAGTACTACAGAAATTGTAAGTGCCACAATGAATTTGGGAAATTTCTAGCTTTGCGTTTTATAGCTCAAATTATTTAGATCAAACAGAGATTGTGAAACAAGTTGAATTGGAATTGATTGACTATTCAATACAAAATATTGATTTCATATAATAGTCTATATGTCTATGAGAAAATGACATGTTTGAGATGTGGATAATGTGGTTTAGTTACAGTGAGTATTCTATAACAACTGTATCTGATTGAAATCTGAGGATAATATCCGAATTCAAAAACTATTTTAAGAATTTCATGGGTACTAAAGTAGCAATGAGTATTGCTTATCATACCCAGACTGACTGATAAACTGAGAGAATTATCCAGACTTTGGAAGTTATGTCTTGATTAATAGTGATGCAGTGAGAATTGACAAAACAATCACTATTCACTAGTAGGATTTTCCTATAATTTAAGTTTCAGACAACTTTTGGAATGACATCTGTTCAGGTTTTGTAGAGCCAAAATTGTCGATCGCTGATATGATGATATGAAAATGATAAGGAATATTTTGACACAACTTGAGATTGTTGAGGAAATGTCATGAACGATAAATTTTCTGCGAAAACGATTGAAATTGGCTTAAGGTGAGCAGATTTGCTACGCCAAAGAGAACTATATCGTTAGACTTCGAGTTGAGAATCAGGTAAATATGAAGCTATTACCTTTGTGATGATCAATATGATTCGTTAAGTGATGTATGATGTTTCCTCGATATTTTGAACCTTGTAGAATCATAGAGAAGTTTGGTTCAGTGGTATATCATAGACACTACCACATCAGTTGTTATTGATGCATGATGATTCTTATGTATCTATGAATCAAATTGAGACATCTCATATGATTTAATTTATTGAGTGATACTCGGTTTTGCGATTTCGAGGACGAAATCTTTTTAAGAGGGGAAGAAGTGTAAGGCCCCAATGCTAATTAATCCAGATTAACGATGATTAAGCAAACCCGGATAATTAAAAGTATAGACTTTGAATTAAGGTGTTCCGACCACGATGAGTCAACCAACTAGTGGAACATGGTTTAGTGCATGAGCATGTGCATGATCACATGGCACTTTGAGAACACATGCCACTAATTAATTTAACTCATGTTTAATACATGATTTTGGACCATTAATCTTGCAAGATAATGATGTATTGACACATGGATTCCACAATAAATCAAATATATTAAAAAACATGCAATGGTGCATTGAATCTCACGCATAAAACCATGCAATTCAGATTTTGGTCTTCATTTTTTTAGCCACCATTTTCTCTCTTCTTTCACCATCAAACTCTCCTCCTCTCTTCTAGCAATTTCGAAAATTGCATCTCATTTGCTACCAAATCCTCTTGAATTTTCAAGTGCATGTCACATGCAAAGATATATTTAAATGCTACTAAGCTTGAGGAACAAGATGTACCAAGACAATTCAAGTTTGGAGCAACATTGAAGCCAAAAATTCGAGTAGCAGCTGTATGGGGATGGATTTCCGAGATGGTTACTGGATTGTACTCCATTATTCAAGATAAATAAGGTATAACATGTTTCTTGAGTTTTAGTAACTTGGAATTGTTTTAATGGTCGGATTATGGAGCAAATACATGAGAATTGTGGTGAATAGTTGCTGTCAAATTGTAGACTGCTAAGACCAGTACATGAACAGTCTGGTATTTCAAGTTTTTATCATAGTTGTGATTCGAATTTGTAGATGGTGTCCCAAATAAAAGTTGTAGTATTTTATGTTAGCTTTAATTGGCCAACCAAATCTGTTAATTTAGAGTTAATATGAAAACGTTATGGTCATTTTACCAAAATGTGTAAAATCTGGAAATTTAGTGCATTCGAGTTTCATGCAGCGTGTTCTTCGAATTTCTGGGAATAAATGACTACGAATTTGAAATTTTACCTTCTAATAAGAGTTGTAGTATTAGGTGTTAGATTGCATTAGGAATTGGCTTCATTCAATTTGGAGTTCATATGCAAAAGTTAAGCTAATTTTACCAGAAACTATGTAATCTGGAAGCAGGGGATATACGAGTTTTTTAGGCTGTACGTTTTTCACATAATGTACCTCAAGATGAAATATTTTTGTAAGGACCCCAAGCCCTTAACCCTTAATTAGTGTATTAACCACTATGTGTGGCACATGCTTCTATACAAATCAATCGGGAAGCTCAGATGATACTTTACCATTGAATGGCAACTACTAAATTTCTTTAATGTTCAACGTTATAAGATCATCTCTACTAACATATAGACTCATAGAGTTGCCCATTATCATCCCCATTTTGCCACTTTTCACATTGTGGACTTTTATAAAAATTTGGGCAGAGTCTCCCCGTAAATTGAGCTATCCCAAAACAAAAGCACATCACATAATATAATTCCCGGCCAGGGAATACACAATACCCAACAGAATACTGAACACAAAGTAAATTCCCAGCCAGGGAAGACACCACACATATGACGACATAAATGGGTCTCAACACCCACACAATACACTAACGACTCTCATATCATTAGCAATTCTATCACATTGCATGCAACATATAATGAAAGAGAGAAAGGCTCATGCCTTTATATACAACCCATATACATGAATATCCATGCTCACAAGCGAGCATCATAAATGTGTATATAAACCTCGGGTGTATATAAGTACTCTATACGATACCGTGCTCCATCAAGCCCTGGTACCACGATCCTGTGAGTACATCCAATCAACAGCTCGAGCCCAGCTCCATAGCCATCGATGCACCTGTTCACCTGCCCCAACAGAGACAGCCCCCAACGGGGTGAGCATACCAATACACGAAATCTCATAATCACAATAATGAAATTCATAATTTACAACAAAAGTAAATACTAATGAATTTAAATGATACTCCCTGGATGGCAACATCCTCATCCGGGATTCCGTGTACTGTCCCTGTTCTCACAATCATCAAACTCATCAAATCTCATAAATCAGTAAATCAACACATTGATTTAACTCATAGCATGCCTGATTCTCAAGTATCAATAATCAATGATTCCAAGTTCATTATACATACAAATATAGATATCTCAATATCTAGTACTGATTTCTCAATTTCACTATCAATCATAGATAGCTCAAATGCCTAGCATTTATTTTACCAATTTCCCATTATACTTAGACATCTCACATGTCTTATAATGAGCACATGATCCCACGATCATTCTCAGGCATCTCAAATGCCGTACAATAGTCATATAGACTCAGTACCCCATATATATCAACACATATATGCATATAGCCATACTCACAACCATCTAATGCAATTACAACACATTATGCATATCACATTGCTATCACGTAAAGTAATGCTCGTACGTCGCACGTACCTTAAATCTCCGAAGTCCGAGCCAAACCTTGCTCGAGTTCCATGCCCCGAGGAACGATGTGCTAACACGATAAATAATTCACAATTAATTACGAACATGCAACCCATGCTCAAGCACACCCATAACCCTCAAAAATATTGTCAACACAAGACAATAAACCAATATCGAAAATTGCTCAAGAATTCCCCACAAATTTTCGAACCTTCACAACACAAATTGAACCCAATATAAACACCATAATTCATCTAAATTATGAATTAAGCTATCCAAGCAAGAATCAACACCCCTTGCCGAAAACCCCCAATTTTCGAACTCAAAACCCTTAAATTCGAACCCAAACAAGTCCTTAAATTCGAACCCTTATAATTCTTCAAATTCGAACACAATCAAGCATCATAATGCATCTACAACATAAATAAATCAATTGCTAACAAGAATCATCACTCCTTATCAAAAATCCCCAAATTCGAACATAAACCCCACAAAAATCGAACTGAAAATCGAACCAAATGCAACCAATATTTCGAACCACAAAAATCTGAAATAATCGACCCAAACCAAGCACCAAAACGCCCCAAAAACACCTGAAAGAAAAGCCCCAAAATCGTACCAAAAATCGAGCCCAAATCGAAGAAATTCCAGTTTTCGAACCCTACGCTTTTCTGGCAGATCCGAGCTCGATTCTCGACCAAACTTCAAATTGTTGGTATGGATAGGACCGCCTGGAAGAGACGAACACGGCGGCGGGTCGGACGCGCCGAACGGCGGCCGGACGGTGGCGGGCGGTGGCCTTTTGTGCGCGGGGGTCAAACAGATCGGGAAGGCTACGCGAGGGAAGAGAGAGGCTGACGGGAAAATGTGGGGAAAATGGCTCCGATAATTAAAATCTCGGGTTTAACTGGTATTTATAGCAAAAATACCCCGAAATACTAATAGTCCCACAAATACATCATGATTCATTAAAAATCATCTGTTTTCAAAAACTCTCTCTCTAACTCAAAAATCCCCTACCGGTGCCCACACACAGCACCCGAGATTCTGAGTCACACTAAAAACCCAACTCACAGGTTTTCACCGAAATGAGAATACGATCTCAACCTCGGGATCCAACGATCCCAACTACTCAAATAGACGAGCCCAGAAGGCCCAACACTTCGATTAAACCCCAAATCGCCACGTAAAACAACTTTACGGGTTATTAACACTCCGGGATTAACATCCCTAATCTCTGGTCATCACAATATCCCCCACTAAAAGAATTTCGTCCTCGAAATTAGCACCGGTGTATCACGTAACACCCGGGCCACACAACTACAAGAAGTCATAACCTCGATTCCTGACCATATCAGAATCGTCTTAAAACCGCGAGGATACTTACCTCTCTTCAAACTCTGAAACAGAGCGACTTACCAACACCAACATATCACCCAAGAGGCAAAACGTACCTCGATGCGGGTCATTCCAAAAGTCAGTCCCTCATGACTGCAAAACAACCAATACTTACGACCGTAGATCGGACAGTCATCCTTCGTTCTAATACCACTAGTAAGGACGCATCATAAATGACACCTCAACCGTGAGAACGTTGACTTCGTGTCAAACTCTGGAGTGGAATAGACTTCCAAACCCATCATAACGTCGAAGAGTGTCAGCACCACTCAACGCTAATAATCCCAAAGTAGTCAGTCAACTGGAACTGCAAGGATTCGAATTGCTCCCGATTCCATCGTAGATATCATCCAATGACATCTCTATCAAGACTCACGATGTCTAACATACATCGTTACGAGGGAAACACTAGTATACCACGATGTACACATACCAAACCTGGTTTCCACTTTCAAACCTTTTCCATCGAAGGGGCAGTCGCATCATTGCAACTCAATTTGGGCAACACACGGCCACAGATTCACACAAAAGACATCTCACAAGATGTCCACCTCCGGATATTCCAAGAATCATATCATGCTCATAAATAAACCATCGAGACTCCACAGAGTTCAAATTCTGAAAGGACATGCAATAAACCCATTGCATCCTCAACGCTTGTGTCGACAGCGACACCCAACAAATCCGAATTCCTGCCATTCCTTGGCAATCCTAGGATTTAACAATCCAAACTTGGGAAGGCTATCGTGCGACTCGGAGGAAACACTAACAAGGAAACACCTCAACCCACACAAGATAATCCCTCCTCAAAGGGAGTCAACTAACTTCACGATTGTTTCTCATAATTCATCGTGCCATGGAGATTCCCAATCTCAAGGTGTTCAATATCTCTCATCAGAGATTTAGCCATCCAAAATAGCATACTCTATGCTTGACAAAAAAAGGAAATCATTAATTGGCATCCGTATACTCACCGGTATACCTGCCTAAACACCGACATCACATGCATACTCAATGCACTTGGCTCGGGTATCTACAACATACCCCTAAGCCCCAAACACGACCGTCAATTCTGAGTCATTCCCTATCCAGTGGAGGACGATTAACAACACGGTGTGATTCCCAAAATCAACACCACACGTACCAACTCACCGAATCTTTCAAAGATTCCCAAATAGGTCTAATACTACCTCCTTCCCCACAAGGGAAGTGCCATCGAACTCGAGATTCCACAAGTCTCGAAACACCGTTCGGAAAAACTGGATACAATAACCCCCATTGCATCCCAAATACACAGGTTCCCTCAGATCGAGTCAATAACGACCTGATGACTCTCTCGTTGGTACTCCAACAATACACTATGTCATCACCACGATATCTGGCTAGCAAAGCGCTGTCTCCATAGGCTCATATCAAGCCCACCAACAAACCATATGTCCCATCTCGGTACGCCATACCGTAACATCCATTTAGAGTAGTGGGTCATCACCCAAAATCTCTCTAAAACCAAAGCATAATGGACATCCCGGTGTCCTTGCTCAACCACGGAGCCATCTTAATTCATTAGGACATATCCCACACCTTCAGGTTGGGTATGACCACGCCTACCGCAGATCACAACAACAAACGAGTAGTTTCCTCAATGACTACTCTTACCACCAATCACTTGGTCCTAGCCAAACCAACGAGCATACCCAAGGTATCATTGCTCGACAAAAGGTCTCGTCAACTAGTGACCCAGACTCTACCATGTGCTCACCATCGGCACTCAAACCATACGACTAAACACATAACATAAATGTATTAGCCATCAAAACGATGCTACACGTCTACATAGAACATCAACTATGTCATCGTCATCCCGTGACGGCATATGTCAACATATGACATCCAACTAACATCGTCCAACATACGACGGTATATGGCAATACACGACATCCATAATCTCATCATCAACACATGGCATATATATAGCAACACATAGTATCCACAATAATACTAACACAAGTAATATGCCATACCTCATCGCTATCAAGATAGCGGAATACCTGTATCCGTCGCTCGATAATAGTACGTAGTCAGCACCATCGCTCGAAGGCGGCAAAATCCTGTGCTGAGTACATAGCGGCACAATCCATCGCTATAGAATCGACGGCATGATACCTCGTCATATAATAAGTGGTATGAAACCTCGCTATACACCTGAGCATGAAAAATCATCCACATAATAGCGGAAAGAGGCATCGCTATCAATACACATGGCGGCAAGAACCATCGCCAGTCAATATAGCGGCATGAACCATCGCTATCAATATACATGGCGGCAAGAACCATCGCCAGTCAATATAGCGGCATGAACCATCGCTATCAATATCCATGGCGGCAAGAATCATCGCCAGTCAATATAGCGGCATAAACCATCGCTATCAATATCCATGGCGGCAAGAATCATCGCCAGTCAATATAGCGGCATAAACCATCGCTATCAATATCCATGGCGGCAAGAATCATCGCCAGTCAATATAGCGGCATAAACCATCGCTATCAATATCCATGGCGGCAAGAATCATCGCCAGTCAATATAGCGGCATAAACCATCGCTATCAATATCCATGGCGGCAAGAATCATCGCCAGTCAATATAGCGGCATAAACCATCGCTATCAATATCCATGGCGGCAAGAATCATCGCCAGTCAATATAGCGGCATAAACCATCGCTATCAATATCCATGGCGGCAAGAATCATCGCCAGTCAATATAGCGGCATAAACCATCGCTATCAATATCCATGGCGGCAAGAATCATCGCCAGTCAATATAGCGGCATAAACCATCGCTATCAATATCCATGGCGGCAAGAATCATCGCCAGTCAATATAGCGGCATAAACCATCGCTATCAATATCCATGGCGGCAAGAATCATCGCCAGTCAATATAGCTGATCCCTAGTCATTGTCACGGTAGTGTATTTTAATGCCCCTCGCTCAAGTAAAAACATGCGGTACTCCCACCCCTCGCTTCACATATAGGCGGCATAGAATAACCTCGCTTAAATGGACATGCGGTACTCCCACCCCTCGCCTCACATTTTAGCGGCAAATATTCTTTCCTCGCCTCATATGCTAACCACGCTTCAATGTGACATGCGGCGCTCCCACCCCTCGCTTCACATTTTAGCGGCACAAAATAATAAATAGCGGCAAGCATTTAAAATCATCACTCATCCATAACAATGACTCATGGGATATTCACCAAGTATTCCATTTACACCTGCAATCACAAAGCATATGCCATATCCAATATACATCAACATGAGTGTATTTTAATGCACCTCGCACAAATGTGACATGCGGCGCTCCCACCCCTCGCTTCAACAAATGGCGGCAAAGCATTAAAATCATCACTACATGTACACATGCAACAACAATGCATAAATCCATGATGTATATAAAATGCAGGTTACCGTTTCGTGTCTTTCAACCATGGCCTTAGCCTTTCGCATCATAGTGTTCCTACAGGAACAATCACAACCCATGAGCATACAATAATCCATATTCCCACAATATGATTATAATGAGTAAATGCATAAATCATGAGTACAAAGTACTTCCCATATTCCGATGCATTTCAAAATGCTCCATTTGGTTGCCCCTGTGTCACAACTCACAATCATAATCAACAGGTTATATTATGATTCCATAGATGTCATGACATATAATCGTTTCACTATGATCACATATCACAAATGCACATAAGCAAAACAGTTGTGTCACAACACTAGCTACTATCATGCATAAATATGTGATACTCATCCCTATCAGCATGTTCCAGGCCCTCAACAGCCCCAAAGAGCTAACCACTGCTCTGATACCACTAATGTAAGGACCCCAAGCCCTTAACCCTTAATTAGTGTATTAACCACTATGTGTGGCACATGCTTCTATACAAATCAATCGGGAAGCTCAGATGATACTTTACCATTGAATGGCAACTACTAAATTTCTTTAATGTTCAACGTTATAAGATCATCTCTACTAACATATAGACTCATAGAGTTGCCCATTATCATCCCCATTTTGCCACTTTTCACATTGTGGACTTTTATAAAAATTTGGGCAGAGTCTCCCCGTAAATTGAGCTATCCCAAAACAAAAGCACATCACATAATATAATTCCCGGCCAGGGAATACACAATACCCAACAGAATACTGAACACAAAGTAAATTCCCAGCCAGGGAAGACACCACACATATGACGACATAAATGGGTCTCAACACCCACACAATACACTAACGACTCTCATATCATTAGCAATTCTATCACATTGCATGCAACATATAATGAAAGAGAGAAAGGCTCATGCCTTTATATACAACCCATATACATGAATATCCATGCTCACAAGCGAGCATCATAAATGTGTATATAAACCTCGGGTGTATATAAGTACTCTATACGATACCGTGCTCCATCAAGCCCTGGTACCACGATCCTGTGAGTACATCCAATCAACAGCTCGAGCCCAGCTCCATAGCCATCGATGCACCTGTTCACCTGCCCCAACAGAGACAGCCCCCAACGGGGTGAGCATACCAATACACGAAATCTCATAATCACAATAATGAAATTCATAATTTACAACAAAAGTAAATACTAATGAATTTAAATGATACTCCCTGGATGGCAACATCCTCATCCGGGATTCCGTGTACTGTCCCTGTTCTCACAATCATCAAACTCATCAAATCTCATAAATCAGTAAATCAACACATTGATTTAACTCATAGCATGCCTGATTCTCAAGTATCAATATCAATGATTCCAAGTTCATTATACATACAAATATAGATATCTCAATATCTAGTACTGATTTCTCAATTTCACTATCAATCATAGATAGCTCAAATGCCTAGCATTTATTTTACCAATTTCCCATTATACTTAGACATCTCACATGTCTTATAATGAGCACATGATCCCACGATCATTCTCAGGCATCTCAAATGCCGTACAATAGTCATATAGACTCAGTACCCCATATATATCAACACATATATGCATATAGCCATACTCACAACCATCTAATGCAATTACAACACATTATGCATATCACATTGCTATCACGTAAAGTAATGCTCGTACGTCGCACGTACCTTAAATCTCCGAAGTCCGAGCCAAACCTTGCTCGAGTTCCATGCACCGAGGAACGATGTGCTAACACGATAAATAATTCACAATTAATTACGAACATGCAACCCATGCTCAAGCACACCCATAACCCTCAAAAATATTGTCAACACAAGACAATAAACCAATATCGAAAATTGCTCAAGAATTCCCCACAAATTTTCGAACCTTCACAACACAAATTGAACCCAATATAAACACCATAATTCATCTAAATTATGAATTAAGCTATCCAAGCAAGAATCAACACCCCTTGCCGAAAACCCCCAATTTTCGAACTCAAAACCCTTAAATTCGAACCCAAACAAGTCCTTAAATTCGAACCCTTATAATTCTTCAAATTCGAACACAATCAAGCATCATAATGCATCTACAACATAAATAAATCAATTGCTAACAAGAATCATCACTCCTTATCAAAAATCCCCAAATTCGAACATAAACCCCACAAAAATCGAACTGAAAATCGAACCAAATGCAACCAATATTTCGAACCACAAAAATCTGAAATAATCGACCCAAACCAAGCACCAAAACGCCCCAAAAACACCTGAAAGAAAGCCCCAAAATCGTACCAAAAATCGAGCCCAAATCGAAGAAATTCCAGTTTTCGAACCCTACGCTTTTCTGGCAGATCCGAGCTCGATTCTCGACCAAACTTCAAATTGTTGGTATGGATAGGACCGCCTGGAAGAGACGAACACGGCGGCGGGTCGGACGCGCCGAACGGCGGCCGGACGGCGGCGGGCGGTGGCCTTTTGTGCGCGGGGGTCAAACAGATCGGGAAGGCTACGCGAGGGAAGAGAGAGGCTGACGGGAAAATGTGGGGAAAATGGCTCCGATAATTAAAATCTCGGGTTTAACTGGTATTTATAGCAAAAATACCCCGAAATACTAATAGTTCCACAAATACATCATGATTCATTAAAAATCATCTGTTTTCAAAAACTCTCTCTCTAACTCAAAAATCCCCTACCGGTGCCCACACACAGCACCCGAGATTCTGAGTCACACTAAAAACCCAACTCACAGGTTTTCACCGAAATGAGAATACGATCTCAACCTCGGGATCCAACGATCCCAACTACTCAAATAGACGAGCCCAGAAGGCCCAACACTTCGATTAAACCCCAAATCGCCACGTAAAACAACTTTACGGGTTATTAACACTCCGGGATTAACATCCCTAATCTCTGGTCATCACAATTTTGCTTGAAGCTCATAAGAGATGTATTATATAATTCGGAGTTCTCTTGCATTAGAAACTGGCCTCACATGATTTTGAGTTCATATGAGTGAGTTATGACTTTTTCCCTATCACTGCTCAATCTGCACTAACAGAGCATATTAGAATTCGATGAATTATGCTATGAATCGACCTCTAGACCTATGAATTAGTTAAAACTCCGAAAATATGAAATGAACCTTGTTGTTGTCGAATGTTTCCCACTGGTTTGAAGTCATTTGGAGGTCTTATGAATTTATAGTGATTTTTCTACGAAAATGGGTCAAGCTGAAATTAAGAAAATCACTAAGGTCAATAGTTAGAAGTTGCATTTGATTCAATGCACTATTTGAACACTTGGTATCATTTTGGAATTTACATGACCAGGTTAATAGATTCCGGTGTTGACTCGAGAAGTCTCGGTAGATTAGTTTGGGTTGAGGTACGTTGAAATGAGTTGTATCACGACGTCTGGCAAAGGCGTGCAATGATACTACTGTATGACCTTTTATGCCATTACTTGATTTATATGAATTAATTGTCACTATATGATTTCTTATGTGACTATATGATATGATGAATGTCTTGGATTACACGATATGTGAAATTACATGAGATTGCTTGATATATTGAGTTGCATATATCATTTGATGCATAAATGATTCATGGGCATATCATATTGATCTATCATTTCTTTGATATCCATGATTATGACTGAGTTGATTCACTCTGAGTGTCGGGACGACGAGCACGACGATGACAGACCATATAGGTAGCGATTGTAGTCACGCGCGTGTCACCAGACCTAAACACGAGGGATGGACGAACACAGCACATATGATGAGTCTCCTAGCGCTGCGTGTGTCACCCTCTGCTCGGGCTGATATTATTTGATGATACATTCCTTTGGACTCCAATTTTGGTATCTTGATATTCGATTCCTTGTACCCATTCATACATCGCATTCATACATGGTATGCATTGCATGATACTTTATCATTTAACATGATATAGTTATTTCTCGTACTGGGGTACTGACCCCCTTTGTGGGGGCTGTCATGTCTTTTGTTCTTCGGTCATGACAGGCTTTACAGGAGGACATGGTGATGATGCTTACAGCAACACATCGAGAGATAACTGTTGGGAAACGATTTCTAAGTTTTGGTGATTACAAACACCTACTGGATGAAGTCCTACCGGGTGATAAAGACCAACTGGATGAAGACTCCTACCGGATGTTAAACACCTACTGGATGAAGTCCTACCGGGTGATAAAGACCAACTGGATGAAGACACCTACCGGATGTTAAAGTCCTACCGGATGAAGACACCTACCGGATGTTAAAGTCCTACTGGATGAAGACACCTACCGGATATTGAAGTCTTACCGGGTGATAAAGATCAACTGGATACAGACATCAACCGGACAGCTGAGTCATCTTGATTGCTGAAATCAACGGAATCTTCGCACGAGAACCGTTGCCATAGAAAGTCCACTGACTACCCAAATCAGGCCTGAACTTCACTATCTTCTGCGGGCAATCTACCACTGCCTGATATCTGTTCAGAATATCAATGCCCAAGATGCAGTCGAAGTCCGACATACCCAACACAATCAAGTCTGTCTTCAACTCGTTGCCCTCAAAATAAATGAGGCAATCTGCCATAAACTGATCAGCAACGACATTTCTTCCAGTGGGTGTCGAGACAAGGAGAGGCGTGGGTAGAGAAGACGTGCGCATATGGTGTCTCTCCACAAAGCCAACAGATACAAAAGAGTGGGAGGCACCTGTATCTATCAAATTAAAAGCAGGGTAAGTAAATAAATGACACGTACCGGCGATCACCTCCTCTGGGGCTGCCTGGGCCTGCTCTCTAGTCAGCGCATACACCTGTCCCTGGGGCGGTCCTACTGTCTGACCTCCCGATGGTCGAGGCCCAAACTGCTGCCACTGGTGTACTGTCCTATCATCAAACCTCGGCCTGTTGCCCTGAAACTCTGACTGTCCTCCCCGGGTGGGGCAATACCGAGAGATGTGGCCCATCTTGCCACAACGATAACAGGCAGGGCACTTACTTGAAGAATGTGGTCCTCCACAATTGTCGCACCTTGGTTCCCCCCGATATATTCCCTTGTGAAGATCCTCGATTGGCCGACCAATTCTTCTTGTTCTCCTGTTTCTGGCCAAAGAACTTCTTTCCACCATACCGTGCAGATGAAGAGGCACCACGAGGTTTAAATGGCTCTCCCCGGGGCCTCAAGCTGTCATTAGTCTGCCTCTGTTGTGGTACTTGTGGTGGCACAGCACTAGGATAAGCTCCCACTCCAAGCCGGCAAGCTCCGCTCTTGTGAGAGCATCATCAAAAGAAGTTTGGTTATTGGTGATAACCCGGTCATAGAGCTCCCGGTCGCAACCCCTTCTAAAACTCCTCATCTTTGCATCAGGCACCACGAGGTTAAATGGCTTCTCCCGGTGGCCTCAAGCTTTTAATTAGTCTGGCCTCTGTTGTGGTACTTGTGGTGGCACAGGCACTAGGATAAGCTCCCACTCCAAGCCTCGGCAAGGCTCCGCGTCTTGTGAGAGCATCATCAAAGAAGTTGTGGTTATTGGTGTGATAACCCGGTCATAGAGCTTACCGCGTCGCAACCCCTTCATAAAACTCCTCATCTTTGCATGCCCATTGGTGGCAATGTGGGGAACATACCTCAGCAACGAAGAGTACCGCTTGGCATAATCTGACACTGTCATGTCCCCTGTTTCAAACTTGTAAACTCGTCCTCCTTCGTCTGTCTCGCCGCTGCGGAGAAGTACCGGTTAAGAAACCGGGTCCTGAAGAGTGTCCATCGATCACAGTACCCCAGTGCTCTTAGCTCCATTACAGTGCTCCCTCCACCACATTAGAGGTTTCTTAGCTAACTGGAACTCTGCCAGCCTCAGCCAAGCTGTAACAGCACAAGGAGCCGACACAAATATCTGCTCAAGTCTTCCTAGCCACTCCTCAGCTTCCTCTCCCTGATTCTGTTCCCTCAAATCGGGGCGGGTGGTAAGACAGAAACTGAGTCAAGTTAATCTCACCGGGTAGTAATAACTGAGCACTGGCTCCAAGCCTACTGCTGGTGGACGTAGAGGGTTCACTTGTCCAACGCTAGCAGTTAACACTGCCCACATCACCAACTTCTTCGTTAAGGTTCCCCGCATTCATAGCAGCCATGCTGTAACACAAATGTTAACAACAATTCCAAAACAAATATACATGTTATGCCGTTAGATAACAGGAATGATAATAAGCATGTTAGTATAACAGAATATAACATCAATATGCACCACATGAATAAACATGCTTCAAATGTAAGCACCTAGCCAATCATGCTAAGGCTACCCTTCACTCGTTCCCGGATTCTCTAACCACTGCTCTGATACCACTAATGTAAGGACCCTAATCCTTAAGTGCGGATCAAAGGCATAATTAGAGCTAATATAAATGATCAGAGTGAATTAATCGTGTTGAGTCTATGAGCTTTAAGAATTACATGCCAAAATGAGGACTATCAATGGATTAATTACATTCCTCATCAAAAGAATGTTATCAACTATAGTTTTACACTACTCCTAGAGTAGACACTATACAAAATAATCCTGTCCTGCCTGGGTCAAAAGAATTCTCCACAAGCTCACCACCTCAACCCGCTTAGCCCTTCTATCATGCCAAAGGTGTACCTACAAGGACAACCCCCAAACATGAGCAATAATATCATTCATATTCAACACAATATGAATATAAAGCGTAAATGCATAAAACACAATTAAAACACTTCCTGTTTTCCCATGCATTTCAAAACGCTTCCAGTTTAGTTGTCCCTGTACTATAACTCATGAGTATAATCAATAGATTATTTTTAATGGTCTAGACATGTCATGACACAATACCATCTCATCAATATCAAATACCGGTCACCATTCCCTAGTCTGTCCATCACAATGTATTTTAATGCCCCTCGCTTATTTACTTATAGGCGGCATAGAATAACCTCGCTTCAATGGACATGCGGTACTCCCACCCCTCGCCTCACATTGAGCGGCAAATATCCTTTCCTCGCCCTATATGATAACCACGCTCAAATGTGACATGCGGCGCTCCCACCCCTCGCTTCACATTTAGCGGAACCAAAACAAATAGCGGCAAGCATTAAAATCATCAAGGGATGACCACGACTCATGGGATGTGCACCAATAATCATATGCATCTACAATCATCATGCATAATTCAACATGTATTTGCATCCACAATGCATAATCACATATATACTCGCATCCACAATGCATAAACGATGAGTATATTAGATACATGTACCGTTGGGTGCCCGTACGTCCTCTACGTACCTTTCCAAAAAGTAGGTGTGGTAGGACTTCAATTCCTTGGCTGTGTCGCCACCTGGGATGGTTCTACATATTCACACAAATCAATATTAGAACCCAATAATAGTCCGATACCAAAAATCCTACAATAAAATCCAAAAACATCAATTTTATGTCTCGCGATCGATCGCGGCATAAGGGCCGATCGATCGCGAGACCACACTGCCTCGCCGAACATGAATTTTTGTTCCTTCGCGATCGATCGCCAGTTTGCGCGATCGATCGCCACCCTCGCCGATCGATCGCCCAAATGTGGCGATCGATCGCCAAATGCTTCTGGAGCGCACTGCCTCTCGCGATCGATCGCCTGGTGGGGCGATCGATCGCCGAGCCCTGTATCGCGATTTTTCGCCACTATGCTCCAAAACTTCATTCCAACCCATTCCAACTCCCCTACCAAACAAACCAACAACATCAAATACATAATCTTCAAAAAACACTCATACAACCATAAATCTAACACTCACCCAAAAATAACACCAACTCATACAAACCCATTTCAAAACCCTTCAAACCATTTCAAACTCAATTAAAATACTTCAAAAACCAACAATGAGGTATCCATACCTCTTGGGGATCTCAAATCTCCCAATAAACTCCACAAAACAGATTTTTGGAAGGGTTTCTCTCCACCCTTGAGCACCAACTCGAAAATGAGGGAAATGAGGGTTTGGGTGGTGTAATTTTTGGGAAAGTGGAAAGTAAGAATGAATGTGTGGTGGGGGGTTTGGGGTAATAAAGTGGGTTGGGTTAATTAAAAAGCATTCCACAAACCCATGGTGTATAAAACACCCCAACATGATATTTTCAAAAGCATTAATCCAAAATGCACCAAATATCAATTAACTCATGATTTCCAATTAATTGCTAACCAAGGCAAATAAATCAATGCTAATAACAATTTTCTCCAACATGCACAACATGCACCCTGAAATGCACTCCCGGGTCCATCCTTTCCATGTGACCATGCATTTCCACACATTAATTAAATCCAGGACATACTCAATTAATTACCATCATAATTAATCATATAAACACAATTAATGCCCTAAATTGCAATTAATCATTTCGGGGATATCACAATACTCCCCTACTTATAAGATTTCGTCCTCGAAATCACATGCACTTACCCCAAATTGAAACTAAACATAATCACATACCAGAGAATAGTTCCGGGTAGTGCTGCACCATATGCCGCTCCGTCTCCCACGTAGCCTCCTCGACACCCCTGCGATCCCACTGAACCTTGATCATAGGTATCACTTTGTTCCGAAGTCTACGGTCTGCTCGATCCAGAATTCTGACAGGCCGTTCCACATAAGACACATCGGACTCTAACTGAACTTCGGAAGGCTGTAAAACATGCGATGGATCCGGCTCATACTTCCGCAACATTGATACATGAAATACATCATGTATACCAGATAAAGAAGGCGGCAGAGCTAGTCGGTAAGCTAAGGTGCCAATGCGCTGCAAAATCACGTACGATCCAACATACCTCGGAGACAGTTTCCCGCGCATCCCAAATCGCACAACGCCTCTGAAAGGCGAGATCTTCAAAAAGACCTTATCTCCCAACTGAAATTCCAACGGTCTCCGCCGTTTATTCGCATAAGCTGCCTGTCTGTCCTGGGCATGCTTTCATTTTCTGCCTTATCATCTTATCTTCTCTTCCATTTCCCGAATCAACTCCGATCCCCCGACCGATTTGCGGTCCAAATCATCCCAACACAAGGGTGATCTACACCGTCTGCCATAAAGAGCTTCAAAAGGAGCCATCTGAATACTCGCCTGGTAGCTGTTATTATAAGAGAACTCTACCAAAGGCACTGAATCTTGCCAAGAAACATCGAACTCCAAAACGCAAGCTCTCAACATGTC
Source organism: Haberlea rhodopensis (assembly GCA_907163345.1). NCBI lineage: Eukaryota > Viridiplantae > Streptophyta > Magnoliopsida > Lamiales > Gesneriaceae > Haberlea > Haberlea rhodopensis. Next base: position 343,192 of record CAJQUN010000512.1, on the reverse strand, counting down.
CTCGAGCGTCTGGATAGTACGCTCGGTCTGGCCATCCGTCCTGAGGATGATAAGCAGTGCTCAATCTGAACTTCAGTTCCCAAGGCTGACTGAAGACCTTCCCAAGAAATGAGATGTGAATCGCGGATCTCGATCCGACACTATGGAAATGGGGATCCCATGCAATCTCACCACATCTCGAATAGTACAACTGCGCCATCCTCAAAAAGGTGAAAGTCATGCTATAGGGGATGAAATGAGCTACCTTAGTCAATCGATCCACAATCACCCAAATAGCATCAAAGCCTGAAGCACTCCTCGGCAGGTGAGTCACGAAGTCCATGGAAATGTGTTCCCACTTTCCACTTCGGTATCTCCAAGCTTCTCAACTCGCCGCCAGGTCTCTGTCCTCTCTGCCTTAACCTGCTGGCAGATCAAGCACCTCTTTACAAGAGCGACGACATCAGATTTCATCCTCTTCCACCAAAACTGATCACGCAGATCTTTATACATCTTCTTCCCGCCTGGGTGGATGCTAAGTCTGCTACTATGAGCTCGCTCCAAGATCCCTCTACGCAACTCCGGCGTACTCGGAACCACCCAACGGTTACCCAACCTCAAAGATCCGTCATCGGCCACTCTGAATTTTGTTGGCTGACCAAGATGTACTAAAGATAACCACCTCTGAACCTCATCATCTGACCTCTGAGCTCTCCTGATGTTCTCATAGATATCTGGCTCAGCTAACAAGGTCGATACATACACAGGTGATGCATCAATGTCAAAATCATAGCCCAGATGGCAATAGGAGGTCATCATGGCTGACAAATGGATGACGTCCTCAGCAGAACTCTTCACTTTCCGGCTCAAAGCATCTGCTGTCAAATTAGCTTTTCCGGGATGGTACTCAATCTCACAATCATAGTCTTTGAGTAAGTCCATCCACCTCCTCTGCCTCATGTTCAGCTCTGCCTGAGTGAATAAAAACTTGAGGCTCTTGTGATCCGTGTATATGGTAAATGAAGTACCATACAAGTAATGTCTCCATATCTTCAGGGCGAAGATGATAGCCGCCAGTTCCAAGTCATGGACTGGGTATCTCGTCTCATGCGGCTTCAACTGCCTCGATGCATAAGCTACCACATGCCTATCCTGCATCAGTACACACCCAAGTCCCTGAAGTGATGCATCGGTATACAAAACAAATCTGGAGTTCTCCGTAGGGATCACTAACACTGGCGCCGTCGTCAAACGATGCTTCAACTCCTGGAAGCTCTCCTCACAAGCTTCCGACCAAAAGAAAGGTACTCCTTTCTGGGTCAGCTGTGTCAACGGCTTGGCAATCTTCGAAAAGCCCTCGACGAAGCGTCGGTAATATCCGGCCAAACCAAGGAAGCTCCAAATCTCAGGCACAGAAGTGGGGGCAGCCCACTCCATCACAGCTTCGATCTTCCTGGGATCCACTGATATTCCGCTGCTCGATATGACATGGCCCAGAAATACTACAACTGCTCAACCAAAACTCACACTTACTGAGCTTGTCATACAACTGGTGATCTCGGAGAATCTGGAGCACTGCCCTCAAGTGTTTCACGTGCTCCTCCTCGCTCCGGGAATAGATGAGAATGTCGTCGATGAACACGATGACGAACTGATCAAGATACGGCTGAAACACTCTGTTCATCAAGCTCATAAAGACCGCTGGAGCATTCGTCACACCGAACGGCATCACTAAGAACTCAAAATGTCCATATCGAGTCCGGAACGCTGTCTTCTGTACATCTTCCTCTCTGACTCGAATCTGATGGTACCCGGATCTCAAATCAATCTTGCTATACAGTCTGGTACCTTGCAACTGGTCAAACAGATCATCAATCCTTGGGAGAGGATATTTGTTCTTTACTGTGGCTTTATTCAGTTGCCGGTAATCGATGCACAACCGCATCGAACCGTCCTTCTTCTTCACAAAGAGAACCGGTGCGCCCCATGGCGATACGCTCGGGTGTATATATCCCTTGTCAAGGAGATCCTGCAACTGTTCCTTCAATTCCCTCAACTCCGCCGGTGCCATCCTGTAAGGTGCACGAGAGATAGCGGATGTCCCCGGTAACAACTCGATCCCAAACTCAACTTCCCTAGTCGGTGGGAATCCTGGGATCTCTTATGGGAATACATCAGTAAACTCCGCTACCACTGGTACATCCTCAACTCTCAATTCCTTATTCTTCCCAGACGTGTCCACGGCATAGATGAGATAGCCCGTGTGGCCACGTTCCAACAGCTGAGTCATCTTGATCGCTGAAATCAACGCAATCTTCGCACGAGAACCGTTGCCAAAGAAAGTCCACTGACTACCCAAATCAGGTCTGAACTTCACTGTCTTCTGCCGGCAATCTACCACTGCCTGATAACTGTTCAGAATATCAATGCCCAAGATGCAGTCGAAGTCCGACATACCCAACATAATCAAGTCTGCCTTCAACTCGTTGCCCTCAAAATAAATGAGGCAATCTGCCATGAACTGATCAGCAACGACATTTCTTCCAGTGGGTGTCGAGACAAGGAGAGGCGTGGGTAGAGAAGACGTGCGCATATGGTGTCTCTCCACAAAGCCAACAGATACAAAAGAGTGGGAGGCACCTGTATCTATCAAAATAAAAGCAGGGTACGTAAAAAAATGACACGTACCGGCGATCACCTCCTCTGGGGCTGCCTGGGCCTGCTCTCTAGTCAGCGCATACACCTGCCCCCCATGGGACGGTCCCACTGTCTGACCTCCCGATGGTCGAGGCCCAAACTGCTGCCTCTGGTGTACTGTCCTGTCATCAAACCTCGGCCTGTTGCCCTGAAACTCTGACTGTCCTCCCCGGGTGGGGCAATACCGAGAGATGTGGCCCATCTTGCCACAACTATAACAGGCAGGGCACTTACTTGAAGAATGTGGCCCTCCACAGTTGTCGCACCTCGGCTCTCCCGGCCTATTCCCTTGTGAAGACCCTCGATTGGCCGACCAATTCTTTTTGTTCTCCTGTTTCTGACCAAAGAATTTCTTTCCACCAAACCGTGAAGATGAAGAGGCACCACGAGGTTTAAATGGCTCTCCCCGGGGCCTCAAGCTGTCATTAGTTTGCCTCTGTTGTGGTACTTGTGGTGGCACAGCACTAGGATAAGCTCCCACTCCAAGCTCGGCAAGCTCCGCTCTTGTGAGAGCATCATCAAAAGAAGTTGGGTTATTGGTGATAACCCGGTCATAGAGCTCCGGTCGCAACCCCTTCATAAAATTCCTCATCTTTGCGTGCCCATTGGTGGCAATGTGGGGAACATACCTCAGCAACGAAGAGTACCGCATGGCATAGTCTGACACTGTCATGTTCCCCTGTTTCAAACTTGTAAACTCGTCCTCCTTCGTCTGTCTCGCCGCTGCGGAGAAGTACCGGTTCAGAAACCGGGTCCTGAAGAGTGTCCAATCAATCACAACACCCAGTGCTCTTAGCTCCATTACAGTGCTCCTCCACCACATTAGAGGTTTCTTTGCTAACTGGAACTCTGCCAGCCTCAGCCAAGCTGTAACAGCACAAGGAGCCGACACAAATATCTGCTCAAGTCTTTCTAGCCACTCCTCAGCTTCCTCTCCTGATTCTGTTCCCTCAAATCGGGGCGGGTGGTAAGACAGAAACTGAGTCAAGCTAATCTCACCGGGTAGCAATAACTGAGCAACTGGCTCCATGCCTACTGCTGGTGGAGGTAGAGGGTTCACTTGTCCAACGCTAGCGTTAACACTGCCCACATCACCAACTTCTTCGTTAAGGTTCCCCGCATTCATAGCAGCCATGCTGTAACACAAAGGTTAACAACAATTCCAAAACAAATATACATGTTATGCCGTTAGATAACAGGAATGATAATAAGCATGTTAGTATAACAGAATATACATCAACATGCACCACATGAATAAACATGCCTCAAATGTAAGCACCTAGCCAATCATGCTAAGGCTACCCTTCACTCGTTCCCGGGTTCTCTAACCACTGCTCTGATACCACTAATGTAAGGACCCTAATCCTTAAGTGCGGATCAAAGGCATAATTAGAGCTAATATAAATGATCAGAGTGAATTAATCGTGTTGAGGCTATGAGCCTAAAAGTTACATGCCAAAATGAGGACTATCAATGGATTAAATACATTCCCCATCAAAAGAATGTTATCAATTATAGTTTTACACTACTCCTAGAGTAGACACTATACAAAATAATCCTGTCCTTCATCTACCAAAAGTGCTCTTCAAGCTCACGGTCTCAACCCGTCTTAGCCACCTTCATATCATGCCAAAAGTACCTACAAGGACAACCCCCAAACATGAGCAATGATATCATTCATATACCATACAATATGAATATAAAGCGTAAATGCATAATCATAATAAAACACTTCCTGTTTTTCCCATGCATTTCAAACGCTTCCCGTTTGGTTGTCCCTGTACCATAACTCATGAGTATAATCAATAGATTATTTTTAATGGTCTACACATGTCATGACACAATACCATCTCATCAATATCAAATACCGGTCACCATTCCCTAGTCTGTCCATCACAATGTATTTTAATGCCCCTCGCTTATTTACATATAGGCGGCATAGAATAACCTCGCTTCAATGGACATGCGGTACTCCCACCCCTCGCCTCACATTGAGCGGCAAATATCCTTTCCTCGCCCTATATGATAACCACGCTCAAATGTGACATGCGGCGCTCCCACCCCTCGCTTCACATTTAGCGGAACCAAAGCAAATAGCGGCAAGCATTAAAATCATCAAGGGATGACCACGACTCATGGGATGTGCACCAATAATCATATGCATCTACAATCATCATGCATAATTCAACATGTATTTGCATCCACAATGCATAATCACATATATACTCGCATCCACAATGCATAAACAATGAGTATATTAGATACATGTACCGTTGGGTGCCCGTACGTCTTCTACGTACCTTTCCAAAAAGTAGGTGTGGTAGGACTTCAATTCCTTGGCTGTGTCGCCACCTGGGATGGTTCTACATATTCACACAAATCAATATTAGAACCCAATAATAGTCCGATACCAAAAATCCTACAATAAAATCCAAAAACACCACATTTTATAACTCGCGATCGATCGCGGCAAAGGGCCGATCGATCGCGAGATCACACTGTCCGAACATGAATTTTTGTTCCTTCGGCGATCGATCGCCACATTTGGCGCGATCGATCGCCACCCTCGCCGATCGATCGCCCAAATGTGGCGATCGATCGCCAAATGCTTCTGGAGCGCACTGCCTCTTCGCGATCGATCGCCAAAAACGGGCGATCGATCGCCGAGCCCTGTATCGCGAAAAATCGCCATTAATGCTCCAAAACTTCATTCCAACCCATTCCAACTCCCCTACCAACAAACCAACAACATCAAATACATAATACCCTTCCAAAAACACTTAAAGCACCTCAAAAATCCAACATTAAACCAAAACCACAACAACCCAACACAAACCCATTTAAACCATTTCCAAAATCAAATAAAACACTACAAAATCAACAATGAGGCATCCATACCTCTTGGGGACTTCAAATCTCCCAATAAACTCCACAAAACAAGATTTTTGGAAAGGTTTCTCTCCACCTTTAAGCTCCAACTCGAAAATGGGAGAAAAAGGAAGGGTTTGGGTGGTTTGGTAAAGTAAAATGAAAGTGAGGTAAAGGTAGGGTGGGGTTGGGGTATAAAAGGGGTTGGGTTTTAATTAAAAGCATTTCACAAACCCATGGTGTATAAAACACCCAACATGATATTTTCAAAAGCATTAATCCAAAATGCACCAAAATATCAATTAAACTCATGATTTCCAATTAATTGCTAACCATGTCAAATAAATCATGCTAATAACCATTTCCCAAACATGCACAACATGCGCCCTGAAATGCCCTCCCGGGTCACTCTATCATGTGACTAAGCACTTCAACACATTAATTAAATCCAGCACATAATCAATTAATTACCACCATAATTAATCATATAAACACAAATAATGCCCAAATTGCAATTAATCATTTCGGGGATATCACAGTCCCCTCAAATCGAGATGGCTGGTAACTGAGAAACTGAGTCAGTGTCAACTCTCCCGGTAACAACATCTCTTCCACTGGTCCTTGGCCTACTGGTGTTCGTGGCACATGAACTATACCAATACTGGAATTCATACTCATTGCATCCCCAACTTCTTCTTGAGGATTTACAGGTATTCTGGCTGCCATTGCTATCCATCAAGGGTTAACAATAACATTCAAATGTATAAAGCATGTTAGTATAACATCATATACTACACAACTACATAAACATGCTTTTCAAGTGATTAGGCAACTCCCTAGTTCACTTCCTCTACCCTTGTTCACCCAGTTCTCGAACCACTACTCCAATACCACTAATGTGGGGTCCTCCCTACGTAATCTATCATTACCGAATTATAAAGTAGGATTAAGTAGACAATCACACTGATTAAGAATCATACTATGTCAGTTAATTACAACATTTTCAAAATCGTCACATAATTTACATCATGTACATATGAACAACCTAATATGTTCAAATCCTAATCAGTGGTTCATCTCGCAGCAGAAGTTGACTCACAATCCCGGCCTCCCCCATCTATGAGTCCCTACAGAAACAACCACACAACATGAGTATTGATAGACAATCATCTCATTGACATATGAATAAGCATACACAATACGATAAATAAACATCGTAAGATTTTAACTATGATTGTTATGTATCATAACACAAAATGCAATTATGTCATGCCATGTCTCATTCATCATCCAGTTATAACAGGACATAGATGATGATTCTCTCGGCTCAATATGTCAGTGACTCGGCCTTTGCGTCCCATATTAGTAGCACATATCATATTTCCGTCATCACACGTTATAACAGCTAAATTGTATGCCCAACAGTAGCATACCTCTCATGGCATCAACTATATACCTCAACAACATGAATGTACAACAATATGATTACAACAATCATATATCTCAATCTCAACACATGTAATTAATATCACCTCAACAATAAGATCAATACTCTTACGATTTGTTCAGATGGTAATATATGGAGTTTTAATTATGGGTTTTGTTCTAAATTTGTTACAATTCGTTCTGTTCTCCATTTGATTCTTTGCATTGGATGCGAAGGGGATTTTTACGGAAGTCTTGATGAGTCTTTTTCTGTTCTTCGTGTTTGGCCATTTGTGGTACGTTGTATGCTGTTCACCACAATCGTGTTAATTAAGCTCAGGCACAAATGCTTAATGGCTTATTCATATGCTGACCATCAGCTCCAAGAGAACAAGCTTTGGTATAAGCATATCGGAAAGATGCGTTGCCAAATTATTTTCTTGATTGTGTTTTGCTAGGATAATGTTTTAGTCTACAAAACCATTCAATTATTCCTACAAGTTATTAAATAATTTTGGCTTTTAATCTACAATTATCCTTCAGGTTATTATTAAAATCGTTCAGCTTTTCAACAGGTTATTAAGATAATTTTGCATTTTATTCTACAAAATCGTTCAAATTTCCCTTCGATTCTTAAGTTATTTCGCCGATTCGACATCTTATTAATTATTTGGCTTAACTATAGGTTTAAGCTAATTTATTACATACCTTTATTGACCCTTTTGCTCTGTTTCCTTCCCTATTTTCCAATTCCTACTACTCTAATTGTTCACAGGTAGACGGCCAACCAATAAATCTACACAGACTTACCGTACCCGAGGCCTCCTACAGTCCTACGTCAAAATCTACCGCTCCTAAACATGCCTACAGAATGCTATCTCGCACCGTCTCCCGGAAGCCCCATTCTGATGCCCACAAACCCTCCAGACTCCTCCCCTACATGAACGCCGGTTACGACAAAATCCGATGCTCCGGAGAGATACAGTTGCACGCCCACAAACCCCTACCGACCAAACCAACATCTTGCCTCTTCAACCCCACCAACGACCAGTTCTGGCCCCCATTGTCGGCCCCAATACTAAAGCCGATCAAGCTCAAGATCTCCGCAAACACAACCTTAGAGCAGTTCAATACTCACTATAGGTGATGTGAGTTTCATTAATTAAGTTATACCTTGCTTTGTTCCTCAAATTTTCCTTGTGCATGGCCTTTCAGCACACTAAGATTGCATTACATTACCCAAAACAAAATATAGCTGCATAATTATTACAATTTTCCAGTTAATATTTATTTTACCCATTAATACTTTTTCAATGAAGGTATTGAATTTTTACACTTGCTGATAAATACCTCATACAACCTGAAAAAATTCATTTTTTGTCGCCTTTCATGGTCTTATCGCCTCTCTATATTTTCATTCCATGACATGTATGCTAACATCTCACATTCAACTCCATTGATTGAGTGCTTCACTGTACTGTTAACCAGTGTATATCGTGAGATCCAGTGAGGAAATGGCTTAGCATGTTTTCTTGGAGAGGTCAACCTTGAATGGTTATTTCATCGAAAACCCTTCATTTGCACAACTGCTTGTATTTTTTGGTATATTTTATTGCACAAAAGCTTGTAGTTTCTATTTTTGATATGATTTACATTGTTATTATTGTGCAACATCAATTTTTTCTGGAATTTGATGACCATCAGGAGGTGTGATTTCCTGAAGGACACATACCTGATTATCAAGATCAAAATTAAAGGATAATGAAATTTAATTTAATTCGTGTAAATTTGTCCCCCCTTAAGTTGCTTGTAAATCTTTAAGCTCCAAAGCCTCTCTATTTGACTCTATTCAATTTTGTAACTTTCAAAAGTAATTTTCAATCAATTGTACATTAAAATTATCATTATTCATTAATAATGATGATAATAATATATTAATTAACATATAATACCTTTTGATATAATGAACTACAAAAAGAAGAAAACACTTATCGTAGATGACCAAATATTATAATGAGAATTATAATAATAATTAAAACTAAAGATGATATTATCTTTACTACCAATTGATACTCAAATAACATAATTGGTTATAGATTTTAAGTAATAAAATGTTCTAAGTGTCAAAAAAATAATGCTAATAATAATTATTGAAGCTCACACCTCTTCATTTTTCCATGTTAAACCACTTTTAAGTTACAAACTTATAATCTTCTTAAATTGTACATCCTAATTACTATTTATTAGTACTTATTAATTACTAATTAATATAATTAATTAATTAATAATAGGAAAAAAATATAATAAAATGTGCCAAATGTGAAATAATAATGCTAAATTACATGCTAATTAATGTAGGATAATTGTTATTCTATAAAAAAAACACTACACATTTAAATTTTTGGAGTTAAAAGTACATTCATTTCAAATATAAAAAATTATTCTAATTAGATAACAAGAAGAATTAAAACAACTAATATAACACAATGAAGAATTAAAACAAGCTAAAAAAAGCCGAATTTGTTGTCGTAACTCATCGCACAATTCTAATAGTTAATACATATAAATATAATAATTGAATAAGTATTCATGATAAACCAAAACAATTATAATTGAAATTAATAAAATTTTATTAGCTTTTTAGTTCTTACTTTGACTTTTTATTTGAATTTTCAAAATATTTAATTTGCTATATAATATTATTGTAATCAATTATTCATTTGATAATACGATTCACTAGACATGAAAAATTTATACAATAATCATCAAACAAACAAATTCACGTAAACAATTATATTATCCAAATAAAATCATACAAATACTATTAGATACAATTTTATAACTTCTGGTATAATTCGACCATAAATATCTAAAATATAACAAAAAAAAACTTTCTTGAAAAAAACTAAATGCTATTTTTCAAAAATTTCAATCATAATTAACTTTATTTCAAATTAACTAAATAAAAAAATAAGAGTATCACACCTAAAAGCTTTAATAATCTTATCAATGCTAATCAATGAGCACTACAATTATCAAACACATTTCACAACGGAAACACATAATACACAAAATTAATGGTGAATTATTTAACTACTGCATAACTCTGAGTTATTCAAACTTACTTTTATACTTTTCATCTAATTCCATAATACTATTAATTCGATATAAAATAACTTAATTAGCATCTAAAGCAATTTATGTTGTATTTTTACTGTTATTAATTTATTATAAATTTATGATTTTAAATACTCTTATTATTACTTGGTAATTATGATTTACAATCTAAAGTTATAGTTTTGTTAACTTAAAAGTGATTTAGTATGAAAAAATGAAGAGGTATGAGCATTACCTCGACAATTGACAACAATATTAAAAGTTATATGTAATTATTGAAGTAACTTATAACAAACAAAAAAATTTTATTTCAGCTTCACCCACTACTAGACAGAAATACCAAATCATTTCAAATATTAATAATTACTAAGTTTATTTTCATAAATAGAAAAAATTAATTAAAATCAATATTATATTTTTATCATTTGAATATATATATATATATATATATATATATATATAATCTAACGGACACTTATGTGCGTCGGACTTGTTTTGTACTAAGAGTGTCATTGCCTCATTGGACATTCTTATTTTAAGTAAATTTTCTAAATAGATTGAACAGGAATTTTGACTGGCCGAACGATTCAAACTAAAGAGACGAGAGTTGCATCCGAAAGCGAGACATAGTTCTAGGACATCCCATGGCAGGGTGCATGAGGTGGCAACAGATGAAGACTGGAGAGCAGCAACAGCCGAAGACAAGAGTGTGAAGAAGCTTCAACAATACTCAGAGGGGTGCAAGGGGCAGAATCAAGAATAAAAGGCAAGAGGAGAAGAATCCTACCAAACAAGTTCAAGGGCTACATACTTGTAATAATTAGGGGGTTAAGTAGTTAGCTTACCAAGTCAGTTATAATTAGTTGCCTCAAGTTAGCTACTGAGATGTATAAATGGAAATATGTACAGGACATTGTGGTCATTCAGTTCATCGTTCAATAAAAGAATTCTTCCTTTCCTTATTCTTTTCTCTTCATCATTAATCTTTCTTGAGGAGGCCAGCTACCTCGAATTATCTAGTATGTACTTCATATTGTCAAGTTGGTCAATCCCATTATTTCAACATATATAAAAGATGTTATATGTGCGATCGAATATGTGAATAATTTTAAACTCTGAAATTTCTGGAATTTGAGATAAAATAGGATAGTGTAGACAATATGGAATGCATTCCTGACAAACATATTATGATATACTGTTAATTTTCGTTTATGCTTGATTTTTTCCTTAATAAAAAATATTTTTTATACTTGATATCACTGAAAAAAAACATAACTTTGGTTGAAAACTCTAAATCTCTTTAGCCATCAAAGCATAAGCCACCCTGATGCTGATTTTTTCATGTCACGAATCTTGGATTGTCTTATCAGGCGAACAAGATTTGGTTCAAATTCAAAATCAGAGTCTAACTTCGATTTAAATATCTCGCGAACCATACAGCTAAAATTTGAAAGAATCACTGTAGCCATACAATTCCATATTCATTGAAATTAAAATTATCGATTTGGAAATCATGATCATACCTAAATAAATTGAGAGAAAATTAAAATTTTCCTTTGTGGCTAATCTAATCTGACTTACTTTAGAAAATTTACAGGCCAAATGAACTAGCCCTCCTTCCCACTAAATGGCTTTTAAGTTTTAAACAGCCTGTAAATACATTTAAATACCAAAATAAAAGAAATCATGTGCTAAATAATCACATGAATATGTTGGGTTTCCGTACCCTGGCGTCAGATCCAAACGCAGCGGAAAATAAACATAAACGAATCTGACCCAGGGACGGACCAATCACGCCTGATTCATATATAAACATGCAAATATTCTAATATAATGCACGAAAAGGGATTACCGATAACAGCGAAATCAATCTGATGGCGGTGATCCTCGAGTCCAATCAACTTAACCAGATCTACAAGCCCGACACCAGTGCTAGTGTGATGACGGCTATTCTCAGAGAGTGAGTGTGTATTGAATGACATTGAATAGAGTCTCTTCGTTTCTCAGAAACTAGAATGACATATTTATAGGGTCATTAAGTAACTAATGGGCTTTGGGTGCATAAAGCCCAATATGCCAACTTTTGGCTTGCAGGGCATATATGCTAACAATCTCCCACTTGCCCAAAAGCCAACACATGAGCACTAAACTCATAATCCAAGTAGGTCAATCCAATTGAATAACTTGATGTACAAATGACGTACATAATTATGAGATAAATATATTATACTTTTTAATTTTAGAACTTTCTATAGATGGAACCTTTCCAAACATAGAAACTCCACTAAAGTGAGGAGCTTTCAAAAATTAAACTCATATCTTGAATATCAATCACACAATCTTGAGCACTTAACATTTAAGTCTCAATTCTCATCGATAGATCGGCGGCCGGTTGATTGTGACACAGCGAGACTCAAGTGTATCATAGCAGTAGGATCACAACCTTTGTGATTTTAGAAGTCAAACAACTTCTTTGAGCTTACCCTGAATGTCCCTTGTCAATTAAACTACTTTAATAGACAATTACCGAAATATAATTTCAGCAACAACATACTGATCGTGGGTAGAGCCTAGCATCTGCGCTTCACGAAGACCTATATACAAATGACTAGCAACGTACGAGAACTTGTCAGCCATAGTTAGCGTGCAGTACATTCATTTCACTCAATATGTCCCGATTGAATCTAGGGCATTGGTCGGTCGAGGCCACTTATGATTTCAACAACTATGTATTTGTTTAATGTTATATGATTCATTGTGTGCGTATATGAAAATCTCATTTTTCACAAGCACTACCCACTCTGGCTAGAGATTCCTCGAATCATATATAGAAAAACATATAGGACATCCTGGTTCATCAAGACCAGTGGTGAATCCCCAACGACAATCATAGGCCTCTGACAGCATCACTGAATACCCAAAATAATGACTTTATGACCCACATGTGATCAGTCATTAAATCAAAGTACACAGCTATCTATCAAGACCTCAATGACGCATCGGGTCATGAGGAGTAATGGTGCACAACTATGACTAGAAATTCTATACTCGACAAATGGTAACCACTTATAGAATTCCGAGTAGGGTCGTTCAGTGAACTCATTCCTAATGAGCACCTATTCATGTGTGCTGACTTCTCCAAGCCAACGCCGATGAAACACGACACACTACACTAGACACATAATGAATACCAGTCTCTAACGATCATATATCGATATCCCATTCTCGAAGGCTCGTCGACCAGGAACATTTAGAAATCGCAGTCGAGAATGTATTTCATGGTCACCATCATATGCGTAACCACATTCTATGGACTATAGCAACTTCAAGGACTTCATCAATACATCAAGATGCATGGGTAAACAGATGAAGAAGTGCCATATATATTAATATTCAAACAAAGATTTGTCATAGTAAGATTATAAGTACAATCAATCAACTATTGATTTACTTAATTATGTATGACAACAATATCTTTCACTTTCCCAAAGCCAACTACTCATGTGTCTCAAGACCATCTTCCCAAGATGTCGTACATACACCAATCGTTGTAAATGCTTTGTCAGTGGATTCACTATATTTTTTTGTTGAAGCGATTCTCTCGATAATAATATCGCGTCTACCATCTCTCTCATTAGATAGTATTTTCTCAGTATATGTTTGGATCCTGATGAGATCTTGGCTATTCATAATAGCTCAAATGTTGTCACAGTACACAGAGACTGTGTCAACTGCACTACAAATTACAACGAACTCTTGGATGAAATTTCTTATCCAAACTGCCTCTTTGCTGCATCGTTGCTGCAATGTATTCAGCTTCAGTGGTGGAATCCAATGTGGTGTCTTGCTTGGAACGTTTCCAAGAGACAACACCATCATTGAGCTTAAATACAAATTCGAACATCGATATGGTATCATCTACATCCATTTTAAAAACCAGCATCGGCTTAGCCTTCAACTTTTATTTCTCCACTTACAGATCCAAAAACCATGAACATATCATAAGTTCTTCATAAGAACTTGAGGATTATTTTCACAGTTTTTCAGTGACCTTCACCGGGATCTGTCTGATATCTGTCCATTACTCTAAGAACATACATCAGGCCAAGTACATACCATAGCATACAATATGCTATTAAAAGTAGAAATATAAGGTACCAATGTCATCTTTTCTCTCTCCTCATCAATCTTAAGACGCATTGACTCGAAAGATGAATACTATGACATATTATGAAGTAACTCATTTTTCGACTATTCTATGCTAAACCCTTTTAGCACAATGTTTATATACGTAGATTGAGAGATCTCAAGCATCCTTTAGATCTATCCCAATAGATCATTATGCTAAGTACGTATGACGCTTCTCCCAATCATACTTGGAGAAATTAGTAGATAATCATGCTTTAATTGATTAGTCCAATACCATTCATAATGAGCATGATATAATCAACTTAAAGCATCACAAATGTAACCATGCTCCCACTAACCCTTTTGCACACACATGTCACTTCCGGATTTTTAACAAAACCAAACACTTTGATGATGTTATCAAACGGAAGTTCAAACTTCGGGATGCCTTCTTAGGCCCATAAATGGACCTCTGGAGTTTGAAAATATTTTTCTCACTCCAAGAAGTTGTAAACACATTTGGCTGCTACATTTCTACCTCAATGCCACCACTGAGAAATGTTGTGTTCACATCCATTACTCATATCTCATATTCATAATATAAAGATATAACTAATAAAATCTAAATAGACTATAGCATCATAACCGATGAAAATTTTCTCATAAACAACTCTTTGCCTATGAGAATAATCGTGTCTCACCAGTCAAGCTTTGAAGGTCACTACCTTCCCATCCACTCCAAACTTCACTTGTAAATCCATTCAGTCAATGGGAACAATTCCCAAAGATGATCTACTAAGGCCCATACCTTATTGGAGTACATGGAGTCCATTTCAGATTTCATGGCATCTTGCCAATGTCCCGAATCAATATCTGACATCGCCTCCTTGAAAGTCCAAGGATCATATCCATGGTCTATTTCTTGACTGCTTTCAAGGAGTAGATTCATTCTATCAGGAGCTCTTGAAACATTTTTAAATCTCCTTAGTGTGTGTAAATCAAAGGTTGTGATTGACTCAATTAATGCGCATATATATATATATATATATATATATATATATATATATATATATATATATATATATAGACACACACACACATACCGATGAAAATCAAGTTATAAATACCTAATATACATCATATTTGGCAAACTTATATCTTTTTTATATTATTTACAGTGCAGTTCAAATCTTTTATTCGATCGCTCTCCTAATAGGATAATTATTGTTCTCCAAAAATATATTTTATAGAATGAAAAATGAAAATGAATTATTAATATTTGGTCATAAGATAATGAATTCGAAATATGAGATCAAATATTACCTATATGTTTCAACATGTTTTGTAATTGTCTGGATTTATTAAAAATG
This sequence comes from Haberlea rhodopensis, assembly GCA_907163345.1. NCBI lineage: Eukaryota > Viridiplantae > Streptophyta > Magnoliopsida > Lamiales > Gesneriaceae > Haberlea > Haberlea rhodopensis. The sequence continues at coordinate 327,608 of CAJQUN010000512.1, read as the reverse complement.
ACTTATATTCTTTCAGAGAATTAAGAATGCCTAACATTTAAATTCACCACTTAGTAAAACTTAGTACGTGATTTAATAAAACTTAGTCGTAAAGCGCCGCAAGAGCACTCAATACATTAGATCACGATCGAAGCATGAGTGCGCAACTTAGATAAACTTAGGCTTCTTAAAGCACCACAGTGCGCAAAGGATGGTAGGAGGATTATGTGACTTAGTTCTAACCTACTAAATCATATTTTAAAATACAAACCACAAATTACAAATAACCCGAATTATTATAACGATATGATATAAACAATTAAACAAAAACATCCATTTTAGAACTAAACATTTGTACTAAATGTCAAATAAATTCACTAATCTAATTATGTTAATAAAAACATTATACGCTAATTATCGAACGAACAAACTAAAGGTATATTTATCGTAACAAATATTTAAATAGAACACGTAAAATATTCTTAACAAAAAACTAAATAATAGGTAAAGTTATTAAACTAAAAGTTATAGCTGACAGCAGAGGCGCAACTTTATTTTCTTAATTGTTCTACATGCTCATAGCTAGGAAGCTATGAACTGTCTATGTCATAACAAATCTGACCCATCGGCACCCACGTAGTGCATTCCCTCATGTCCATCCTCTGCTTAGTATAAGGTTTTGGGCATAAAAATTCTGGAGCTCTTGATCGATCGAGCACTTTTGGCCGATCGATCGAAAGGCTCTGTTTTATGGTATATATTGTTTTGTTGTTGGAGAATCGATGCATGCTTCGCCCGGGGTCTTTTACAATGTTAATCGTCATGGATTGATGATATAATTGAGGGTTATGAACGTGCTTGGGCACGTGGTTGCATGCTTGTAATTAATTGTGAATTTTTAATTATGCTTAGCACATAATTCATCGGATCGCGGAACTAAGTCAAGGTTTGGTTCGGACTACGGAATCATAAGGTACGTACAACGTACGAGCATAACCTTATATCTTATCACAATATTTGAATGCATTATATATTGTAATTGCAATAAGTGGGTATGTACTGTGAAATATATGGTGCCACTATGGAGCGAGCAAAGGTTGTGTGATATCCCCGAAATGATTAATTGTAATTTGGTGCATTAATTGTGTTTATATGATTAATTATGGTGGTAATTAATTATGTGTTGGAATTATTATGTGGAAATGCTTAGTCACGTGATAGAGTGACCCGTGATAGCATTTCAGGGTGTATGTCGGGAATTATGGTTGTAAGCATGATTTATTTGCCTTGGTTAGCAATTTGTGGAAATCATGCATTTAATTGATATTTTGGTGCATTCTAGTTTAATGCTTTGGAAAATATCATGTTGGGGTGTTTTATACACCATGGGATTATGGAATGCTTTTAATTAAACCCAATCCCCTTTTATACCCAAATCCCACCTTTACCAATTCATTTCACTTTACCAAAATCAATTCCCACACAAACCCTTCCCCTCATTTTCGTTCTTGAGCTTTGGGGTGAAGAGAAGTCCTTGCAAAATCTTGTTTTGTGGAGTTTATTGGGTGATTTGAGATCCCCAAGAGGTATGGATACCTCATGGTTGTTTTTGTAAAGTTTTGTTTAAGTTTGGTATGATTTTGAAGGGTTTTGAAATGGGTTTGTGTTGGGTTGTTGTGGGTTTGGTTATATGTTGAGTTTATACTTGTTTTGAAGTATATTTTGGTGCTTTATGTTGTTTTTGATGTTGTTGATTTGTTGGGTTAAGTGTTGGTATGGATTGGAAGGTTTTTGGGAGCAAAAATGGTGAAAATCGCATGTCTGTGCGAGGCGATCGATCGCCTGAAAAGAGGCGACCGATCGCCAAGGGACAGTAACATTTTTGCGGGTTAGGCGATCGATCGCCTAAAATGAGGCGACCGATCGCCGAGAGGCAGTAGCCAAATCAAAGGATAGGCGATCGATCGCCATGTTTGGCGCGATCGATCGCCTCAGTGGAAATTTTGAGGCGACCGATCGCCTGAGGGAAGCGATCGATCGCCGCCTGTGGATTTTTGGAAAATGGTTTCTTTTGTCAAATTTTTGGTATTTGGCTATTATTTGGCTTCTAATATGGGGTTGTGTGATTGTGTAGAACCATCCCAGGTAGCAACGCAACCGAGGAACTGAAGCCATATCAAATCCACTTTTGGAAAGGTACGTAGTGGACGTACGGGCACCCAACGGTACATGTATCTTATATACTCATTGTTTATGCATTGTGGATGCGAGTATATATGTGGTATTGCATTGTGGATGCAAATACATGTTATGCATGATGTTTATAGATGCATATGATTATTGGTGCACATCCCATGAGTCGTGGTCATCCCTTGATGATTTTAATGCTTGCCGCTATTTGTTTTGATTCCGCTAAATGTGAAGCGAGGGGTGGGAGCGCCGCATGTCACATTTGAGCGTGGTTATCATATAGGGCGAGGAAAGGGTATTTGCCGCTCAATGAGAGGCGAGGGGTGGGAGTCCCGCATGTCCATTGAAGCGAGGTTATCCTATGCCGCCTATATGTAAATAAGCGAGGGGCATTAAAATACATTGTGATGGACAGACTAGGGATTGGTGATCAGTATTTGGTATTGATGAGCTGGTATATGTCATGACATGTTTTGACCATTAAAAATAATCTGTTGATTATACTCATGAGTTATGGTACAGGGACAACTAAACGGGAAGCGTTTGAAATGCATGGGAAAACAGAAAGTGTTTTATTATGATTATGCATTTACGCTTTATCTTCATATTGTGTTGAATATGAATGATTATTATTGCTCATGTTTGGGGGTTGTCCTTGTAGGTACACGTTTGGCATGATAGAAGGGCTCGACGGGTTGAGACAGTGAGCTTGAGGATGCTTTTGTGAATTGAAGGACATGATTATTTTTGCCTAGTGTCTACTCTAGGAGTAGTGTAAAACTAGTTGATAACATTCATTTGATGGGGAATGTAATTAATCCATGTTTGGAAGTCCTTATTTTTGGCATGTAATGCTTAAGCTCATAAACTCAACACGTTATTTCTCACTCTGATTATTTATTTAGCTCTATTATGCCTTGGTTCCGCATTTAAGGATTAGGGTCCTTACAGGTTGAGATGTTGTCGCTATGGAGCAAACATCGTTTATGAATGCCGCTGCTACTGAGCAAGCGATGAATGGGACTGTGGAACTATTGTTTAGATACGTGTGATATCTATAAAAATTTGCAAGTGATTGGATTTTATTAATTATGAAAATTGGCAATTAGTGAACGGATTTAGTTAATCAATGAAATGATTAACCGGCTTTTGGGAATTTGATGGTTTCGGTTATTTTGAGAACAGGAACAGCACAGGGGATCCCGTATGAGGATGATACCATCCATGGAGTATCTTTTAAAATTCATGGCTTTACATTCTATAAATTATGAACTGTGATCTTGTGATTATTGGAATGGTGGTATTGGTATGCTCACCCTGTGTGGGGGCTGTCTCTGTTGGGGCAGGTGGAACAGGTACAACGGTAGCTCCGGAGTTGAGATCGAGCTATGGATTGGAGGTACTTTCAGGTTCGAGTTACCGGTGCCAGTATTGAGTAGGATACTTTATACATTAAATACACATCACTCATTTGACGCTCGCATGTGAGTACTACTACATGTGTATATGGTTTGTATAAATAGGCAAGGGTCTTTCTCTTTTCATTCACGTGTTGCATGCAATTAATTAAGGAATTGCAAAATGAATTGAGACATGTTAGTGTAGTATAATGGTGCATGCTATGTAAGTGGACTTGGTTGGGGGAAATTGGAGATTACATGGAATAATGCAAGAAATTTTATTGTTAGTATATTACGCTATGGTTGCATGTGGTATTTCCCCCTGATTACAGGATTGTATGCACTAAATACATGGGTTAATACACTAATAGCGGGTTAAGGGCACGGGGTCCTTACATTAGTGGTACTTGTTGATGGAAACGGGTAGCACATATTTATGCATGATGGTAGTTAGTGTTGTGTGATACAACTATTTTGCTTTTATGCGTTTATGATATGGGATTGTAAATGGAATGTGTTATTGCTACCCACGGTGGTTGCAGGGATCGTATGGGAGACGATGGGATGACATTAATGGTAATGTTTGGCACTTGATGTAATAAGTGCTGAGGAATCTGATTTTGTAGGAAAATCATGGAATGGGAAACTGGATATGCTGTCCGAGGACAGGAAATGGTGGATAATGAAACAGGCAATGGTATAATCTGGTATGGTTACCCTTTGATTATGGATACAGGTATGCGGTCGCTTTTATTTTAAACAATTAATTCCAATCTAGTGATTTTAGACCACAAGTGCACGGTGTCAAGTTTTAGTATAGATAGGAAGAATACGGATTGTCGAGCCCACAGGGACTAACAAGCAATTACCAAATAAGATTTCTTTTAACTATATTTAACCTACGATAATTAATTAATAATTAAACTAAACTAAATTAAGCTACTATAATCCAACCAAAATAATCGACGATCGCGAGAAAAGTCCACAAGAAAGAATTATCAAGACTATGATTCACCTAACCCAACTCTAACAATTCTTTTCTCCATACATCTCTAAGGTGACGGGTTTTCCGAATTTATTCAATACACTCTCTCGAGCTATATTAAATCTAACATCAAATTGCAACTAGTAACTCTCGTTCACTTAATTAACAATTTAATAGTGAATGCGCTTTATGAAAACCACTAACTTTAGATTAAACAACCCAAAGCTATCACTCGTATGTGATTTTATCTCCCGATCTCAATCTTTAACACACAGCATGAATTATTATATCGTATTATACTTTTATCTCTCGATCTCAATTATAATAAAATATAATTCAAAGGGGATCAATCCTTCAAAAGCATTAAGAACAATAACACATGCTCATAGAATATGTATGGATTCAATGAATCAATAATATTAAAGGAAAAACAACGTTTAAGATATTTCTCAATCATCCAAAACACATTAAATCCAATAATAATTCAAAACAAATAATAGAAAAGTAAAAGAAAACTCCTAAGTCGACTTCTTCGTTGATTCTCGATCCTTCCTCGCTTCTTTCTCGATCGTGCTCCTCGATTCTCTTGTTGGTTTGTTCCAATTCCTAGGATGAAGAGGTGATGGTGGATGAAGGTGATATGGAGTATGGAGGAGTGGAGGCTATTCCTAGGTTAAAAGTCTTTATATCTTGTGATTTTCGTGTTTATATAGAGGGATAGGAATCATGGACTTCCTTGTAGGACCCAAACTCTATAAGGAATTTATTTTTCAGAAAATTCCATCAGCCGATCGATCGAGACTGACTGCTCGATCGATTGCCAAAATTTTGCCACCACCGATCGATCGAGATTGATGTCTCGATCGATCGGCTCCTTTTAATTTTTTTTTATTTTCTTTTGATTTTTTCTTCCTTTCCCGGCTTTGACACGTTCGCTCGATTTGGTCATTTTCATCATTTTTGGCTCATTTCCTCTACTTTTATGCATTTCAACATTGGTTCCTGAAATATAGAAATATATACCAAAAACCGTAAAATAATCCAAGAATCAACACGAAAACCATTAGAAAATTGCATCTAAATAAGTGTAAAATTGACACTTATCAACTCCCCCAAACTTCTCACTTAATCGTCCTCGATTAAGCATTAAAATCATAAGGTATAGTTCATTCTGGATACATAAAACAATTATTTCATGACTTGCATTATTCTCAGAAATCTCATGCACATATACAAAAGTTGACAAGACATGTTTTCTCCTAAGTCAAGCAACACCTCTCAAAATCGGAACGTGTGTGTGTGCTAATTTCATCTCAAGTTTCATGCACATATTCAAGATCAAATCATGTTAATCAACTCGAGGTCAAGATTATCATCAAGCATCACATAGGCCTATTTTCAAACAACTTATCCACTAATGATAATTACTCCCTAGACTTGGATCAAAAATGACTTTTTAAGCTTGTAATGTAAGGCCTTTGGTGTTGGCTTCAAAGAAAAGATAGAATATCACAAAGAAGAGAGTATAAGCATGTAATGTTCATGTTTGTAGCACAAAATTGAGCTTCTCTTCTTTTTCTTTTATAGCCTTGGCCACTTTGGGTCTTATTTAGACATTTTTTTTTTCAAGGCTTTATATCTATCCTTTTCTTTTCTCATTCATCATTTTTTTTTTCAACTATAGCTCATCAAAATATAGCAAATTATGTGCATCTAATGAGAATCATTATACTCCCTTTAGGTAAAGATAATTCTTTCAATTTAAGCTCATAAAGGTGGGTATAATGAGTTTGCCAAAGAATGTTGAATGGGGCATTGTATGTTAAACATACTCCATTCTTTCTCAATTAGGCTTAAATTGGGATACTAGAGATTGATATATGCATGGTAAGCTTGAAAGGCTCAAACGGTCCAAAGATCGCCTAGATTATTTCCATGTCAAGTTTGTAACTATAAAATTTCGCCTCAAAGTGTCATCATCAAATAAGTTTTAGGATAACTCTAAGATGCTCAGGACAAATCATCAAGTTCACAACAATTATCACTATTCAACATGCAATCCACAAGATCATGACCCATTGTGCTCAATATATTCTTCATTCTTGACATGCTAACTCAAATTAGGATATTCATGTACAAGTCCAATAATCATTAAAATTCAAGTCCATATGCATAGTGAGATCAAAATTCTCATTGAATAGTCACTACTATATTCATTCTTTTCTCAAGTTTGAACTCTTAAAAAAAATTTAGGTCATGATAATCGGACGATTGAAGTGTCAATTGAGCACACAACATGTGGTTAAAACAAGTAAAACATGCAAGCCACTCCTCCAAACTTAAATGAAACATTGTCCTCAATGTTTAACAGAATCAAAAGGGAAAGAGTAAACTCCTCTGATCAAGACGCTTGCATGAGGGTTGAGGAAGATTTGCTTTGAAAGCTCCACTGTTGTAGGGGTTCATCGCTCCAACTGAGTACTTAGCAAGAGAAGAATGCAAATGTTAAAATATTCAACTCGAGAGATAAACAAACTAAATGTAAAAACTGAAAAATAAAACAAAACTAAACTAAATAACAAAAGGATACGCTTGGGTTGCCTCCCAAGAAGCGCTGATTTCTAGTCTTAGGCTTGACCATCAGAAGCAACCATCAAAGAGCGGCTGCCGCCCATAGTAAGTATCGTATGATACCACGAATGGGTCTTCATTCAGTATGCCCTCAAGCTTGGCAAGATATGAACAGTGTAGGCTCGTCGCTCCAACAACTTTCTTCATGAAATAGTAGGCATGAGAGAATGATTCTTGACTTGGCTTCATATCTTGGAGGATTTAGTGCGGTGAAGTTGGCATCGATGGAAAATATGGATCCACATATGGCATAGAACATGTCTCCATCGACGGGCTCAAGTTAGAATCTTCGAAAGTTTCTTCCCTTTCCAACATCACACTCGACTCATCTTCGCATGGGAACTCTTCGGATAACATCTCTGAAGTAGTCTCAATCTCTTGAAGAGGCTCAAGTTCCTTTGAATTTTCCACACTAGTAGGATCACTCCCCCAAACTTGGTTGGTTGAGTGTTCATCATCATATAACCAAACTCGATTCGTCGCCTCTTGATTTGTAGCCCTCATATCTTCCTCTTGGCAGCTAGTTGAAATTGTTTCCATGAGGACCGCCATTTGCTGCTCCAGGTGATGCATAGAGTTGGTTTGGCACTCCAAACTGTTCTCAGTTGATGCCATGAATTTTATTAAGGTATCCTCTACTTGAGTCGTGACGTTTGCAGAACTATATCTCCTCTCTTCGTGATGTTCAAATGGTTGTGGCGTATCAATAGATTAGTGAGGCTCCGGTGGGTATTGGTGACTCCAACCTTGTAGTGAATGATCACAATGCCAGTGATAATCAAAGTCTGCCATATCATTGAACAGGTGTACCACACTGTCATCGTCTCTATCAACCAGGGGACTCCCAGTCACTAGTGCTCCGCTCAATACCCATTCTCGTGCCTGTGCATCCAGCCCTTTGAAGAAATATTGCATGAGAGTAAAGTTCGAAAAGTTGTGATACCGGAATGTGTTGGCCAATTCATTGAATCTCTCCCAAACAGCGTAGAACGGCTCGGAACGTTGTTGGGCAAAGCTTGTGAAAGCTTGTTGATGTAGCATCTCCAAGTACCTCACAAGACAAACAAAACAAAAACAAAATAAATAAATAAATAAATATATATATATATATATATATATTTATATAAATAAACAAAAATGGTTAAATAACAGTCAAAGAACCTAGTATGATATTACTAAAGTTAGTCCCCGGCAACGGCGCCAAAAACTTGATCGCTTTTATTTTAAACAATTAATTCCAATCTAGCGATTTTAGACCGCAAGTGCACGGTGTCAAGTTTTAGTATAGATATGAAGAATACGGATTGTCGAACCCACAGGGACTAACAAGCAAGTACCAAATAAGATTTCTTTTAACTATATTTAACCTACGATAATTAATTAATAATTAAACTAAACTAAATTAAGCTACTATAATCCAACCAAAATAATCGACGATCAGAGAAGAGTCCACAAGAAAGAATTATCAAGACTATGATTCACCTAACCCAACTCTTACAATTCTTTTCTCCATACATCTCTAAGGTGACGGGTTTTTCGAATTTATTCAATACACTCTCTCGAGCTATATTAAATCTAACATCAAATTGCAACTAGTAACTCTCGTTCACTTAATTAACAATTTAATATTGAATGCGCTTTATGAAAACCACTAACTTTAGATTAAACAACCCAAAGCTATCACTCGTATATGATTTTATCTCTCGATCTCAATCTTTAACACACGGCATGAATTATTATATCGTATTATAATTTTATCTCTCGATCTCAATTATAATAAAATATCATTCAAAGGGGATCAATCCTTCAAAAGCATTAAGAACAATAACATATGCTCATAGAATATGTATGGATTCAATGAATCAATAATATTAAAGGAAAAACAATGTTTAAGATATTTCTCAATCATCCAAAACACATTAAATCCAATAATAATTCAAAACAAATAATAGAAAAGTAAAAGAAAACTCCCAAGTCGACTTCTTCGTTGATTCTCGATCCTTCCTCGCTTTTTTCTCGATCGTGCTCCTCGATTCTCTTGTTGGTTTGTTCCAATTCCTAGGATGAAGAGGTGATGGTGGATGAAGGCGATATGGAGCATGGAGGAGTGGAAGCTATTCCTAGGTTAAAAGTCTTTATATCTTGTGATTTTCGTGTTTAATATATAGAGGGATAGGAATCATGGACTTCGTTGTTGGACCCAAACTCTATAAGGAATTTATTTTTCAGAAGATTCTTCCTTCGGCCGATCGATCGAGACTGACTGCTCGATCGATCGCCAAAATTCTGCCACCACCGATCGATCGAGATTGATGTCTCGATCGATCGGCTCCTTTTTATTTTTTTTTATTTTCTTTTGATTTTTTCTTCCTTTCCCGGCTTTGGCTTGTTCGCTCGATTTGGTCATTTTTCATCATTTTTGGCTCATTTCCTCTGCTTTATGCATTTCAACATTGATTCCTGAAATATAGAAATATATACCAAAAACCGTACAATAATCCAAGAATCAGCACGAAAACCATTAGAAAATCGCATCTAAATAAGTGTAAAATTGACACTTATCAGTATGTGCAGTTTACACATGAGTTATTGTGCTTGCAATGGTATTTCAATTTTGGTACTGCTACGGGCATATTGACTGGCAATGTATCAGGATATTTGCCGCTGGCATATCGTAGCGAGGGTCGCTGATATGTCAAAGTGAGGGATATCATTGAGCCACCGATATAACGTAGTAGGATTTGTGAATGTGGTATTAACTCTGCATATTGATATCTTTGTATTGATACAGGTATGATGAGGTATCAAGGAGAATACTTGCCGCTTTCATGTCAAAGCGATGATAGAATACTTGCCGCTGTCATATCATGGCGATGGAGAATATTTGCCGCTTATATGTAAAAGCGAAGAACACGCCGCTGTCATATTATAGCGAGGGATATTATGCCGCTGATATGTCGAAGCGAGGGGTATTGATGCCGCTGTCATGTCATAGCGAGGGATATTATATGATAGAATACTTGCCACTAATATGTAAAAGCGAAGAACACGCCACTGTCATATTATAGCGAGGGGTATTAATGTCGTTGTCATACCATAGCGATAATATTTGCCGCTACTATGTAGAAGCGAAGAACACGCCGCTGTCATATTATAGCGAGGGATATTATGCCGCTGGTATGTCGAAGCGAGGGATATATATAGCGATGAAAGATATTTGCCGCTAATATGTAGAAGCAAAGAACACGCCGATATCATATTCTAGCGAGGGATATCATGCCACTGGTTATATGGTGATGGTTCATGCCGCCGGATATATGTATAGCGAAGGTTCATTCCGCTGATCTTATGGCGATGGTTCATGCCGCCGGATGTATGTATAGCGATGGTTCATTCAGCTGATCCTATGGCGATGGTTCATGCCACCGGATGTATGTATAGCGATGGTTCATTCCGCTGATCCTATGCCGATGGTTCATGCCGTCGGATATATGTATAGCGATGGTTCATTCCGCTGATCCTATGGCGATGGTTCATGCCGCCGGATATATGTATAGCGATGGTTCATTCCGTTGATTCTATGGCGATGGTTCATGCCGCCAGATATATGTATAGCGATGGCTCATTCCTCTGATCCTATGGCGATGGTTCATGCCGCCGGATATATGTATAACGATGGCTCATTCCGCTGATTCGATGGCGATGGTTCAAGCCTCCGGATATATATAGCGATGGTCTATGCCGCTGATTCTATAGCGGTGATCTATTCAGGTGATTCTATAGCGATGAATTATGCCGTTGATTCTACGACGAGGGTTCATGCTGCTGATTATATAACGATGTTTCATGCCGCTGATTATATAGCGAGGGCTCATACCACTGACTTTATAGCGAGGGGTTATGCCGTTATATACGTCGCACGGGATTGTGCCGCCTTCGAGCGATGGGTGCTGATTGCGTACCGCTATTGGGAGATGAATACAGGTATGCCACTATCTTGTTAACGATGAGTTATGGTATACTGCTATTTTGTTAGCATTATTGGGGATGTCATGTTGATGTGACTAGAAATAGACACATCTTTAGTGCTTAATTGTCTACGATTTGGTAGATTTTGATGGATAAATTGATACATATGCTACCTAATCGTATGTTTGTGTAATTGTAGGTACAAGCGAAGAAAACAAGCTAAAAATGATGTGTAAAGACCAAGAAGAGACATGGACATGACAAGGACTAAAGTTGATCAAGAAAAGGGCAAAAATGTAATTTTGAAGAAGGAGATCGATTGCCACGAAGAGGAGATCGATCGCCTATGGACAGAAACTTAATCAACAAAATTCACGAGCCAGCGATCGATCGCGAAGAAGTGGCGATCGATCGCCAAAGCCCACTGGAGCCACGCAATCGATCGCGAAGAAGTGGCGATCGATCGCCAATACATTCTGCCTGAAAAATAAAAGCCAGCGATCGATCGCCACATATCAGGCGATCGATCGCCGAAGAGTCCGGAAATTAGGAAATTGAGTCTTTTACCATGTTTAAAAGATTGTATCCCATTTTTATCACCCCCATACCCTAAAACTCGAGACTAAGCCTCATTAGCAGCAGTTTTGGATAGTTTTTCTTACTTTCAGAATAATTGGAGATTTTAGATTAATTCTCTTTTAAGTTTCTTCAAGAACAACGAAGAACGGAACCGGAATCGACAAGCCGGAATCGTGATTTATCTTAGTAACTTTCTTTCCTTTATTTATTTAATGTTTTCCATCGAATTTTTATTGTTTTTAGATTTAATTATGCTAGGCTAAAACCCTTTGATTCTTGGTTGAAGGGATACCTACTTTTGGATTTGAATCTTTTATGAGAATTTGGTTTGATTGTTGAATTAGATTTCGATTTCAATTTGTTTCTTAGATTTTGAATTCCATCATTGTTGTGTTTGTGTATTAGACAGATCACCTAATATTCGATTACATAATCGATAGTTTGTTAAGAAACATCTGAGATTAATAATTAACCGGCTGTAGGTGTTATTGAATTCTTAGGAGAAACGGTTGAGTAATCAATTTTAACGGCTGTAGTTTTCATTGATTAGATTTATCGAACTCATTAGTTTTGAAACTATCATTGATTTAATCATTAACGGCTGTAGTGGTGATTAGAGATTTGGTAAGGGTTGAATTGAATGCTGTTTTCTCTTTGACTACGAATAAGATGAGTAGGAATTGAATTTCCAGTCGATAGATAATCGAAAGAATTCGAATGTTTTGATTTGATGACTTAAAGATAATTTTTCAAAAGTACGGTTACCTGGAAACCAAGAATCGCTTTAATCCCATAAGTTTTAATCGTTTTAGTTAAACTCGTTTATTAGTTTGATATTCGCTAAGTAGTAGTAATCCAATCCAAAACTCCCATTGTTACTATTTGTTTGATAATTGGCACGAAATAAATTCACCTTCCCTGTGGGATCGATCCCTACTTCCGATACTACATATTTTTGCTATTAACTGAAGAAGGGTTAATTTGGGCGTACGCGATAAGCGCTACCAAATTTTGGCGCCGTTGCCGGGGAAGGCATTAGTAATATTTTGTGTCGATTTTTTTTATTTTTATCCCGCATTACTACTTTGGTTTGTTAATGAGTACAGGTGGATCGTTCAATCACGAAGATAACTTTCACTACGATCCTGAGATTGATAGGACGCTACATCATAGGAGACGAGAAGCACGAAGGATTAGAGAACAAGAAGAAGAAGAGAGGTCAATGATGGCTGCAAATCAAAGCTTGAGGCAGCTGGCGAATCCTACCTTGGATCAACAACCGCTCTGCATCAGTTTCCCTGCTCTGGCCAATAACGTAAACTTCGAACTTAAATCTGGTTTAATTCACTTATTGCCAGCTTTTCATGGTCTTGCAGGTGAAAACCGCATAAGCATCTGATGGAGTTCCACGTGGTGTGCACTACCATGAAGCCGACCGGAATCACTGAGGATCAAATAAAGCTAAGAGCGTTTCCGTTTTCTCTAAAGGACGCTGCAAAAGACTGGCTCTTCTACTTACCATCCGGATCGATCACCACGTGGACTGACTTACAAAGAGTATTCCTAGAAAAGTACTTCCCAGCTTCAAGGGCAACGAACTTGAGGAAAGAGATATATGGTGTGAAGCAGCTCTACGAGGAATCACTACACGAGTACTGTGAGAGATTCAAGAAGTTGTGCGCAAGTTGTCCACAACACCAGATAAGTGAACACCTTCTAATCCAATACTTCTATGAAGGTTTACTTTCTGGTGATAGGAACTTGGTGGATGCGGCAAGCGGAGGAGCATTTATAGATAAAACAACGGAGGAAGCTAGACGCTTGATAGCTAACATGGCGGCCAACTCCCAACAATTCGGATCTGTGCGCCATGGACAACCGCAAAGAAAAGAGGTAAACGTATCAAACCTAGAACAACAACGGATAGACCTCACTTTTCTTGTGCGTGGTATGGCAGGTGGAAATGTAGGGAGCCGTGTGGAATCTGTCTGGCTGCGAACCATCTCACGGACGCATGCCCCTCACTACAAGAGACAGCCGCTGAGAACGTGAATGCAGCGGGAGGATTCCCAGGGCCACCACAAAGGAATTATGACCATCCACCAAACAACTACAATCAAGGGTGGAGGGACCCGCAGATGCACCAACCTCCACCCTACAGACCGCCATATCAGCGACCTCCACCACCGCCAGTGCACCCTCCTTCTGACAGGTTAGAACATAGCATCAAAGTTATTGCTGAAAATAGCTTACAATTTCAACAGGAGACGAGGGCAAGCATCCAGAGCTTGACGACGCAGATGGGACAATTAGCGACTTCAATCAGCAAGATCGAAGCAAGGATTTCAAATGGACTGCCGTCACAACCAGAGATGAACCCCCGGGAAAATGTGAGTGCTATCACAGTGAATGTGAATGAAGATGCAGCTGAAGAGAAGGTGGTACTGACGCCACCCCAGAAAGAAGAGATGACGGAGACAGAGACAGATGTTGAAGATCCAATGCAAGGGGAGGAACCACGAGGTGAGTTCCCTAAACTTTCTGAATATAAAGTACCACCCCATTTCCCCCAAGCATTGAAGGACAATAGGAAAGATGCCGGACTCAAAGACCTCTACGAGATGAGTCCACGCTGCAAAGAGCAAGCCCCATTGCATAAGACCATGAAGAAGAAACCGCAACATGCTAACCCCTTAAAGGAGACCGTGAAAGAGGATCAAAGCAAGGAACACAAAGGGCAGCCCAAGGTCGAACTCAATGACAATGTTTCGGCGGACAACCAAAGAAGCATCCCCATTAAATGCAAGGACCCAGGTATGTTCTTTATCCCATGTGAGATTAGAGGTATTAGGATTGAGAAGGCTATGCTCGATTTAGGATCGCCCATAAATGTCATGCCTTACTCAATGTACTCTCAACTGAAAATGGGACCTTTAAAAAGAAATAGCGCAGTTATTCACTTAGCTGATAAATCCACGGTCAAACCCAAGGGGATAGTAGAGGACGTAGTTGTGCATGTAGAGAACTTGATTTTCCCAGCCGATTTCTATGTCTTAGACATGGCAAATGGTGATCCATCTAGTTTAATCCTTTTAGGAAGGCCATTCTTGAAAACATCAAAATCAGTAATCAATATGAATAGCGGTATGATAACATTGGAGTCTAATGGTAAAGTTGCAAAATTCAACATCTATGCACCCATTAAAACTCTTGAGCATTCGAGTTACGCTATTGGCATACATGATGATTATGATTCGGATTTTGATAATGATGAGTTGTGGGAAATGGGAAAGGCTACTGATGGCCTTGATGACAACGGAGGTATGGATTCTCATTTTGTGCATAATGTTCATAATGTTGCCGCTCTATCTACTCATGATACTGCTGACCCTCTCTTTTCTAACTTGCAGGATCATACCATTGAAAAGAAGCACCCTCCGGATCTACCATGTCAATTAAGTGGCGAAGGAGCAAAACTGGGGACGACCACTCAAAGAGCAACAAGCCAAGATACCGAGGAGTGAAGAAGATATTGAGGTGGTTAAGGAAGGACAGAGCAACACTGCATCAACCACCTTTGTAGAGGACTCGCGTCGGGCCACCGACGTTAAACAGAGGCGCTGCTTGGGAGGCAACCCAAGGGGAGTTAGTTTCCTTTCTCCCTTTTATTTTATTTTATTATTATTATTTTTTTGCTTTAGTAGTTAGATTCTCTTTTCTTGTATTTTTACCTTACATTGGGGACAATGTAAGATTTAAGTATGGGGGAGGGATTAGTAGTTAGTTTTGCTTTAATATTTCAAAAATACAAAAAAATCAGAAAATTTAAAAATTTTGAGCTCATAGTTAGTAATGAACGCATGCTTAGAATCACTAGCCCATGATGAAACCTAATTGATATCATGCATGCTTTTGAACATAGGTGAATTGTTAACCTTGGAACACTTTGAACTCTAATGCAAAGTGTACTTTAACTTAGTAAGTTGAATATTTTGAGCACATTATTGTCATGACTTGTGAAGTGTGCATAACTTAGTGAAGATTATGTGAATTTTGTGATAGTCTTAAAAAGTCTCTAATACATGCTAGAACTTAACTACATGCTCTTTGAGGCGTATGTCTAGACTACTTGCAAACATGAAAGTGATATAGGCGATCTTTGATGCGTTTGAGCCTTTCAAGCCTACCATATGAACAAAATCTATCTTTAGTACCCTTTTTGAGCCTTAATGCAAAAGAATGGGAGTATGCTAAGCATACTCAAGACCCTCATTCAACATTCCCTGACTAGCTTATCATCCTTCCCTAATGAGCCTAAATGTAATTCTAATCCATACCTTTTAAGGGAGTATGATGTATTTCATTCAAATGCACTTGGGAATCATTGAAGTATATTTGTGAGCTTAATTGTCAAAAGAATGGAATGCATGAAAGAAAAAGGGATGCCTTGAAAAAAATAGATAAAAATATGACTCCAAGGGGAGCCAAGGCACAAAAGAAGAAAAGTGTTGAAATAAACCTTGTGAAAAAGAACAAAGTTGAAAAATTCATGCAGGAAGAGAAGCTTTTAGTGTGCATTTCATCATACTCTCTTGTTTGAATATCCTTACCCTTTCTTTCATAAGCCAATACCTAGGCCAAGCTACAAGCTAATAAAGACCTACTTGATTTATGTTTGCAAAGTAGCTAAGATAGTGGAGAAGAGTGTGCAAGTGAGCTTATACTTTGTTAGTGTATGACTTGAACTATTATGGCTTTGCATATTTTGGATCTATAATTTGTACACAACACTTGTTTATGACCACACACGCACGTTCACTACTTCGTTGGGTACGAAATGTTTAGGGATTGAACTTGTTCCACTGTTAACTTTTCACCGCCGTTCATTATTATGCATGTTAAAATTGTTGAGGCATTAAAGTGAGAACAAGTTGCTTTGTTATGAACCTAACCATAGTTTTATTTGTTTACTCGAGGTCGAGTAAAGAGTAAGTATGGGGGAGTTTGATGTGACTAGAAATAGACACATCTTTAGTGCTTAATTGTCTACTATTTGGTAGGTTTTGATGGATAAATTGATACATATGCTACCTAATCGTATGTTTGTGTAATTGTAGGTACAAGCGAAGAAAACGAGCTAAAAATGATGTGTAAAGACCAAGAAGAGACATGGACATGACAAGGACTAAAAGTTGATCAAGAAAAGGGCAAAAATGTAATTTTGAAGAAGGAGATCGATTGCCACGAAGAGGAGATCGATCGCCTATGGACAGAAACTTAATCAACAAAATTCACGAGCCAGCGATCGATCGCGAAGAAGTGGCGATCGATCGCCAAAGCCCACTGGAGCCACGCGATCGATCGCGAAGAAGTGGCGATCGATCGCCAATACATTCTGCCTGAAAAATAAAAGCCAGCGATCGATCGCCACATATCAGGCGATCGATCGCCGAAGAGTCCGGAAATTAGGAAATTGAGTCTTTTACCATGTTTAAAAGATTGTATCCCATTTTTATCACCCCCATACCCTAAAACTCGAGACTAAGCCTCATTAGCAGCAGTTTTGGATAGTTTTTCTTACTTTTAGAATAATTGGAGATTTTAGATTAATTCTCTTTTAAGTTTTCTTCAAGAACAACGAAGAACGGAACCGGAATCGACAAGCCGGAATCGTGATTTATCTTAGTAACTTTCTTTCCTTTATTTATTTAATGTTTTCCATTGAATTTTTATTGTTTTTAGATTTAATTATGCTAGGCTAAAACCCTTTGATTCTTGGTTGAAGGGATACCTACTTTTGGATTTGAATCTTTTATGAGAATTTGGTTTGATTGTTGAATTAGATTTCGATTTCAATTTGTTTCTTAGATTTCGAATTCCATGATTGCTGTGTTTGTGTATTAGACCGATCACCTAATATTCGATTACATAATCGATAGTTTGTTAAGAAACAACTGAGATTAATAATTAACCGGCTGTAGGTGTTATTGAATTCTTAGGAGAAACTGTTGAGTAATCAATCTTAACGACTGTAGTTTTCATTGATTAGATTTATCGAACTCATTAGTTTTGAAACTATCATTGATTTAATCATTAACGGCTGTAGTGGTGATTAGAGATTTGGTAAGGGTTGAATTGAATGCTGTTTTCTCTTTGACTACGAATAAGATGAGTAGGAATTGAATTTCCAGTCGATAGATAATCGAAAGAATTCGAATGTTTTGATTTGATGACTAAAAGACAATTTTTCAAAAGTACGGTTACCTGGAAACCAAGAATCGCTTTAATCCCATAAGTTTTAATCGTTTTAGTTAAACTCGTTTATTAGTTTGATATTCGCTAAGTAGTAGTAATCCAATCCAAAACTCCCATTGTTACTATTTGTTTGATAATTGGCACGAAATAAATTCACCTTCCCTGTGGGATCGGTTCCTACTTCCGATACTACATATTTTTGTTATTAACTGAAGAAGGGTTAATTTGGGCGTACGCGATAAGCGCTACCACATGTATTGACATGTACCGTCACGGGTTGATGATGATATTGTGGATGTCACGTGTTGACATGTACCGTCACGGGTTGACGATGATATTGTGGATGTCATGTATTGACATGTACCGTCACGGGTAGATGACGATATTGTGATATCATGTATTGACATGTACCGTCACGGGTTGACGATGATATTGTGGATGTCACGTGTTGACATGTACTGTCACGGGTTGACGATGATATTGTGGATGTTATGTGTTGATATGTACCGTCACAGGTTGAAGATGATATTGTGGATGTCATGTGTTGACATGTACCGTCACAAGATGACGATGTCCTAGTGGATGTTCTATGTAGAAGTGTGACGTCGTTACGATGAATAATACATTTAGGTATATGTATTTAGTCGTATGGTTTGAGTGCCGATGGTGGGCACATTGTGGTGTCTGCATCACCAGTTGACGAGACCATTATGCCGAGCAGGTTTGCTCGATGAATAAATGGATGCATCATACAGGTTAAGTGTACCGCAACACGTATTTGAGATAAATATTTTACGAGTAGTGGTACCTTTGGGTATACTCGTTTGGATGGCTATGGCCAAGTGACTGGTGGTAGGCGTAGTTATTGAGGAAACTAATTGCATATACCGATGTGACGTATGGTGGACATGGTCACACCCACACATGAAGGTGTGGAATAAATTCTAATGGATTAGGATTACATTGTGGTTGAGTAAGGACACAGGGATGTCCATTGTGCACTGTGTTACAGAAATATTGGGTGAGGACACTCTAATTGATAGTACGGTGTTGTATCTCGGGGTGGAACGTATGTTACGTTGGTAGGTTTGGTATAAACCTAAGGAGGCAGCGATCTGCTAGCCAGGTATTGTTGCAGTGTTATAGTGAACTTGACGTAGCCATTATACTGCTCGTTGGAACCGAGTTTGGTAAATCGCATGATGATACGATGAGGGTTTATGGTGGACTCGTGTAGTCACTATGTTGCATGAGGTTTGAGGCAGGGAATGCCTCACGATGACATTTATACGTTAAAATGTTTTGAGGGACTAGTACTGGGACAACTCAATTTTGTTGGGAGTACCAACGCGAGTGTCAACAAGTTGTTGTTAGCACTGGTTGAGAATCCTTGCATATGGAATGCAATGGGGGATGCAATCGGAATTGTGGGATTTAGTTAGTGGGATGACACTACTATATTGATTGTACCTCTTAGAGAGATTTGGAACATACTGTCATGGAGACAGTTGGTATTGGTCGAGGGTTGATTGTGAATCAGCCATGGTAAGCATTATTTGTGTTGGACTGGGTAATGGCTCTTTATTTTCGGTGAGACGTACGAGGAGACGTCTCTGGGGAGATGCTCGACAATGTGGAACATTATGGTATTAGTACAGAGCATCGTTAGGATGGGTGTATATGGATTTTGATTTGGTAATAGTAGCAATGATGCATTATTCGGAACCAGTTGTGTGTTTATGGGTTCCGGGATACTTTTGGTATAAAATATCCAGGTTTTCCGAACGGTGGTTCGAGGTTGGAGGGTCATGAGCTAAGTCACATAAGTCTGATGCGGGAGCGGATGCGGATGCGTGAGTGCGTCAATTTGCAAAATATTTGAGTACGGGTGCGTCTTAATGCGCCTATTAAAAATTAATAAATAAATAAATATATATACATACACATTGATGAAATGAAGTTAAACATACATAATATACATCATATTTAACAAACTCACATCATTATTATATTATTTACAAATTTACAATATGAAGTTCTTAACAACTTTGGTGTTTGCAGCTTTATCATTCTTAAAAAAACATTAAAATTAGATTTTATTGAAGAATCTAACATTTGCAGCTTTGAAAAAATGTTATAGCCAGTGATACAACGTAATTTGAATCTTGTATTTGATCGTTCGTCTAGTAAGAATTCTCCGAAAAATATATTGTAGAAATAGAAATGAAGTATTAAAGTTTTGTTTTATTTTAAGATATAAAATAACGAATTTGAAAAATGAAACCAAATTGTTCATATTTATTTCAATATGTTTGGTAATAGTATGAATTTATTAAAAAGGATTCATATTATTTGCGGAGACTTATATTATTACTTTATGAAATGACTAATATAAACATTTAAATTAACTCAATAAAAATAAATATTTTATTTATAAAGTTCATTCTATTAATTTTCATGCAAAAAACTAAGATATCAAATTTATTATTATTTACTCCGCAAAAATGTTACAAAATCACAGATTTATCATACTTTCTTTTATCACATATTTTAATCTTTCATATGTTATTATGTCTTTTCATGATTCATTATCTATCTATTTACCATATAATATAATTTTCTTACCAACCCAAAATACCTACAAACCATAAAATTTATCTAAACCTAAAATCGATTTTTTTTATAATTAAAGACTTAGTAACTTAGTGCGCGACTTAGTAAATCTTAATGCGCGAATTAAGAAATCTTAGTGCGCGAATTAGGAAATCTTAGTGCGCGAATTATAAAATCTTAGTGCGCGAACTAGAAATTCTTAAAGCGCGAACTAGAAATTCTTAAGTCGCCTTAATGCGCCGCACGCGCACCGAGTTCGCCAGTTCGCGATCGGAGCGCCAGTGTGTGGAGGGGGGTAGGAGGATTATGTGACTTAGGTCATGAGTTCATGACACTTTCCTTGTGAGGAAGGCGGTATTCATATACCTATTGGGAATCTTTGGAAGATTCGATGAGTGATTCGTGTGGTGTTGATGTTGGAATCACACCATTGGTCGTTGGTTCGTCAATCATCATTCTCCACTGGGTGAGAATAACTGAGGATTGACAGTTGTTTATGGGGCTTGCAAGTATGATTGGAGATACCCGAGCTGAGGGCATTGAGTATGCATGTGGTGCTGGTGCTTAGGCATGTATGCCGGTGTGTGTATACGAATGCCAGCATTTTGGTACTTGTCGGGCATCGGATTAGTATGCTTGGATGGATGAATCTCTGGTAAGAGATTGTGGCACTTTGAGATTGGTAATCTCAACGACACGATGTATTCTGAAGAATGATCGTGAGGTTCAATTGACTTCCTCTGAGGAGGGATTGTCGTATTGGGACATGGTAATTCATTACTGGGTAATTCGATAGCATCCCTGCGATAGGATTGTTGAATCTTAGGGTAAATGAAGGATGGCCAGGATTCGGATTTGTTGGGTGTCGTTGTTGACACAGGTTGCAAGAATGCAATCGATTTTCTTAAGTTCTTGCTTGTCCTCTATGGAAACTTGAGGCATTGTAGAGCCTCGATATTGTGTTTGGACCAAGATATGATTTCTTGGAACACAGAGATGTTGATATCTGTGGAGATGTATTTTGTGTTGATCGGTGGCCGTGAGTTGCCCGATCCGAGTTGCAAATGGTGCAACTACTCCCTCGACGGAGATGGATTTGGAGAGCGGAAATCGGGTTCAGTATGTACTGTGGTATACTAGTGGTCTCTGTCTTATCGATGTGTGTGAGACATCGTAGACTAAGTGGTGGAGATATCATGGAAGTGATATTTACGTTGGAATCAGGGACTATTCGTATAGCTAGCAGTTACGGTTGACTGACTGCTTTTGGGTGGTTAGCATCGAGGCATGATGACATTCTTTTGAGATTGTGATAGTTTGGGAGGTTTACTCCATTCCAGAGATTGACGCGAGGTCGGTGTCCTCGCAGTTGGTGTGTCGTTCATGATGTGTTCATGATTCGACGATGCGGATCCAGATTGGATTATGTGGTCTTGGCAGTACATGGGGTACGACTGTATAATTTTTGAGGATGAAATTTTATTAGTGGGGGATAATTGTGATGTCTAGAAATTAATGGTGTTAATCCCGGTGTGGTAATGATCCTTAATGGATTTTAATTGTGGCAATTATGAATTAATTTCGGTGTTGGGTGATAAGAATGAATATTACGTGTATTTTTGCAATGATATGTATATATTTTAGTGTTGATTCCTGGATGATGTTACGCTTTTTGGTATTTATTTGGTTGTTTCAGGAATCTAGGTGGGAAGTGGAAGAATTAAGCTAGAAAGAAGAAAACGGATCAAACCGAGGCAAGAAATGAAGAAGTTGGAATCTGACATAACCGATCGATCGGAAGCGGAGCTCGACCGATCGAAGGAGGCAGAGATTTGGCCAACAAGAAAAAGCGGAGCTCGATCGATCAGCAATTTAGCTCGATCGATCGAGCATGGCAGATATTTATCAAGATAGATTGAAGAGTGCTCGATCGATCGGAAGTTGATGCTCGATCGATGGAGTGAGGCAGAAAAAGTCAGTGATGAGAAATCAGAGGGCTCGATCGATCGAGACAAATAACCGATCGATCGAGCAACATAATTTTCAGAAAAAAAAAAGATTTGATTGAGTTTGATCTATTGGGAACACTTCCATCCACCTTCTCTTCTATAAATAAGAGACCTAGGGCACGAAATCAAAGGGAACCAATTGTTGGGATATGCCATAAGACAACTCATTAGATGATTGTTTATGACATACAATGTATTATGATTTTGTTAATGGCAATTCATTATTATATATTATTTGAGTATCTGTGTAACATGAATTAATATATTAAGTTAATGTCCATAGAATAATATTGTATTGTTCTTAAAGATTGTCCCTAATCAAGTGTTATCATGAATCGGGATAATGATAATGCATTGAGACTAGTATGTTTTGATTGATGAATTGTTCATAGATATGAGATATCAAATCAACACATGGGTACATGTTAGAGAACGATGTACTGGACAGACCCCCCATGAGAATGCTACATGGATAGTTATATAAACGTCATAAGCAATTCTCATAGTGATAATAATATATGTAATCCTTACGACTTGAGATCACCAGAGATCCCAACATAAGGAGTCATGTATCTTGATAACAGGGTAAACTATAAAGACAATCATTGGATACACCACGAATTATGTAGAGGGATGTTGAGTGATCAAGAAAGAATTTGTCCTCCTATATAACAGGAGAAGTGTTTGGGCCCTTGATCAAGTAAGACTAAAATGCATGGCCGTGCTCGAATGAGTCGATATGTGATATCGAGATTATTTGTTTATTCTAGTTCTACTTGGGGATCAAGAAATAAAAGATTGAATATACGAGTATGACTATTCCATGACTCGTGTTCAATCTAAACACATTGGACAAATGATTAAGTTACATGGTTAATATTATCACAGTCCGTAGGTTATGTCGAGTCAATGACATTCTTGTAATTTGGGTAGCCTTGATGTGTTGCTAGATACCGCTCATTGCTTGTGACATAAAATTAGATTTTATGTCACTGCCAACATTGCAAGATCCTATCGGTCGCACAAAAGATTAAATCGATAAAGTGAGATAAAATTCATTGGATGAATTAATTAATTAAGAAGAGTCTTAATTACAAATATTAGATATATGGATTTAATTAATATATTGGGTACGGGCCAATAAGGCTTTTTGAAAGCCCTTTTAATTAAATCTAATATAAGTTCTAATATGCCAACAAGGTTTAATGGATTAATGTGTTGATTATCATCAAACCTAATAGCCACCAAACTCCAAGCTTCTCGGCCGCCGCCTCACTCTCGCCATCCTTCACGCCGCCGCCGTGAATAGTGGTGGTTTGACGGCCGTCGTTGATCGTTTTTGAACCTTGAGTTTAGTTTTGGTTTAAGAACGAGTCTAGCAACTTGTTCTTGATCCCCTTTTCGATTTGATCGTGTGGATACCGTATAGACGAAGGTGCAAATCTTTGTTTGTGACTCGTGGTGTAGCAACGAGGATTCTGCTACAAACACGCTACAAGGGTATGATTCTTATCAATCTCGATATGATTACTTTGTATAGGTCCTTGGTAGGAATCCAAATTTTAATTTCCGCTGCGTATTGCTTGATGGATTCCTAACAGTGGTATCAGAGCCGTGTACAAAGCTCATATCGGATTTATGTGATTAATTGTTTAATCATGTTTTGAATCTTTTGCATGCTTTAAAACTGTATGATTCATATATGATATGTGTTAATTGATTTTATGGAAATTATCGCAATATTATATGTTATATAATTGACGGATCAAAGTATACGAGAATACGTTCTAAAACTCGAGCCATTGGCTCGCGAAGACCACACGGCCGCCGCACGGAAGCTAGGGTCTCGGACCCTTGGCTCGTGCATGGGCCGAGCCGCCGCCGTTGGGCCAAGGTTTCGAACCCTAGTCACCATGGTTCTTGGCCACCGCCGTCTCGTGGCTAGGGTTTCGAACCCTTTTGGTTCGGTGAGCTCCAAGCCGCCGCCGACATGGCTAGGGTTTCGTACCCTAGTCTTGGCGTGGTTGGGCCGTGGGTTAGGGCTAGGGTTTCGAACCTTGGTCCGAAACATGGCTACAACCATGGGCTTGCTAGGGGTAGCAAGTCCATGGCTTGAAGCGCGCCAAGTATCCGTGGCATGTGATGTCCCGAGCGTACGATAATTTCATAAAATTTTATTTTACAATTGGAATTAAATTTTAAAATGTTTAGAATTTAATTCATTAATTGTTATAGCATGTTTTATGTGTTGTTTGAGCATGGTGCATGGTAATAGCCCTATGACCTATTAGATAGGATTTTGTGGATGTTTGTAATTTAGTACGGCCTGCGTGTCGTGGCTTCTCTATTATTCTTAAATGTTATCCCTCCCCTATGTTCCCCTCGAATGTAACTCGAGGAATTCTCTATATCATGTAATTTTTATATAGTATACTTTATTTTGTTGATGGAGATCAATGAAGATGGACCAAGGTGCCGGGATGAGGAGGCCATTCACAAAAGGGAGCCAAAGAGGTGCTTGGAGAAGTTACCTTAGGTTGACCTTTTAGGATTTTCTCATTGGCTTGAGAAAATCATTAGTTGGGGCTATAACCATGTCCCGTTTATTTTATGTTGATGTATGATATGCATGTTTATCGTTTTATTTAATATTGATGCTTGATATACATATATGTAGATATTTATATATTCATATATGTACCAGACATATTTTCAATATTAATAAAATCATTAGATCAATAAATCCCTCTAATAATATTAAGTTTTAGATGCCTTCCAATTAAAAATACTCGTCAAGACTTCGATTGAACATGTGTGGGTTTGCCAAAGCAAAGTACCGTGACAATCTTAGTAAGGCGCGAAAGGATAAAGTGATATCCGTGTTATTTTAAAATTGGGTTCGACTTAACTAGGTTATCTCAATAGGATTGGGAACCTAGAGGCATGGGGTTGGATAATAATTCATTAGATGAATTTGAACAAAGTGTTGTTCGTCCAACCATCCAAGAATTACATGTGATGTAATTGACAAAGTGTTGTCTATCTAAATAACCGAGTCTTGGGTGATTAGCCAAAGCTAACTCCGGATTAGGTGAAATATGGATCTTGGCCCACTAAGGTTTCGAGGGTTGATAATTTTAAATAAAATAGTGGGAGTGTCATTTAATATAAGACCTTATTAAATGATTAAAATCATAAACTTATTTTGCATATTTATATTGTAGATATCCATGACATCAAACAACGTAACTAGCACACTATCATTGTGTTCGGTCCTTGAGAAGGACAAACTGAATGGGACTAATTTCCTAGACTGGTATAGGAATTTGAGGATTGTCCTAAAACAAGAGAAAAAGCAATATGTCCTAGAGGAACCCTTACCTGCTGATGAACCTCCCGTAACAGCCGCTAAAACTGATAAGGATGCTTACAAGAAGCATCAAAATGACGCACTTGATATTGGTTACCTTATGCTTGCCACCATGAACTCTGAGCTTCAGAAGCAACAAGAGGAAATGGAGGCGTTCGATATGATCGAGCACTTAAAGCAACTCTACCAACAACAAGCTAGACAAGAGAGGTATGACGTCTCTAGAGCGTTATTCCAGTGCAGAATTGTAGAAGGAAGCCTTGTTGGAACTCATGTACTAAAGATGATTGGGTATATTGAGAATCTTGAAAAGCTGGGTTTTCCATTGGACCAGACGTGATCTTGCAATTGTTGCCTGATAGCTACAGTCAATTTGTCTTGAATTACAATATGATTGAAATCGAAAAGACTCTACCGCAATTGCTTGGTATGTTGAGAACATATGAAGCAAACTCAAAGAAGTCTAAGCCCACTAATATTCTTATTGTGAATAAGAGCAAGGGAAAGACTAAAGCAAAAGGCTTTAAGAAAAACAAGAAAGTCTTTGTTAAGTCTAAGCCTCATGCTTCCGCACTCAAGACAAAGGGAGGAGTGGCTAAGGAAGGGAACTGCTTCCATTGCGGTGAGACCGGTCATTGGAAGAGGAACTGCAAATTATATCTGGAAGATCTTAAGAAGACAAAGGGAAGTGTGACTTCCACTTCAGGTGTTTTTGTTATAGAAGTCAATTTATCTACTTCTTCATCATGAGTATTAGATACTGGATATGGTTCTCACATTTGTGTTAATGTGCAGGATCTCAAAAGTAGTAGGATGTTGGCGAAAGGCGAGGTTGATCTCCGAGTGGGAAATGGAGCAAGAGTTGCTGCATTAGCTATAGGAGATTACTCTTTAACTTTGCCTTCTGGTTTATTATTAGATTTACAAGACTGCTATTTTGTGCCATCTATTACTAGAAACATAATTTCAATTTCTTGTTTGGACAAGATTGGTTTTCATTTATTATAAAGGACAAATGTTGCTCCATTTATTTGAATGAGATGTTTTATGCCAGTGCACAATTGATTAATGGTATTTATGTTTTAAATCTAGATATGCCTGTCTATAACATAAATACTAAAAGGATTAAGAATAATGATTCAAATCCAACTTATCTCTGGCATTGTCGCTTGGGCCATATAAACGAGAATCGCATATAAAAACTTCATAAGGATGGAGTGTTAGATTCATTTGATTTTGAATCATATGAAACATGTGAATCTTGTTTAATGGGCAAGATGACTAAAGCTCCTTTCAAGGGACATGTTGAAAGGACGAATGATTTATTGAGTCTCATACATAGTGATGTATGTGGACCAATAAGCACACAAGCTAGAGGTGGTTTTCAATACTTCGTTACATTTACTGATGACTTCAGTAGATATGGGTATGTGTATCTAATGAAACATAAACATGAAACCTTTGAAAAGTTCAAAGATTTCAAGAATGAAGTACAAAACCAACTTGGCAAAAGTATCAAAACCCTCCGATCAGATCGAGGAGGAGAATACCTAAGCCAAGAGTTTCATGACTATCTAAAGGAGTGTGGGATAGTCCCACAACTCACACCTCCGTATACTCCACAATTGAATGGTGTATCCGAAAGGAGGAATCAAACTTTGTTGGACATGGTTCGATCAATGATGAGTCATGCAGATCTTCCAACTTCCTTTTGGGGACATGCTTTAGAAACAGCAACATTTATACTGAACCGTGTTCCATCTAAATCAGTAGAAAATACACCATATGAGATATGGACTAAGAAGCGTCCTAGTATGTCTTTTATGGAGATTTGGGTTTGTGAGGCTTACGTGAGACGTCACGCCTCCAATAAACTTGGACCCAAATCTGATAATTGTTTATTTGTGGGGTATCCTAAGGAAACGAAAGGATACTATTTCTATTATCCCACCGAGAACAAAGTAGTTGTTGCTCGGACTGGTGTCTTTCTTGAAAGAGAATTTATTTCAAGAAGAACTAGTGGGAGAGAAATAGAACTTAGTGAAGTTCAACCACAAGAAAATATTGAACATGATATTGAGATGGAAACAGAGCAGACACCACAAGCTGTTGTGGATGAAATGCCTGCTCAAGAGACCCAAGCCCAGCGTAAGTCTGTAAGAGAACACCGTGAGCCACAGAGATATGGATTTCTAGTGACTCAACAAGGTGAATTACTACTTATTGATGAGGATGAGCCGTCATCTTATCAAGAAGCTATAATGGGCCCTGATTCTGAGAAATGGCAAGAGGCCATGAAATCTGAGATGGAATCCATGTATGCAAACCAAGTATGGACTTTGGTTGACCCGCCTGAAGGGGTAAGACCCATAGGGTGCAAATGGATTTTCAAGAAAAAGACCGACATGGATGGTAATGTACAAACCTTTAAAGGTTGACTGGTTGCTAAAGGTTTCAAACAAGTTCATGGTATTGACTATGATGAAACTTTTTCACCAGTTGCCATGGTTAAATCCATTAGGATCTTACTTGCAATAGCTGCATTTCATGACTATGAAATTTGGCAGATGGATGTCAAAACAGCTTTCCTTAATGGAAATTTACCTGAGGATGTGTACATAACACAACCTGAGGGTTTTGTCGATCCAAAGGATGCTGGAAAGATATGCAAGCTACAACGATCCATTTATGGATTGAAGCAAGCTTCTCGGAGTTGGGAATGATATCCCTGCCTTACAATCTGTAAAGATTTGGCTAGGGAATTTCTTTTCTATGAAAGATTTAGGAGAAGCCACCTATGTATTAGGTATCAAGATCTATAGAGATAGATCAAGAAGATTGCTTGGCCTAAGTCAAAGTGCACACATAGACAAAGTGCTAAAACGGTTTAGCATGCAAGAATCAAAGAAAGGACTCGTGCCTATGACACATGGGATACATCTCTCGGAGGATCGGTGTCCTTCAACACCAGATGAGAGACAACGCATGAGTAAGATTCCATATGCGTCAGCTATTGTATCTATCATGTATGCCATGATATGTACTCGTCCCGATGTCCCGTATGCTCTGAGCATGACGAGCAGATATCAGGTTGATCCAGGTGAATGTCACTGGATTGCTGTCAAGAATATCCTGAAGTACTTGAGAAGAACTAAGGATACATTCTTGATTTATGGAGGTGAGGAAGAGCTCAATGTAATAGGTTACACTGATGCAAGCTTCCAAACCGACAAAGATGATTTCCGATCGCAATCAGGATATGTGTTTTGCCTAAATGGAGGTGCTGTGAGCTGGAAGAGTTCAAAGCAAGAGACAGTAGCCGATTCTACAACTGAAGCTGAATACATTGATGCCTCAGATGCATCAGAGGAAGCTGTTTGGATCAAGAAGTTCATTTCTGAACTTGGGGTGATGCCTAGCATACTAGATCTGATTGAACTCTATTGTGTCAACAATGGAGCCATCATATTGGCTAAGGAACCTAGATCTCACCAAAGATCCAAGCACATACTTCGGCGCTTTCATTTCATTCGAGAAATCGTTGAAAGACGAAATGTAAAAATATGCAAAGTACCAACTGATGATAATGTATCTGACCCATTGACGAAGCCACTATCACAGCAGAAGCATGATCGTCATACTAGATCTTTAGGCATTAAGTATATGTCTGATTGGTCTTAGTGCAAGTGGGAGATTTGTTGGGATATGCCCTAAGACAACTCATTAGATGATTGTTTATGACATACAATGTATTATGATTTTGTTCATGTCAATTCATTATTATTTATTATTTGAGTATCTGTGTAACATGAATTAATATATTAAGTTAATGTCCTTAGAATAATATTGTATTGTTCTTAAAGATTGTCCCTAATCAAGTGTTATCATGAATCGGGATAATGATAATGCATTGAGACTAGTATGTTTTGATTGATGAATTGTTCATAGATATGAGATATCAAATCAACACATGGGTACATGTTAGAGAACGATGTACTTGACAGACCCACCATGAGAATGCTACATGGATAGTTATATAAACGTCATAAGCAATTCTCATAGTGATAATAATGTATGTAATCCTTACGACTTGAGATCACCAGAGATCCCAACATAAGGAGTCATGTATCTTGATATTGTCAAACGTTACCTGTAACAGGGTAAACTATAAAGACAATCATTGGATACACCACAAATTATGTAGAGGGATGTTGAGTGATCAAGAAATGATTTGTCCCTCCTATATAACAGGAGAAGTGTTTGGGCCCTTGACCAAGTAAGACTAAAATGCATGGCCGTGCTCGAATGAGTCGATTGTGATATCGAGCTTATTCGTTTATTCTAGTTCTACTTTGGGGATCAAGAAATAAAAGATTGAATAAACGAGTATGACTATTCCATGACTCGTGTTCAATCTAAACACATTGGACAAAGGGATTAAGTTACATGGTTAATATTATCACAGTCCGTAGGTTATGTCGAGTCAATGACATTCTTGTAATTTGGGTAGCCTTGATGTGTTGCTAGATACCGCTCATTGCTTGTGACATAAAATTAGATTTTATGTCACTGCCAACATTGCAAGATCCTATCGGGTCGCACAAAAGATTAAATCGATAAGGGGAAATAAAATTCATTGGATGAATTAATTAATTAAGAAGAGTCTTAATTACAAATATTAGATATATGAATTTAATTAATATATTGGGAATGGGCCAATAAGGCTTTTTGAAAGCCCTTTTAATTAAATCTAATATAAGTTCTAATATGCCAACAAGGTTTAATGGATTAAGTGTTGATTATCATCAAACCTAATAGCCACCAAACTCCAAGCTTCTCGGCCGCCGCCTCACTCTCGCCATCCTTCACGTCGCCGCCGTGAATAGTGGTGGTTTGACGGCCGTCGTTTATCGGTTTTGAACCGTGAGTTTAGTTTTGGTTTAAGAACGAGTCTAGCAACTTGTTCTTGATCCCCTTTTCGATTTGATCTTGTGGATACCGTAGAGACGAAGGTGCAAATCTTTGTTCGTGACTCGTGGTATAACAACGAGGATTCTGCCACAAACACGCTATAAGGGTATGATTCTTGATAGGCTTCGATTTTGAGTGTTTTTAACTGTAATTTCTTCCTACTTTCCGTATTTTTTCCTGGATGATATTATGCTTTTTGGTGTTTATTCGTTTGTTTCAGGAAAATAGATCGGAAGTGGAAGAAATGAGCCAATATGAAGATAACGGGCTAAATCGAGGCGAGAAAGAACTAAAATTGAGGAAATGAGATTTTCGGAATCTCGATCGATCGAGATTTACTCTCGATCGATCGAGCCAGGCAGAGAGTTGAGCATCAAAGAATTTCAAGTCTCGATTGATCGGTACAAATTTCCGATCGATCGAAGGAGGCAGTGACTCCAGAGCAAATTTTATTAAAGTCTCGATCGATCGGTGGAAAATCTCGATCGATCGAGCGAGACAGTGAGTTTCAAAAGCTGGCATGAACAGTGCACCGATCGATCGGTAGAAAATCTCGATCGATCGAGACGCGAAATCCTGAAGATTTTATTTTCCTTTTTTATCGTGATTGTGGGGGGTTTTAAGAGGGAGTTGATTCATTTCGAAAAAAGGGAGCATATCAGACGATTTTTCTGAACCAAAGAAGAGCCCTAGCCGCCGCCCAGCCACCGCCAAGGAGATCCGTTCTTCCGGTTCTTCGTCCGAACTAAAGTCAATCAATTCCGGAGTGCAAGGAAGGAGCAAGAGAAGAGATTTCGGTGCTACGCACGGATTCATTCCGCCGTTTATCGTATTTCTAGACTTTAATCTATTTCATATTAATTTTCAATTGATGTTTTTGAGGTCGAGAGACGATTAAACTTCTTTTGTATTTGATTTGAAACAATTCTAGTTTATTTTATTGAGATTTAGTATCATTGTGTTTGATATATTGATTCAATTGTGTTTGAGTGTATTGATGTCTATTGTTCATGATTTAATCGATTGTTAAGATCAAAGCCTAGCTAACTTTGATTGATTCTGAGAGTTATAACCGAGATCGAGAGATAACGTTGTAACACGCTCTTTTAATTCATGAAGTATGTTATGATTGAGATCGAGAGATGATATCGCATATGTGAGAACTTGGAATCGAAAGATTTAGAGTTATAAGGTTTTGATAATTTATGCAACTTTGAATTGGTAAATAGGTGCACGAGAGTGACTTATTCTAATTTATTGTTAGTTTCTTTACAGCTCGAGAGAGTGTATTGAATAATAGCGAAAACCTTTCACCCTTAGAATCAATTGGTTGATAATTTTCTTATTCAAATGAATCATTAAAGATAAACAGTTGAACGAAGAGCTTGATAAATTTCTTGAGCAACTTACCTTCGCATATCCGGAACCAGTCATTTTATTGTTTCTTGTTTAAGTTTCATTTCTTAGTTTAAGTTTGCTTTAGATAATCACACTTTGTTAATCGTAGGCTAAATATAATCTTATTAATCTTATTTGGTACTTATACGTTAGTCCCTGTGGATTCGACAACCCGTACTTAATTTTCACTATACTAAAACTTGACAACCGTGCACTTGCGGTAGAATCGCTTCACACTATTCTTTGAAATATCTTTGTTTAAAAATAAAGCGGTCAATTCTTATCAATCTCGATATGATTATTTTGTATAGGTCCTTGGTAGGAATCCAAATTTTATTTTCCGCTGCGTATTGCTTGTTGGATTCCTAACCCCAATATCATATCATACACTATAAATTAGCCTCCTTTCATCCTCCAACATCCATACGATTTAAGAGAAAAAGCCTTTGAAGTGCAAGGAAGGAAGCAAGGGAAGAAGTAACGTTTCAACACACGGATTCAACTCCTACGTTATCGTACTTCTAAACTTTATTTATTTTGATTTTCAAATTTATTGATGTTTATGAGGTTGAGAAACAATCATTCATCATGTTAGTTTGATTTGAATATAAAATAAGTTTATTTTATCGAGGTTAGGTAAGATTGTCATTGAGTTAATGAGTTGTATGTTTATAGAGTGAATTAATTCTTTTGTGCATGATTTATACTTTTAATGCTATCAAAGCCTTGCTAGCTTTGATTGATTTGTGAATTATAATTGAGATCAAGAGATAAAATTATAATACGCTATAATAAATCATGTTGTATGTTAAAGATTTAGATCGAGAGATTAAATCACATACGTGATCACTTTAAATTGAAAGATTTAAAGTTAACGGTTTTCATCGAGATTTATGCAATATTAAATTGGTTTAAGTGAACGAGAGTTACTTGTTTCAATTTAATATTAGTTTCAATATAGCTTGAGAAAGTGTATTGGTTATTTTACGGGAATCCGTCACCTTAAGAATTAATTGGTTAGTAATTGTTTTTACAAACAAATCATTGACGATAACACAAGTGAACCGACATCTTGATAAATTTCTCGAGTGGAATTCCTTCGCATCTTCAAATGAGTTGATTAAATTTTGAGTTTTTAAGTTTTTATTTTAATTAGATAATGATTCATATATTTCGTAGGCTAAATATAATTTTTCTAATTTTATTTGGTACTTATACGTTAGTCTCTGTGGGTGCGATATCCCTATTTCTAAATCACTATACTAAAACTTGACACCGTGCACTTGCGGTATAAAATCGCTACACTGGAATTAATTGTTTAAAATAATAGCGATCAAGTTTTTGGCGCCGTTGTCGGGGACTAATTTGTATAATATCATAAGAGATTAGTTAATTGTAATTTAGGCAATTTTTTTTTTTTTTTGTTTGGTTGTCAATTTTGACTATTTGGTTTACTACATTTGTGTTTCTCCTTTTTTTGGGTTGATTTTTACAGGTATTCGTCTTCTTGGTGCATGCTAAGGAGTACCAATCCCACACTCAAGCCTTTTGACCCAGAAATTGAGCGAACGTTTCTACGGAAAATACGAGAAGCTCGAACAATGGCAGATAACAATCAAGAAGGAGGCGCGAATAATGAAGCACCGAATCCAAGATCTATGATGGACTTTGCTCAACTAGCTTTCCATGGATCACTGTCAAGCATTACGAGGCCAAGTATTCAAGCTAACAATTTTGAGATAAAGCCTACAATAATTCAGATGATCCAGCATTCAGTAATGTTTGGGGGAGTAGCCACTGATGATCCAAACGCTCACATCTCCAACTTCTTGGAGATTTGTGACACATTCAAACATAATGGCGTTTCTGACAACGCCATCATGTTACGGTTATTTCCCTTTTCATTAAAAGATAAAGCTAAACCATGGTTAAATTATTTACCTGCAGGATCTATTACCACTTGGGAGGGGATGACTCAAGCTTTTTTGTCTAAATATTTTCCCCCTTCCAAAACTGCGAAGATGAAAAACGATATCACCACGTTTGGGCAATATGATCCTGAATCTTTATATGAGGAGTGGGATCGTTTCAAGGACTTGCTTAGGAGATGCCCACATCACGGTCTTCCTGTTTGGCTCCAGGTACCGACCTTTTATAACGGTTTATTTTCAGCTAACCGTTCTATGATAGATGCAGCCTCAGAAGGATCCATCATGCGAAAAACACCGGAAGCATCTTATGAACTCTTGGAAGAGATGGCTTCTAATAGCTATCAATGGTAATCAGAGAGGAATGTGCCAAAGAAATCGAGTGGAGTTCATCAAATTGACGACATCACATCTCTTTCGGCACAGTTGGAAGCATTGAACAAAAAGATTGATATCATGAGCATGACAACGATGCAAGCTCAAGTTATCACTTGTGACTTATGTGGAAGCAATCATCCAAGCATCGAATGCCAGGCAGGTAATCCATTTACTCAGTCTAATGAGTCTGTTAATTATGTAGGAAACAGGTAGCCCAATAACCCGTACTCAAACACTTACAACCCGGGATGGAGGAATCATCCAAATTTGCAATGGTCCAACCAAAACAACGTGTTGAACCCACAAACACCACCGGGATATGTACCTAAGCCGAGTATGAAGGAGCTTTGCAAAATCAAGATGCATCCATAAAGAACTTGGAAGTACAAGTAGGGCAACTTGCAACATTGATTTTCGGACGAGCTCAAGGTACACTACCAAGTGATACAGTGATAAATCCAAAGGAGCAAGCAAATGTCATAGCACTAAGAAATGGAAAAGAGCTAAGGACGCACACTGAAGCAAAAGAAAGTTGTGGAACCACCACTGAAGACAAAGATAAGACCGAGGAAAAGGTAACCGAAAAAGGTAAAAATTCTAACACCACACCAATCACACACATTGATAAGGTAGTAATTCCTCCCCCATTTCCCGCTGCATTAAAAAGAGCTAAAATGGACGCTGAATTTGGTAAGTTTCTTGAGGTATTTAAGAAATTGTATATTAATATATCATTCGCTGATGCTCTACTTCAAATGCCTAGTTATGCTAAGTTTTTGAAGGAAATTCTTTCTAACAAGCGAAAGTTGGGCGAATACGAAACGGTAAGCTTAACGGAGGAGTGCTCAGCAATTGTGCAAAACAAAATACCTCCAAAGTTAAAAGACCCAGGGAGTTTTACTAGACCTTGCACTATAGGATCAGTATCATTTACTAAATCATTGTGTGATTTGGGTGCGAGTATTAATTTGATGCCTTTTTCCATTTTCAGGAGGTTGGGTGTGAGGATCAGGGATTATAGGTGTTAATCCCGGAGTGTTAATAACCCCTAAAGTTGTTTTACGTAGCGATTTGGAGTTTAATCGCGATGTTGGGCCTTCTGGGCTCGTTTATTTGGGTAGTTGGGATCGTTGGATCCCGAGGTTGAGATTGTATTCACATTACGGTGTAAAACCTAAGAGTTGGGTTTTTGATGTGTCTCGGAATCTCGGGTGCTTGTGTGAGCACCGGTAGGGGGTTTTGGAGTTAGAGAGAGAGTTTTTGAAAACAGATGATTTTTAATGAATCATGATGTATTTGTGGGGCTATTAGTATTTCGGGGTATTTTGCTATAAATACCAATTGAACCCGAGATTTTAATTAAAAAGTCATTTTCAGCCCCACCTTTCCTTCTTCTCTCTCCCCGCCGAATCCCGTCTGCTACAGCTCCCCCGCGCATAAAAACGCTTCGCCCGCCGCCGTCCCGCCGCCGTTCGGCGCGTGCGACCCACCGCCGGCTTCGTCTCGTCGAGGCGCAGCTATCCCCTCCGGCAATTCGAAGTTTGGTCGCGTTTCTCGTTCGAATTTTGGCAGAATGCGTCGATCCCCAAAAGCTAGGGTTCTTCGATTTTCGTCCGATTTCTTTCCGATCTTCGTATGGGTAACCTTCCTTACCCCTTTTTCGTCCCTCTCATGTTATTCCCTGCTGATTTGGTGGTATTGTGTTCGAATTTAAGGATTTTGGTTCGAATTTCATGTTGTTTGAGGGGATGAGTTCGAAATTTGGGGGTTTTGGCTTGGGGATGATGATTCTTGTTGTTAATCGATTAATTCATGTTTTAGATGATTTATGATGCTTGGTTGGGTTCGATTTGTGATGCTAGGGTTCGAATTATTGAAGGTGTCCTTGGGCAATTTTTCGATATGTCGCATTCGTTTTCCCTCCCTGCATGTACCCTGCCCCGGGTCCTTTAAATGATTTATTGTCGTGTGTTGACAATATTTTGAGGGCTATGGATGTGCTTGAGCATGGGTTACATGTTCGTAAATAATTGTGAATTATTTATCGTTTTAGCACATCGTTCCACGGGGCATGGAACTCGAGCAAGGTTTGGCTCGGACTTCGAGGATTTAAGGTACGTTTAGCGTACGAGCATAGCTTAAATGATGTTTTATAAGTACGATGCATGATTTAAAATACATGAAATGTTTTACTATGATGGCACCGGGACTTGGTTACGTTATTTGGATTCACATGGTGAAATGCTTGGTGCTGCTATGAAGCGAGCAAATGATGGGTGTGGTTGCTACGGAGCGAACACCGGTAGTATGACGCTACTTTGAAGTAAGAAATGAAAATGTGGTATTCGATTAGATATCTAGGATATCTGTAATTTATTCCCTATTGGTAATGAATAGGAACAGAGACGTAGTTAATCAGAGAAGTGATTAACTAGTATCGGAAGTTAAGGAAATCTCAATATGATATCTAGAATTATGATAATTGCTAGATAAAGAAAGATGTTATGAAATGTTGTTAATTTGAAACTGGTTAGGGTTAACCAATATGATGATTAACTGCATATTCAGGATTTGATGATTTATCTGTTTTGAGAACAGGGTTATTACAGGGGTACGCTAGGATGAGGATGATACCATCCAGGAAGTGTCACATATGTTCCACAATATTTACATTTTTGTAAATTATGTATTATGTCATTATGATTATGAAATTGTGGAATTGGTATGCTCACCCCGTTGGGGGCTGTCTCTGTTGGGGCAGGTGAATAGGTACATCGATGGCTTTGGAGATGAGCTCGAGCTGTTGATTGGATGTACTCCCAAGATCGTGGTACCAGGGCTTGATGGAGCAAGGTATCGTATAGAGTACTTATATGCCCATGAGGGTTATATACATATTCATGATGCTCGCATGTGAGCAAGATTATACTTGTATATGGGTTGTATATAAAGGCATGAGCCTTTCTCTCTTTCATTCTATGTTGCATGCAATTAGAGGTAGAATTGCTAAATGATAAGAGAGTCATTGGTGTATTGTGGGTGTTGAAACCCACTTTTGTTGTCATATGTGTGGTGTCTTCCCTGGCTGGGAATTTACTTGATATTGCTGTATTCTGATGAGTATTATGTTTTCCCTGGCCGGGAATTATGTTATGTGTTGTGCTTTTATTTCGGGATAGCTCTATTTATGGGGAGACTCTGCCCAAATTTTTATAAAAGTCCACAATGTAAAAAGTGGTGTAATGGGGATGGTAATGGGCGAACTCTATGAGTCTATTGTTGTTAGGATGATGAACTTATAACATTGCATGTTAAAGAAAATTTTGTAATTGCCATTCAATGGTAAAGTATCATCTGAGTTTCCCGAATGATTTTACTGAAAGCATGTGCCACACATAATGATTAATACGCTAATCAAGGGTTAAGTATACGGGGTCCTTACATTAGTGGTATCAGAGCAGTGGTTGCTCATTGGGGCTGTTGAGGGCCTAGGAAGTTATTGATAGCACATATTTATGCATGATGGCATTAATGTTATACGACATGACTAATTGTTTATGTGCTTTTATGATATGAAAAGTGGTATTGCTAACCATTGTGGTTGCAGGAATCGTGTGGAACACGATAGGATGACATTAATAGTGATGTCTAACACTCTATATGCTACGTGCCAAGGAATCTGATTTTGGGAGAAAATCAGGGAAAAGAAAGATATGACGTATTGTTTGAGGACAGACTGGGTAGACAACCGACAGTGGAATACTTCGGTATGGTCTCAATTATTATTGAATATACTAATGCGTTTGTTCATGTAATGTTCAAGCAAGGAAGGTACGTAAGAAACGTACGGGCATCAGACGGTAAACCATACTTCTATATGATGATGATGTTTATGATAAGTAAAGATGATATGATGTTTATGATGATGATTATGATAAGTAAGTTATGATGATGATGTTTATGATGAGTAAAGATGATATGATGTTTATGATGATGATGTTTACGATGATGTTTACGATGATGTTTACGATGATGATGCTTATGATGATGTTTATGATGATGATGTTTACGACGATGTTTACGATGATGATGATTATGATGATGTTTACGATGATGTTTACGATGATGATGATTATGATGATGTTTATGATGACGTATATGATTGGGTAAGATGCCCATGTGGTAAGATGCCACCCAATGTATGAGATTGGGTAAGATGCCCATGTGGTAAGATGCCACACAATGTTTATGATATGGTAAGACGCCATATGATTGGGTGAAATGCCCATGTGGTAAGATGCCACACAATGTTTATGATATGGTAAGACGCCATATGATTGGGTAAGATGCCCATGTGGTAAGATGCCACACGATGATTATGTTATGGTAAGATGCCATATAATGGGGTAAGATGTCCATATGGTAAGAGGCCATACAATGTTATTATGTGGTAAGACGCCACGGGGTAAGATGCCCATATGGTAAGAGGCCATACGATGTTATTATGTGGTAAGACGCCACGGGGTAAGATGCCCATATGGTAAGAGGCCATACGATGTTATTATGTGGTAAGACGCCACGGGGTAAGATGCCCATATGGTAAGAGGCCATACGATGTTATTATGTGGTAAGATGCCACAGGGTAAGATGCCCATGTGCATGAATATGAACCAGGGAAAATGAAAAGGAGTTAATGAATAACCAGCAAGCTTACTCAACTATGATTTCGTACATTTACTGTTATATCTCTAAGATGATGATGCTATAAGATGACGATGCTTATATGATGATGATGTATAAGATGATGATGCTATAATATGATGATGCTTATATGATGATGATGTATAAGATGATGATGCTATAAGATGACGATGCTTATATGATGATGATGTATAAGATGATGATGCTATAAGATGACGATACTTATACGATGATGATGTATAAGATGATGATGCTATAAGATGACGATACTCATATGATGATGATGTATAAGATGATGATGCTATAAGATGATGATGCTTACATGGTGATGATGTATAAGATGATGATGCTATAATATGATGATGCTTATATGATGATGATGTATAAGATGATGATGCTATAAGATGACGATACTTATATGATGATGATGTATAAGATGATGATGCTATAAGATGATGATGCTTACATGGTGATGATGTATAAGATGATGATGCTATAATATGATGATGCTTATATGATGATGATGTATAAGATGATGATGCTATAAGATGACGATACTTATATGATGATGATGTATAAGATGATGATGCTATAAGATGATGATGCTTACATGGTGATGATGTATAAGATGATGATGCTATAATATGATGATGCTTATATGATGATGATGTATAAGATGATGATGCTATAAGATGACGATACTTATATGATGATGATGTATAAGATGATGATGCTATAAGATGATGATGCTTACATGGTGATGATGTATAAGATGATGATGCTATAATATGATGATGCTTATATGATGATGATGTATAAGATGATGATGCTATAAGATGACGATGCTTATGTGATGATGATGTTATAAGATGATGATATTTATGAAATGATGATGCTCATATGATGAAGATGTTATAAGATGGTGATAATTATGAGATGATGATTTTAATCATCCATGTCAAGAATTAATGACTATATGCATGGCTATGAAACAGGGACAACCAAAGAGGGTTAATGCGATTAACCAGGAAGTATACGTTACCAATTATTTTCATGCATGTCATTGCCTTATGGTGTAACGATGTACATGGACCGTCACGAGTTGACTAGGTCATTCAGATGTCATTGTTGACGTGTATCGTCACTAGTTGACGATGCCTTAGATGCCATGAGTGGGCATGTATCGTCACGGGATGACGATGACGATGGTGTAGGAGATATCTTATTAGGCATGCATCATCGTTACGATGAACAATGCGTTGAGTATACGTATTCAGTTGTATGCCTTGGGTGCCAGTGTCGAACACCAGGTGGTGTCTACGTCACCGGTCGACGTGACCCTTTTTCCGAGCGGGTTACTCGAGAAATGGATGAACGCGCTGTACATGTGATTGTACCGCAGCAATTGTTTGAGGTGATCATATTTCGAGTGATGATACCCTTGAGGTATGCTCGTTGGAATGGCTTTTTGGCCATGTTTTGACGACAGGAGTAATCGTAGAGGAATTACTCGCTTTCCATTGATATGACATGTGGTAGACATGATCACACCACCCATGAGGGTGTAGAATGGGTCCTAAGGGAGTAGGATCAGGTTATGTTAAGTACATAGGGACATTGGAGTGTCCAGGGTGTATCGGCATTACATGAAGGTTGGATAAAGACCCACTACTCTATTGATTTTTTCTTTCCATGGTATGGTATGCCGTACGGAAACGTCCATCTGATTGGTAGGTTTGAGGTGAACCTAGTGAGGCAGCGACTAGTTTGTCTGCCGCGCGTGTGTAGCACCATGATGGGCTTGCTAGAGCTGTTATACTGCTCATTGGAGCCAAGTTTGGCAAATCGTAAGGTGATACGAGGTGGATTGTGGTGGATTCTAGTAGTCACCACGTCATTTGAAGTTGAGGTTGTGTATGCCTCACTGAAACGTATATACGTTTATGTTTAAATCTTGGTGAGACTTGTCTGGGACAGCTCATGATGTTGAAGTACCAACAAGAGAGTCATCAAGTCGTCGTTGATTCGATCTGGGGATCCATGTATTTGGGATGCAATGGGTTATTGCATGACCTTTCAAATTTGAAACTCTGTGGAGTCTCGATTGTTTAATTATGACCAGGATGTGGTTCTTGGGATATCCGGAGGTGGACATCTTATGAGATGTCTTTTGTGTGAATCTGTGGCCGTGAGTTGCCCAATTTGAGTTGCAATGATGCGACTGCTCATTCGTTAGAGGAAGTTTGAAAGTGGAAACCAGGTTTGGTATGTGTACACCGTGGAATACTAGTGTTTCCCTCGTAACGATGTATGTTAGACATCGTGAGTCATGATAGGATGTCATTGAATGATATCTACGATGGAATCGGGAGCGATTCGAATCCTTGCAGTTTCAGTCGACTAACTGCTTTTGGATTGTTAGCGTTGAGTTGCGCTGACGCTCTTTGACGTTATGATGGATTTGGAAGTCTATTCCACTCCAGAGTTTGACACGAGGTCAACGTTCTCACGGTTGAGGTGTCATTTATGATGCTTTCTTAC
This sequence comes from Haberlea rhodopensis, assembly GCA_907163345.1. NCBI lineage: Eukaryota > Viridiplantae > Streptophyta > Magnoliopsida > Lamiales > Gesneriaceae > Haberlea > Haberlea rhodopensis. The sequence goes on along the minus strand of CAJQUN010000512.1, from coordinate 285,711 downwards.
TGGTTGTATTAGAACGAAGGATGACTGTCCGATCTACAGTCGTAAGTATCAGTTGTTTTGCAGTCATGAGGGACTGACTTTTGGGATGACCCGCATCGAGGTACGTCTGCCTCTTGGGTAATATGTTGGTTTTGGTAAAGTCGCTCTGTTTCAGAGTTTGATGTGAGATAAGTATCCTCGCGTTTATTAATACGATTCTGTTATGGTCAAGAATCGAGGTTATGGCTCCATGTTGTTGTGTAGCCCGGGTGTTACGTGATACACCGGTGCAAATTTCGAGGACGAAATTCTTTTAGTGGGGGATATTGTGAGGATCAGGGATTATAGGTGTTAATCCCGGAGTGTTAATAACCCCTAAAGTTGTTTTACGTAGCGATTTGGAGTTTAATCGCGATGTTGGCCCTTCTGGGCTCGTTTATTTGGGTAGTTGGGATCGTTGGATCCCGAGGTTGAGATTGTATTCACATTACGGTGTAAAACCTAAGAGTTGGGTTTTTGATGTGTCTCGGAATCTCGGGTGCTTGTGTGAGCACCGGTAGGGGTTTTGGAGTTAGAGAGAGAGTTTTTGAAAACAGATGATTTTTAATGAATCATGATGTAAGTGTGGGGCTATTAGTATTTCGGGGTATTTTGCTATAAATACCAATTGAACCCGAGATTTTAATTAAAAAGTCATTTTCAGCCCCACCTTTCCTTCTTCTCTCTCCCCGCCGAATCCCGTCTGCTACAGCTCCCATGCGCACAAAAACGCTTCGCCCGCCGCCGTCCCGCCGCCGTTCGGCGCGTGCGACCCGCCGCCGGCTTCGTCTCGTCGAGGCGCAGCTATCCCCTCCGGCAATTCGAAGTTTGGTCGCGTTTCTCGTTCGGATTTTGGCAGAATGCGTCGATCCCCAAAAGCTAGGGTTCTTCGATTTTCGTCCGATTTCTTTCCGATCTTCGTATGGGTAACCTTCCTTACCCCTTTTTCGTCCCTCTCATGTTATTCCCTGCTGATTTGGTGGTATTGTGTTTGAATTTAAGGATTTTGGTTCGAATTTCATGTTGTTTGAGGGGATGAGTTCGAAATTTGGGGGTTTTGGCTTGGGGATGATGATTCTTGTTGTTAATCGATTAATTCATGTTTTAGATGATTTATGATGCTTGGTTGGGTTCGATTTGTGATGCTAGGGTTCGAATTATTGAAGGTGTCCTTGGGCAATTTTTCGATATGTCGCATTCGTTTTCCCTCCCTGCATGTACCCTGCCCCGGGTCCTTTAAATGATTTATTGTCGTGTGTTGACAATATTTTGAGGGCTATGGATGTGCTTGAGCATGGGTTACATGTTCGTAAATAATTGTGAATTATTTATCGTTTTAGCACATCGTTCCACGGGGCATGGAACTCGAGCAAGGTTTGGCTCGGACTTCGAGGATTTAAGGTACGTTTAGCGTACGAGCATAGCTTAAATGATGTTGTATAAGTACGATGCATGATTTAAAATACATGAAATGTTTTACTATGATGGCACCGGGACTTGGTTACGTTATTTTGATTCACATGGTGAAATGCTTGGTGCCGCTATGAAGCGAGCAAATGATGGGTGTGGTTGCTACGGAGCGAACACCGGTAGTATGACGCTACTTTGAAGTAAGAAATGAAAATGTGGTATTCGATTAGATATCTAGGATATCTGTAATTTATTCCCTATTGGTAATGAATAGGAACAGAACGTAGTTAATCAGAGAAGTGATTAACTAGTATCGGAAGTTAAGGAAATCTCAATATGATATCTAGAATTATGATAATTGCTAGATAAAGAAAGATGTTATGAAATGTTGTTAATTTGAAACTGGTTAGGGTTAACCAATATGATGATTAACTGCATATTCAGGATTTGATGATTTATCTGTTTTGAGAACAGGGTTATTACAGGGGTACGCTAGGATGAGGATGATACCATCCAGGAAGTGTCACATATGTTCCACAATATTTATATTTTCGTAAATTATGTATTATGTCATTATGATTATGAAATTGTGGAATTGGTATGCTCACCCCGTTGGGGGCTGTCTCTGTTGGGGCAGGTGAACAGGTACATCGATGGCTTTGGAGATGAGCTCGAGCTGTTGATTGGATGTACTCCCAGGATCGTGGTACCAGGGCTTGATGGAGCACGGTATCGTATAGAGTACTTATATGCCCATGAGGGTTATATACATATTCATGATGCTCGCATGTGAGCAAGATTATACTTGTATATGGGTTGTATATAAAGGCATGAGCCTTTCTCTCTTTCATTCTATGTTGCATGCAATTAGAGGTAGAATTGCTAAATGATAAGAGAGTCATTGGTGTATTGTGGGTGTTGAAACCCACTTTTGTTGTCATATGTGTGGTGTCTTCCCTGGCTGGGAATTTACTTGATATTGCTGTATTCTGATGAGTATTATGTTTTCCCTGGCCGAGAATTATGTTATGTGTTGTGCTTTTATTTCGGGATAGCTCTATTTATGGGGAGACTCTGCCCAAATTTTTATAAAAGTCCACAATGTAAAAATGGTGTAATGGGGATGGTAATGAGCGAACTCTATGAGTCTATTGTTGTTAGGATGATGAACTTATAACATTGCATGTTAAAGAAAATTTTGTAATTGCCATTCAATGGTAAAGTATCATCTGAGTTTCCCGAATGATTTTACTGAAAGCATGTGCCACACATAATGATTAATACGCTAATCAAGGGTTAAGTATACGGGGTCCTTACATTGGGACTAGGAGAACCAAAACCCTACTAAAGTTTCACTGCACTTGGCAGATAGATCTGTCACATACCCCCGGGGAATCATCGAAGACTTATTAGTCAAAGTGGACAAATTCATCTTCCCAGTTGATTTTCTAGTACTAGATATGGAAGAGGACACGGAGACACCACTGATCTTGGGCCGACCGTTCTTAGCAACGGGAAAGGCAATCATAGATGTCCAACAAGGGAAGTTAATCCTTCGTGTAGGGGAGGATCAAGTTGTGTTTAATGTCTTTAAAGCACTTCAACACCCACACGACGAGCCCATGTGTTTTAGTATTGATATTATTGATGCCTTGACTGTTGATGTGTTGCAAGGTACATTCAAAGAGAAAATGGTAGCATACCTTGTGGAAGCCGATAAACAACATGACAAGGAGGAAATTGAGATTATAGCTCATTTGAACAACACCATTACTTATATGAAACGAGCCACTGAAAATCTTGGAGAGTTAGGAAAAAGAGACATTAAATCTCAACGGCCATCCGTCGAAGAATCACCCACTCTCGAACTAAAACCCCTCCCACCTCATCTCAAGTATGTATTCTTAGATTCTGGAAATTCGTTACCAATCATTATTTCTTCATCTTTGAAAGGTGAAAACGTGGGGAAGCTTCTTAAAGTCCTTAGGGAGCACAAGAAGGCATTTGGATGGAAGATAGCAGATATTAAAGGAATTAGTCCATCGGTGTGCATGCATAAAATTCTGATGGAAGACACATTCAAGCCCGTGGTACAACCACAACGCCGTCTCAATCCAAAAATGCAAGAGGTGGTCAAAGCCGAGGTCATTAAGCTAATGGACGCAGGTATTATCTACCCTATCTCTGATAGTTCATAGGTAAGTCCTATTCAATGTGTACCAAAGAAAGGAGGCATGACTGTTGTCCCTAATGAGAACAATGAATTGATACCTACTAGAACAATCACGTGATGGAGAGTGTGCATTGACTATAGGAGGTTAAATGAGTCTACTCGTAAAGATAACTTTCCCCTTCCCTTCATTGATCAAATGGTAGAGAGATTAGCAGGTTATGACTTTTATTGCTTTCTAGATGGGTATTCTGGGTATAACCAAATCGCTGATAGGGTTGAATATTACGCGTTTTTATGCTATGATATGTATATGTTTTGGTGTTGATTCTTGGATTATTTTATGGTTTATGGTATATATTTCTCTATTTCAGGAATCAATGTTGAAATGTAGGGAAAGGTGAAGAAATCAAGCTAAAATGATGAAAAAATGAATAAAGTTGAAGAAAATAGGAAAACCAGAATCCAAGACACATGTTGCTCCTTTCTCCTCAAATTACTATATGTTCGAGCCAAGTCTTGGAAATGTGGTCCATATAAAAGTTGTATAACTTTCTCTTATCTTCGCGTGGACAGCTGATTCATCAAATTCGGAGTTTGTATGAGAAAGTTACGGCCAAAATACGAAACTCGCCAGAAGCTGAAAAAGGTGAAGAAAACTTTCTGGTCTTGCCGATCGATCGAGCAAGGATTTCCGATCGATCGAGCAAGGCTGAAAAAAGCCACGAATTTCTACTGTCCAGCTCGATCGATCGGCCCCTCTGTCCCGATCGATCACCCAGAGTTTTGAAAAATATGGAAACTTGATTTCTTGCCTTCCAAGTTGGATTATATTTCATCCTCCTAGCCATAGCTCAAAATATTAGCCTCAAAAAGGGAGGATATCAGATTTAACCTAGGGAATAGCCTCCATACACCCATTTTTACCATCCAAACATCACAACCTCCATCCCATGTCCCCTTTCCTTCAATTCCATCTCACGTCCACCTTTTCTTTCACCCTCTCATACGTCCAACCTCCATCAATCTTCCACTCTTCATCCAGCACTCTTCACCCATTCATCAACCTTACACCCTATGATTTGGAACAAGCCAACAAGATAATCGAAGAGCACGATCGAGAAAGAAGCGAGGAAGGATCGAGAATCAACGAAAGAGTCGACTTGGGAGTTTTCTTTTACTTTTCTATTATTGTTTTACATGAATAATTGGATTGTTGTGTTTTTGATGATTGAGAAATATCAATAACATAGTTTTTTCCTATTGATTTTGAGATTGAATTCATATATCTTCTAAGTGCATGTGTTATTGTTCTTAATGCTTTTGAAGGATTGATCACCTTTAAATGATATTTTATTATAATTGAGATCGAGAGATGAAATTATAATACGATATAATAATTCATGCCGTGTGTTAAAGATTGAGATCGAGAGATAAAATCACACACGAGTGATAGCTTTGGGTTGTTTAATCTAAAGTTAGTGGTTTTCATAAAGCGCATTCAACATTAAATTGTTAATTACGTGAACGAGAGTTACTAGTTGCAATTTGATGTTAGACTTAATATAGCTCGAGAGAGTATATTGAATAAATTCGGAAAACCCGTCACCTTAGAGATGTATGGAGAAAAGAATTGTAAGAGTTGGGTTAGGTGAATAATTGTCTTGATACTTTCTTGTGGATTTTTTCTCGTGATCGTCGACTCTTTTGGTTGGATTATAGTAGCTTAATTTAGTTTAGTTTAATTATTAATTGATTATCGTAGGTTAAATATAGTTAAAAGAAATCTTATTTGGTACTTGCTTGTTAGTCCCTGTGGGTTCGATAATCCGTATTTTCCTATCTATACTAAAACTTGACACCGTGCACTTGCGGTCTAAAATCGCTAGATTGGAAATAATTGTTTAAAAAATTAGCGATCAATCGCTATTACACCAGAGGACCAAGAGAAAACTACTTTCACTGGCCCTTATGGTACATTTGCCTTTAGACGAATGCCATTTGGATTATGTAATGCCCCTGCTACTTTTCAAAGATGCATGCATGGTAGCCATATTCCATGACATGATAGAGAAATTCTTAGAAGTATTCATGGATGACTTCTCTGTTTTTGGATCTTCATTTGATATCTGTTTATATAACTTGGATTTGGTTTTGACAAGATGCGAGGCGACGAATCTTGTATTGAATTGGGAGAAGTGTCACTTCATGGTCAAAGAAGGTATAGTCTTGGGACACAAGATATCCGAAAGGGGTATTGAAGTAGACCGAGCAAAAATCCAAGTGATACAATTGCCACCACCAACAACAGTGAAAGGAATCCGAAGCTTTTTAGGCCATGCGGGATTTTATCGTCGATTCATTAAGGATTTCTCAAAAATTTCTAAACATTTATCTCATCTATTAACTAAAGATGCACCTTATGAATTTAATACTGATTGTGTGCAGGCATTCGAGATTCTCAAGGAGAAACTGGTAACAGCACCTGTCTTGGTAGCACCTGATTGGGAGTTACCCTTTGAACTGATGTGCGATGCTAGTGACACGACGGTAGGAGCAGTTTTAGGCCAAAGGAGGAACAAGATATTTCATACCATCTACTATGCTAGTCGCACTTTGAATGAAGCACAAATGAATTATGCCACTACTGAAAAAGAGCTTCTAGCCATAGTTTTCGCATTCGATAAGTTTCACTCCTATCTATGTCTTGCCAAAGTTATTGTTTACACCGATCATGCTGCACTTAAGTACTTACTTGCAAAGAAAGATGTCAAACCACGCTTAATTAGGTGGATATTGTTGTTGCAAGAATTTGACTTGGAGATAAGAGATAAAAAGGGTGTAGAGAATGTGGTAGCAGATCATTTGTCTCGAATAGACAATGGAGAGGATACAATTGAAAGTGAGGTAGAAGAAATTAATGAGAAATTTCCTGATGAGAAATTGCTTAATGCTGACGTTTTACCTTGGTATGCATATTATGCGAATTACATTGCTAGTGGTATCCTCCCACAAAATCTGTCTTTTTATCAAAAGAATTTTTTTTTTCTGAGGTTAAACATCTTATGTGGGAGGAGCCCTATTTGTTCAAAGTTTGTGCAGATAACATTATAAAGAGATGTATCCCCAAAGGGGATATGCAATCTATCTTGAAGCAGTGCCACGGTGGAGAGATAGGTGGGCATTTTGGCCCAACCAAAACAGCTGCTAAGGTACTTGACTCTGGCTTCTATTGGCCAATGTTGTTTAAGGATGCATTCAGGTATGTTTCAACATGTGATAGATGTCAAAGGGTTGGTAATATCTCTAGGAGAAATGAATTACCCTTAAATAATATTCTTGAATGCGAACTTTTTGATGTGTGGGGAATAGATTTTTTGGGACCTTTCCCAAGTTCATGTTCAAACAAATACATACTTGTCGCAGTGGATTATGTGTCAAAGTGAGTTGAGGAGGAAGCTTTACGCACAAATGATGCTCGAGTGGTTGTGCAATTTTTGAAAAGAAAAATTTACTCGTTTTGGCACCCCTCGAGCAATTATTAGTGATGGGGGCACTCATTTTCACAAAAAACAATTTGAAAATCTTTTGAGTAAATATGGTGTCACCCACAAAGTGTCTTCACCTTACCACCCACAAACCAGCGGACAAGTAGAAGTTTCAAACCGAGAGTTGAAACGTATTTTAGAAAAGACAGTAACTCTAAGCCTGAAGGATTGGTCCTTACGCTTAGATGATGTCTTATGGGCTTATCGAACTGCTTTTAAGATACCTATTGGCACATCACCTTATAGGTTGGTATTTGGTAAGGCATGTCACCTACCAGTTGAACTTGAGCATAAAGCATATTGGGCTATTAAATGGCTAAACTTTGATTGTCATGTTGCAGGTGAAAAACGTCTTTTACACCTGAATGAGATGGAGGAGTTTAGGAATCAGGCATATGAGAATGCCAAGATTTACAAAGACAAAACCAATAAGTGGCATGATTCTCATATACAAAGGAGGGAATTCAATGTAGCAGATACAATACTCTTGTTCAACTCTAGACTGCGACTCTTTCCAGGTAAACTACGTTCTCGTTGGTCCGGACCATTCACAGTCTCCAAGGTAAACTCATCAGGCGCTATTGAAATTACCGAACCCAATAAGGGAACATTTATAGTAAATGGGCAGCGATTGAAGCACTACCACATAAACGAGAAAGGCGAGATGTTAGCCTCTATCTGTTATCTTGAAAACTAAGAAAAAGGAGGTGACAGTCCAGCTTGGGACTATAAATTAAGAACTTTCTTCTCTCTATCTCTTGATTGTTTTTCAAAATTTTTAGTTCATCTTTTCATTTTTTGTTTTTTTTATACTTATTAACCAGTACCCCCACCTGAGCATGTTGAGGACGACGATCACTGATGATCGTTGTCGAGGTATGTGTTTTGCTTTTGCGCTTATTGTCTACTGTACATTGAGGGCAATGCACGTACTAAGTTTGGGGGGTGTTTACTGGTATCTGCTGTTTTGTCTTGTTACTTATCTTGCATGCCTAGTATATCATGAGATTAGATTGTTTTTTAGCACAAAAAATTTTTATTTTTATTTTTGAAAAATGAGTTCATCACTAAGAAATAATGAATTAGACCTGCAACGGTATTGCATGATGATATTAATCCCCATCTCAACTAGAGTCTTGAAGATTTTTGACTTGTTTGTGAATATCTGTTGTTGAGTTAATATTCCAAAATTGAGGAACATCTTGAGCACTTTTGAGTCATGATTGAGGGAAATATAAATGGGAAAGATTTTGTTAACTATGAATTGTCTTGAGCATCTTAAAGCACTCTAGAACCTATTTGAGGGCACTTTGAGGCGAAATTTTATAATTAGGAACTTGACTTGGACATGATTTAGGCGATCTTTGGAACGTTTGAGCCTTTCAAGCTTACCATGTATATATCAATCTCTAGTATCCCAATTTGAGCCTAATTGAGAAAGAATGGAGTATGTTTAACATACTATTAGTATCCATTCAACATTCTTTGGCAAACTCATTATACCCACCTAATTGAGCCTAAATTGAATATTTTTTATCTTTACCTAAGGGGAGTATAATGATTCTCATTAGATGCACATGAATTGCTACATTTGGATGAGCTTATTACTGGAAAAAAAAATGATGAATGAGAAAAGCAAATGATAGATATAAAGCCTTGAGAAAAAAGTGACTAAATAAGACCAAAAGTGGCCAAGGCTAAAAGAAAAAGAATAGAAGCTCAAGTTGTGCTAAAATTTTGAATTTTACATGATTATACTCTCTTCTTTGTGTTACCCTATCTTTTCTTTGAAGCCAAACACCTAGGCCTAACATTACAAGCTTTAAAAGACCTATTGATCCAAGTCTGGGGAATAATTACATTAGTGGAGAAGTGTTTGAAAAGTAGGCTTATGGAGTGTTTAATAGTATCTTGACTTTGAGTTTAATAGCATTATTTGATCCTGAAAGTATATATGAAATTCAAGATTGACATTAACACACACGCACGTTCCGATTTTGCGATGTGTTGCTTGGCTTAGGAGAAAACACTTCTTGTTGATTTTTGGATTGACTTATGGTTGATGTGTTAGTGGGATTTCTGAGCTTTTACATTTGAGTTGCTAAGTTAATTCATTTAAAGTATTGATGATGAACTTTGCATTTTGATCTTAATGCTTGCTCGATGACGATCAAGTCTAAGTTTGGGGGAGTTGATAAGGATTAATATTACGTGTATTTTTACAATGATATGTATATATTTTCGTGTTGATTCCTGGATGATGTTACGCTTTTTGGTATTTATTTGGTTGTTTCAGGAATCTAGGTGGGAAGTGGAAGAATTAAGCTAGAAAGAAGAAAACGGATCAAACCGAGGCAAGAAATGAAGAAGTTGGAATCTGGCATAACAGATCGATCGGAAGCGGAGCTCGATCGATCGCAGGAGGCAAAGATTTGGCCAACAAGAAAAAGCGGAGCTCGATCGATCGGCAATTTAGCTCGATCGATCAAGCATTGCAGAGATTTATCAAGCGAGATTGAAGAGTGCTAAATCGATGGATGTTGCTGATCGATCGATGGAGCGAGGCAGAAAAAGTCAGGGACGAGAAATCAGAGGGCTCAATCGATTGAGACAAATAACCGATCAATCGAGCAACAGAATTTTCAGAAAAAAGACTTGATTGAGTTTGATCTATTGGGAACACTTCCATCCACCTCCTCTTCTAGAAATAAGAACCTAGGGCACGAAATCAAAGGGAACCAATATCATATCATACACCATAAATCAGCCTCATTTCATCCTCCAACATCTATACAATTTAAGGGAAAAAGCCTTTGAAGTGCAAGGAAGGAAGCAAGGGAAGAAGTAACGTTTCAACGCACGGATTCAACTCCTACGTTATCGTACTTCCAAACTTTATTTATTTTGATTTTCGAATTTATTGATGTTTATGAGGTTGAGAAACAATTATTCATCATGTTAGTTGATTTGAATATAAAAGAAGTTAATTTTATCAAGGTTAGGGAAGATTGTGATTGAGTTAATGAGTTGCATGTTTATAGAGTGGATTAATTCTTTTGTGCATGATTTATACTTTTAATGCTATCAAAGCCTTGATTTGTGAATTATAATTGAGATCGAGAGATAAAATTATAATACGTTATAATAAGTCATGTTGTATGTTAAAGATTTAGATCGAGAGATTAATTCGCATACGTGATCACTTTAAATTGAAAGATTTAAAGTTAACGGTTTTCATCGAGATTTATGCAATATTAAATTGGTTTAAGTGAACAAGAGTTACTTGTTTCAATTTAATATTAGTTTCAGTATAGCTTGAGAAAGTGTATTGATTATTTTACGGGAATCCGTCACCTTAAGAATTAATTGGTTAGTAATTGTTTTTACAAACAAATCATTGACGATATACAAGTGAACCGACATCTTGATAAATTTCTCGAGTGGAATTCCTTCGCATCTTCAAAGGAGGTGATTAAATTTTGAGTTTTTAAGTTTTTATTTTAATTAGATAATTATTCATATATTTCGTAGGCTAAATATAATTTTTCTAATTTTATTTGGTACTTATACGTTAGTCCCTTTGGGTACGATATCCCTATTTCTAAATCGCGGTACTAAAACTTGACGCCGTGCACTTGCGGTATAAAATCGCTACACTAGAATTAATTGTTTAAAATAATAGCGATCATTGGGACTCTCGAGGATTTTAAATCTGGTATTTAGAGTCGTTGGATCCAACGGTTGAGATTGTCTTCTCATCGTGGTGATAAACCTTGAAATTGGGTTTTTGGTGAGATCTGGGGTACTTTGAGTTGGGGCTGGTAATGGAAATTGAAATTGAGAGGTAATTATTGAACACAGATGATTTTTTGAGTCATGATGTATTTGTGGAGGACTCTGGATTTTGGAGCCTTGGTATTATATATACCAAGTGGACTGGTGTTCAGGCATTCTCTCCTCTCTCTTCTCTCTCTCACACGCCCAAACCCTCTCCCCTTTCCCCTCTTTTCTCCTATGAAAGAAAATCGTTGGAGGCTCGACTTGGGAGCCGAATTTCTCGAAGATAATTAGGTATTGTTCTTCCCCTCGTCGTTATCTTCATTTTGATTATGATTTTGTGGTGTTTGGTTAAGTGTAAGATTGGGATTGAGTTTTTAAAATTTTAAAGATTTTTGGGTTGGAATGTTTAAAGGGGTTTTATGGAGTTTATGTTGAGGAATATTGGTATAATGGGTGTTAGGTTTGTATAATTGGGGGTTTTAAACCATAAAACGTCATTTTTGGGCTTTTGCAGGTCTCGCCGATCGATCGGTAAAAGGACTCGATCGATCGCGCGTAATTTGTAAAATTGGGAGACGATGAACAGTGCGCTCGATCGATCGAGCAAACCTGCCGATCGATCGAGAAGGTAGGGCGATCGATCGAGACATCTGCTCGATCAATCGAGCGAAGGCGAATTTTGGGCATAAAAATTCTGGAACTCTCGATCGATCGAGCACTTTTGGCCGATCGATCCAGTGGCCCTGTTTTATTGTATATATTGTTTTGTTGTTGGGGAATCGATGCATGCTTCGCCGGGGTCTTTTAAAATGGTCAATCGTCATGGATTGATGATATAATTGAGGGTTATGAACGTGCTTGGGTACGTGGTTGCATGCTTGCAATTAATTGTGAATTGTTAATTATGCTTAGCACATAATTCATCGGATCTTGGAACTAAGTCAAGGTTTGGTTCGGACTATGGAATCATAAGGTACGTACAACGTACGAGCATAACCTTATATCTTATCGCAATTGTTGAATGCATGATATATAGTAACTGCAATAAGTGGGTATTGTGAAATATATGGTGCCGCTATGGAGCTAGCAACGGTTGAGATGTTGTCGCTATGGATCGAACATCGGTTATGACGCTGCTACTGAGCAAGCGATGAAATGGGACTGTGGAACTATTGTTTAGATACGTGTGATATCTCTAAACATTTGTAAGTGAGAACATGAACATACCATCCAGGGAGTATCTTTTAAAATTCATGGCTTTACATTCTACAAATAATGACTGTGATATTGTGATTATTGGAATGGTGGTATTGGCATGCGCACCCCGTGTGGGGGCTGTCTTTGTTGGGGCAGGTGGAACAGGTCGAGCTATGGATTGGAGGTACTTCCAGGTTCGAGGTACCAGTGCCAGTATTGAGGATACTTTATACATTAAATACACATTCACTCATTTGGCGCTCGCATGTGAGTACTACTACATGTGTATATGGTTTGTATAAATAGGAAAGGGCCTTTCTCCTTTCATTCACGTGTTGCATGCAATTAATTAAGGAATTGCAAAATTTATTGAGAACATGTTTGTGATGCCCCGAAATTAATCAATTGCAATCTATGCATTAATTATGGTTATAGGATGAATTATGTGGTAATTGATTTATGTGTTGGGTAATGAGGTGTTAACATGATTTTATTGTATTGGTTGTTAATTATGAAGAAAGTGCGGATTTAATGAAGTTTGATGCATTTTTGTAAAAACGCTTTTAAAATACCATGTTGAGGTATTTTATACATCATGTTAATTTTGGGGTACAAATCAAAAACCCATACCCTTTACCCCACTACACTTTATCACTTTACCCCTTTACACTTTAAAATCCCCAATTCACTCTCAAACCCTACCCATTTCACTATTTTCGATTTTGAGCAAAAGTGGAAGGAGAAATCTTCACAAAACCTTTGTTTGTGAGATTTATTGTAGGATTTGGAGTCCTTAAGAGGTATGGAACCCTTCCTAAAGTTTTTATGATGTTTGGTGTTGAAATGGGTTGGTTTTTGATGTTTTATATGCGAGTTTGTTTGGGTATATGTTATATATGTTTGGGGTATGATTTTTGAAGTGTTTTATGTGGGTTTTTGTGAGTTATGATGATGTTGGTGTTGTAGGAAAGTTTGAGTTTGTAAGGATTGAAGTGGAGCTTGTAAAATGCTCATTAATGGCGATTTTTCGTGGTTCAGGACTCGGCGATCGATCGCCCGTTTTTGGCGATTGATCGCGAGCCACCCGTGTGCGCCAGTAGCATTTGACGATCGATCGCCACCTTTGGGCGATCGATCGGCGAGCTGGCGATCGATCGCGCCAAAAGTGGCGATCGATCGGGACAACCCAGCGATCGATCGCGAGACACATAATTATGTGTTTTTGATATTATTGTGGGATTTTTGGATATGGAACTATAATTAGCTTCTAATATCGATTTGTATGGTTGTGTAGAACCATCCCAGGTACCCACAACTTCAAGGAGATAAAGTCCTCCAACCTCTCCACTTTTGGAATTAAGGTACGTAAGAAACGTACGGGCATCGGACGGTAAACCATACTTCTATACTATGATTATGCAATGATTATATAAGTGCATATGATGTTTATGATGATGATTATGGTAAGTAAGTTTATGATGATGATGTTTATGATGAGTGAAGAGGATATGATGTTTATGATGATGATTATGATAAGTAAGTTTATGATGATGATGTTTATGATGAGTGAAGAGGATATGATGTTTATGATGATGATTATGATAAGTAAGTTTATGATGATGATGTTTATGATGAGTGAAGAGGATATGATGTTTATGATGATGATTATGATAAGTAAGTTTATGATGATGATGTTTATGATGAGTGAAGAGGATATGATGTCTATGAGGACGATTATGATAAGTAACGATGATGTTTATATGATGTCTATATAATGATACGATGTTATGATATGGTAAGATGCCATCCGATAGGGTAAGATGCCCACTTGGTAAGATGACACACGATGTTATGATATGGTAAGATGGCATACGATAGGGTAAGATGCCCACGTGGTAAGATGCCACACGATGTTATGATATGGTAAGATGACACACGATAGGGTAATGGTAAGATGCCACACGATGTTATGATATGGTAAGATGCCATACGATAGGGTAAGATGCCCACGTGGTAAGATGCCACACGATGGTTATGATATGGTAAGATGCCATACGATGGGGTAAGATGCCCATATGCACGAATGTGAATCAGGGTCAACAAAAAGAAGTTGACGAATAACCAGCAAGTTTACTTAACTAAGATTTCGTACATTTACTGTTATATTTTGTTATGATATTTATAAGATGATGATGCTATAAGATGATGATGCTATAAGATGATGATGCTTATATGATGATGATGTTATAAGATGATGATATTTATAAGATGATGATGCTTATATGATGTTGATGTTATAAGATGATGATATTTATAAGATGATGATTTTTTACAAGATAATGATTTTAATCATTCATGTCAAGAATTAATGATTATATGCATGACTATGAAACAGGGACAACCAAAGAGGGTTAATGCGATTAACCAGGAAGTATACGTTACCAATCACTTTCATGCATTTGTTTATATGCCATTACCCTATGATGTTAAGTAATGATGTACATGCTCATGATGGGTTGTTCCTGTAGGTACACTTTTGGACTGAAGGGCCTAGGGTCGGGTTGAGGCGGTGAGCTAAAAAGAGCAAGATGAATATATGATACAGGATTTTGATAGTCTCTACTCTAGGAGTAGAGTGAACCTATAGCTTTAACATTCATTGTTGGGAATGTAATTAATTAGCTTTTGAAATTTTATTTTTGGCCTGTAATCTTATTAGCTCAAGCTACAACCGGTGCCCTAAGAAGTTATAAATGCATGTTTAGTCCCTAATACGTGTTTAAGATGATGTTAAGGTAGGAAGACCCTACATTAGTGGTATCAGAGCAATGGTTAGAGAACCCGGGAATGAGTGAAGGGTAGCCTTAGCAATAAGTTGGCTAGGTGCTTACTTTTAAACATGTTTCATGCATATGTTGCATATGAAGTATATGATGTTGTACTAACATGTTTTGTTTCTCTAACGATGTATTATATGAACTGCTTTTGGGTATTGTTGTTAACCCTTGTATTGCAGCATAGCAGCAAATGCTGAAGTAGATGATGCGATTTCATATGCACTTCTCCGTCGCCCATGCCTCTTGTAGTCTCGACACCCGCTGGAAGAAGTTTGATAACTAATCAGATTGTTTATGAAGGCCTAATTTTTTTAAGGGTAACGAACTGAGGACAAACTTGATTGTTCTGGAAATGTCAGACTTCGAATGCATTGTGGGCATCGATGTGCTAAACAAGTATCAGGCAGTTGTGGACTGCAGACAAGGACTGTCCGATTCAGGTCTGATATGAGGGTCCAATGGACATCCTATGGGGATGGTTCCTGTTCAAGGATTCTGTTACTATCTGTTGTCAAGATGGCACAGTTATTGGAACGAGACCATAAAGGATATCTCATCTATGCTGTTGTATTACTGAAAAGAGGGAAGAGTTAAAGGTTGAAGATGTGCCCGTAGTGGCGGTGTTTCCTGATGTATTTCCGGAAGAGATTCCCGGATTTCCACCGACGAGAGAGGTCGAGTTTGGAATTGAGTTACTACTGGGGATGTCTGCCATTTCTCGTGCCCCATATAGGATGGCACCAGCGGAGCTAAGGGAGTTAAAGATTCAGTTGCAAGAGCTCCTTGATAAGGGCTATATACGCCCTAGTGTATCGCCCTGGGGTGCACCAGTTCTATTTGTTAAGAAGAAAGATGGTTCGATGCGGCTGTGCATCAATTACAGACAACTGAACAAGCCATAGTGAAGGATAAGTATCCACTACCGAGGATCGATGATTTGTTTGACCAGTTGCAGGGTACGAGGCTCTACAGTAAGATCGATCTGAGATCGGGGTATCATCAGATTCGAGTTCGAGAGGATGATGTACAGAAGACAGCTTTCAGGACTGGATATGGGCACTACGGATTCTTAGTCATGCCCTTTGGGGTGACGAATGCCCCAGCTATTTTATGAGCCTGATGAACAGGGTGCTCCAACCATATTTGGATCAGTTCGTCATAGTTTTCATTGACGATATGCTTATTTACTCTCGAACTAAAGAGGAGCACGTGAAGCACTTGAGAACAGTACTCCAGATCCTTAGGGATTGCCAGACCCCTGACACAGCTGACTCAGAAAGGAGTGTCGTTCTATTGGTCCGAAGCTTGTGAGGAAAGCTTCCAAGAATTGAAGCGTCGTTTGACTACGGCACCTATATTGGTGATTCCTTCTGAGAATAAGAGGTTTGCCTTATACAAGAATGCATCACTGCAGGGCTTGGACTGTGTGTTGATGCAAGATAAGCATGTGGTGGCTTATGCATCGAGGCGGTTGAAACCACATGAGGCTAGGTACCCAGTCCATGATTTGGAGATGGCAGCCATTATATTTGCCTTGAAGATTTGAAGACATTACTTGTATGGTACTTCATTTACCATTTTTACGGACCATAAGAGCCTGAAGTTTCTATTCACTTAGGCTGAACTGAATGTGCATCAAAGAAGATGGATGGATTTGCTCAAGGATTATGACTGTGAGATTGAGTACCATCCGGGTAAAGCAAATTTGATAGCAGACGCCTTAAGTCGGAAGGTGAAGAGTAATGCTGAGGACGCTATGTGTTTATCAGCAATGATGACTTCTTATTGCCATCTGGGCTATGATTTCGATGTGGACACGTCGCCGGTGCGAGTGTCAATCTTGTTGGCTGAGCCAGACATATTGAGACTATCAGGAAGGCCCAGAGGTCGGATGATGAGATTCAGAGATGGTCATCGATAGTACTTCAAGGACAGCCATCAAAGTTCAGAGTGGCTGAAGATGGTTCATTGAGACTGGGAAACCGTTGGGTAGTCCCAGATACGCCGGAGTTGCGTGGAGGAGTATTGGAGCGAGCTCACGGTAGCCGGTTCAGTATTCACCCAGGAGGAATAAAAATGTATAAGGACCTAAGTGGTCAATCTGGTGGAGACGTATGAAGCGTGATGTGATCACTTTTGTTAAAAGATGTTTGATCTGCCAGTAGGTAAAGGCAGAAAGACAGAGGCCTGGTGGCGAGCTGAAGAGCTTGGAAGTACCTAAGTGGAAGTGGGGGCACATATCTATGGACTTCGTGACCCACTTGCCAAGGACGACCTCTGGATTGGATGCAATCTGGGTGATCGTGGATAGGCTGACAAAGGTAGCTCATTTCATCCCTTACTGTATGACTTTCACGTATCTTAAGATGGCCCAATTATATGTACGGGATGTGGTGAGGTTGCATGGAATTCCAGTCTCGATCGTGTCTGATAGAGATCCAAGGTTTACTTCACATTTCTGGGAGGGTCTCCAGATAGCTTTGGGCACAGAAGTGCGACTGAGTACAGCTTATCACCCTCAGACAGATGGCCAAACAGAGCGTACCATTCAGATGCTCGAAGACATGTTGAGGGCATGTGTACTAGAGTTTGATACTCCGTGGCAAGATTCGTTGCCACTAGTAGAGTTCTCTTACAATAACAGCTATCAGACGAGCATTCAAATGGCTCCTTTTGAAGCTCTTTACGGACGACACTGTAGTACCGCTGTATTGGGAGGACTTGGCTAGTAAGGCGGTCGGAGGACCGGATATGATTAAGGATATGGAAGACAAGATTAAGTTGATACGTCAAAAGATGAAAGCGGCCCAGGATAGGCAAGCAGCCTATGCCAATAAGCGACGACGACCGCTAGAATTCCAAGTGGGGGACAAGGTCTTCTTGAAAATCTCACCCTTCAGGGGTGTAGTTCGTTTTGGTATGCGGGGGAAGCTATCTCCGAGGTATGTCGGGCCGTATGAGGTATTACAGCGTATTGGTACATTGGCTTACCGTTGGCTCTACCGCCGTCTTTATCTGGGATTCATGATGTTTTTCACGTTTCTATGTTGCGGAAGTATGAGCCAGACCCGTCTCATGTATTACAGCCTACTGAAGTGCAGTTGGACTCAGATGTATCCTACGTGGAACGACCGAGGCAAGAAATGATTATATGATGATGATGTTATAAGATGATGATATTTATAAGATGATGATTTTTAACAAGATAATGATTTTACTCATTCATGTCAAGAATTAATGATTATATGCATGGCTATGAAACAGGGACAACCAAAGAGGGTTAATGCGATTAACCAGGAAGTATACGTTACCAATCACTTTCATGCATTTGTTAATATGCCATTACCCTATGATGTTAAGTAATGATGTACATGCTTATGATGGGTTGTTCCTGTAGGTACACTTTTGGACTGAAGGGCCTATGGTCGGGTTGAGGCGGTGAGCTAAAAGGAGCAAGATGAATATAGGATACAGGATTTTGATAGTCTCTACTCTAGGAGTAGAGTGAACCTATAGCTTTAACATTCATTGTTGGGAATGTAATTAATTAGCTTTTGAAATTTTATTTTTGGCCTGTAATCTTATTAGCTCAAGCTACAACCGGTGCCCTAAGAAGTTATAAATGCATGTTTAGTCCCTAATACGTGTTTAAGATGATGTTAAGGTAGGAAGACCCTACAATGTTAGTGTAGTATAAGGGTGCATGCTATGTAAGTGGACTTGGTTGGGGGAAATTGGACATTACATGGAATAATGCAAGAAATTTTATTGTTGGTATATTATTCTATGGTTGCATGTGGTTTTTCCCTCTTATTACATGATTGTATACACTAAATACATGGGTTAATAAACTAATAGCGGGTTAAGGGCACGGGGTCCTTACACTATGTGAGTCTAGTTTTCAACCAAAAAAAAAAACGAAAAAGAAAAGAGTTTCAAGAAAAGGATATCTATGGAGGGATTTATGGCTATCTGATTACCAACTGGTCAGGCTGCCAAGAAGCTGTCAAAATTCTGCCTTATGACCTTCTCATGCTTTTTACTTGGTAATGTTGGTGTTTTTGGAGGTTCATGGTATTTTATCAGATATTAGGATGTTATTTTATTATTTTTACTTAGTCAAGAGTCAAATGCATCTATTTATTATGTTAGGGAATTGTAAAAGTCAGTCAAGATTCATTTTCTTATGTTTGGAGGGATTTTCCAACATTATTATTTAAGTCATGGAAATGGTAGAGGTTTTTAATTTGGAAAATATATTCCTTGCAAGTATTCTAGCTTTTGGAGTGAGTGAGTCCTCCTTTTCAAGCGTTTGGCTTGATCGTGTTGAGTGATTGATGTGACTAGAACTAGACACATCTATTGAGTTTAATTGTTTACGATTTGGCATGTTTTGATGGATAATTTGATACATATGCTACCTAATCGTATATTTATGTAATTGTAGGTGGAATCAAAGAAATCGAGCTAACTAAGGTGAATAAAGATCAAGAAATGCATTGGAGTTGACAAGGGATCAAAGTAGACAAAGAAAAATGCATAAAATTCATACAAGGCGCTCAATCGATCGGAAGAATGAGCTCGATCTATCGACCGAGACAGAAAATTCAAGCAACAGATTTTGCGAGAGCTCGATCGATCGGAATGATGAGCTTGATCGACCGAGAGAGACAGAGAATTGGCGATCGATCGGAAGAAAGAGCTCGATCGATCGGGTGAAGTATTTTGGAAAGTTTGGAGACTAGATTTCTTTCCTTTCCACTTGGATTCTAACCTACTCCATCAGTCCCCAAGCCTATATACTCGAGATATCAGCCTCTTGAAGACATTATTCAGACCTTAAAACATAGTTTTAATTAATAGAATAATTTTTCTTTCAATTTTTGAAGAACGCTCGAAGAACGAAGACGGAATCACAAGCCGGAATCGTGATTCGCTTTAGTAACTTTCTTTTCTATTGATTGTTTGATGTTTAAATACAATTTTCGTTGGTTTTTAGTTCAAAGTATGGGTAGCTAAACACTTTAATTCTGGTATGAGGGATACTTGCCTTTGGAATAAAAATACTTGTTAAAATTTTGGTTTGATTGTTGAATTTTTAATTCAATTTCAATTTGTTTTTCAGATTATGATTCTTATGATTGTTATGTTTGATTGATAGATTGATCACCTAGTAATCACATACACTATCTAATGCTAATTACAAAGCAACTAAGATTGATAATTATCTACTGTTGGTGTTATTGAATTCTTAGGAAAAACGATTGGATGATTAATTTTAACGGCTGTAGTTTTTATGGATTAGATTCATCAAACTTACTAGTTTTGAAACTATCATTGATTTAATTTTAACGGCTGTAGTTTTGGTTAAAGATTTGATATGAGTCGAATTGAATGCTCTTTCTATTTGACTACGATTAAGGTGAGGGAGGAATTAAGTTTTCAATTGATGAATAATTGAATGAATTCAAATGTTTAAGTGATTTGATGATCAAGTGAATAATTTCCAAAGGTAAAGTTGACC
This sequence comes from Haberlea rhodopensis, assembly GCA_907163345.1. Taxonomy (NCBI): domain Eukaryota; kingdom Viridiplantae; phylum Streptophyta; class Magnoliopsida; order Lamiales; family Gesneriaceae; genus Haberlea; species Haberlea rhodopensis. Next base: position 265,227 of record CAJQUN010000512.1, on the reverse strand, counting down.
AAAAACCAAGAATTGCTTTTTAAGATTGATAAACTAGTGATTTGCATACTTTAGTTTAATTAATTTAGAGTTAAAGAATTTCGAAAACCCCCTATTTTGATTCTTGTTAGCACAAAAATACTCACTTCCCTGTGGGATCGGTCCCTACTCATGCTACTGCATTCATAACTGTTATTAACTTGAGAGGGTTAATTTGGGCGTACGCGATAAACGCTACCAAATTTTGGGGCCGTTGCCGGGGAAGGCAATTACTTTTGTGTTAACGTCACTTTATTTTGGTTATTTCATTTTATACTCGTGTTGTTTGTTCATGAGTACAGGTGACCCCTCAGATCAAGAAGACAATATTCACTACGATCCTGAGATCGAGAGGACACTACATCGAAGAACGAGAGAAAATCGAAGGCAAAAAGAGGAAGAAAGGGACAACATGGCTGCGAATCGAAGTTTACAAAAACTGGCCAATCCGGATTTGAACCAACAACCTCTTTGCATTACTTTTCCTACTCTTGCAACTAATGTCAATTTTGAACTGAAATATGGACTAATACATTTGTTGCCATCTTTTCATGGACTTGCAGGAGAAGATCCTCATAAGCATTTGATGGAGTTCCATGTGGTTTGCACTACCATGAAGCCGACTGGAATTACTGAGGAGCAAATCAAGTTGAGAGCTTTCCTTTTTTCCTTAAAGGACGCTGCAAAGGACTGGTTATTCTACTTGCCATCAGGTTTGATCACCACATGGAATTATCTCAAGAGGACGTTTCTGGACAAATACTTTTCAGCATCGAGGGCGGCTAATATACGGAAAGAGATCTACTCTATTAGACAATACACGGGAGAGACATTGCATGAGTACTAGGAGCGCTTCAAGAAGTTGTGTGCAAGCTGCCCACAACACCAAATAAGTGAACATCTACTCATACAATACTTTTATGAGGGTTTGTTATCTAGTGACAGGAACTTGGTTGACGCTGCGAGCGATGGAGCTTTTTATGGATAAGACACCGGAAGATGCAAGAAGTTTGATAGCAAACATGGCGGCCAACTCACAGCAGTTTGGCAACTTTAAAAATGAGCCGAATCAACGGAAACAAGGAGAGGTAAATGTGTCTAACCTAGAACAACAACTTATTAGCCTCACCTCTCTTGTTCGTCAAATGGCAGGAGGAAACGGACAGTTAGTGAAGCCGTGTGGAATTTGTTTGGAGATAAGTCATACTACAGATTCATGCCCATCACTTCAAGAAGCATCTGCTGAGCAAGTGAATGCAGCAGGTGGATTTCTGGGGCAACCTCAACGCAAATATGACCCTTACTCCAACACATACAACCCAGGATGGAGAGACCATCCTAAATTGAGCTATGGACCACAATCGATGAATCACGTTCCACCTCAAGTGCCACAACAACCACAACATACACCACCATACAGGCCACCTTTTCAGAGGACACAACAGTCTAATTACCCTTCTACTAGTGACAGGTTAGAGAATATTATTCAAGATCTTGCTCATAATGTTACACAATTTCAACAGGAAACAAGATCAAGTATTCAAAGCTTGAACACTCAAGTGGGTCAACTAGCCACCGCGCTCAATCGTGTTGAAGCCCATGGATCGACCACCCTACCATCCCAAACAGTGGTGAATCCAAGGGAAAATGCCAATGAAGTCACACTTAGGAGTGGTAAAGAATTGGAGATACCGGAGGAGAAGACGGAAGATGTACCCAAGGGTGATAAAGAAAAGGAAGCTGAAATTGGAAACAAGACCATCGTGGAACAAGTGGTACCAAAAGGTAAGTATCCTTCCTTCTCTGAATATAAAGTGCCAACCTAGGTAAACATTCCTTTACTTGATGCAATTCAACAAGTACCTCGCTATGCAAATTTTTTGAAAGAGTTATGCACTGCAAAGAGGAATCATAGGTTGAAGGGATCTCAAAAGATTGAACCAGGTGAAAACGTATCAGCTGTGATCCAAAGAAAAATCCCTACCAAGTGTAAGGACCCAGGTATGTTCTATATTCCTTGCACAATTGGTAACACTCGCCTTGAAAAGGCCATGTTAGATTTAGGAGCATCAATTAATGTCATGTCATACTCTATATATGCTTCTCTACACCTGGTCCTTTGAACCCTACTGGAGTGGTTATTCAACTAGCAGATAGGTCCAGTGCATATCCTAGGGGTGTGATTGAAGATGTGCTTGTGCAAGTGAACACATTGGTATTCCCTTCGGATTTCTATATCCTTGATATAGAGAATGGTGATAAGAGTAGTCCCATTTTGTTAGGAAGACCATTCCTCAAAACTTTTAAGACCAAGATAGATGTGCATAGTGGTACCCTTACTGTAAGGACCCCAAGCCCTTAACCCTTGATTAGTGTATTAATCATTATGTGTGGCACATGCTTTCAATAAAATCAATCGGGAAACTCAGATAATACTTTACCATTGAAGGCAATTACAAAATTTCTTTAATATTCAACATTAAGATCATCTCTACCCACAAATAGACTCATAGATTCCGCCCATTTCCATCCCCATTACACCACTTTTCACATGGTAGACTTTATTAAAATTTTGCCCGAGTCTCCCCATAAATAGAGCCATCCGGAAATAAAAGCACATCACAATATATAGTTCCCGGCCAGGGAAAACACATACTCAACAGAATACAGCAACGCTAAGTAAATTCCCAGCCAGGGAAGACACCACACATAAGACAACATAAATGGGTTTCAACACCCACATAATACACCCATGACTCTCATATCATTAGCAGTTCTACCCTTAATTGCATGCAACATAGAATGAAAGAGAGAAAGGCTCATGCCTTTATATACAACCCATATACAAGCATAACCGTGCTCACATGCGAGCATCATAAATATGTATATAACCTTCGGGTGTATATAAGTACTCTATACGATACCGTGCTCCATCAAGCCCTGGTACCACGATCCTGGGAATACATCCAATCAACAGCTCGAGCTCAGCTCCACAGCCATCGACGTACCTGTTCACCTGCTCCAACAGAGACAGCCCCCAACGGGGTGAGCATACCAATACACAAAATCCCATAATCACAATAATGAAATTCATAATTTACAACAAAAGTAAATACTAATGAATTTTAAATGATACTCCCTGGATGGCAACGTCCTCATCCGGGATTCCGTGTACTGTCCCTGTTCTCACAATCATCAAACTCATCAAATCTCAAAAATCAGTAAATCAACACATTGATTTAACTCATAGCATGCCTGATTCTCAAGTATCAATAATTAATGATTCCAAATTCATTATACATACAAATATAGATATCTCGATATCTAATACTGATTTTCAACTTTGCTACCAATCACAGATAGCTCAAATGCCTAGCATTTATTTTACCAATTCTCCATTTCACTTAGACATCTCACATGTCTTATAATGAATACATGATTCCACGATCATTCTCAGGCATCACAAATGCCCTACAATAGTCATATAAACCCAGTACCCCATATCTCTTATAAGGTCATACTACTCTAGTATCACGCATGCTTGTGGCGGCGATGTCAAGGTTGGGTCGTTCCATAACTATATCAACACATATATATAACCATACGCACAACCATCAATGCAATCAAAATACATTATGCATTTCACAAAAATGCGCTCATATAAAGTAATGCTCGTACGTCGCACGTACCTTAAATCTCCGAAGTCCGAGCCAAACCTTGCTCGAGTTCCATGCCCCGAGGAACGATGTGCTAACACGATAAATTAATTCACAATTATTTACGAACATGCAACCCATGCTCAAGCACACCCATAACCCTCAAAAATATTATCAACACACGACAATTAACCATTATCGAAAATTGTTCAAGAACTCCCCACAAATTTTCGAACCTTCACAACACAAATCGAACCCAAACTAAGCACCATAATACATCTAAAACATGAATTAATCGATCAATAGCCAGAATCATCACCCCTTGCCAAAAACCCCAAAATTCGAACATAAACCCCACGCAAACAACATTCAAATTCGAACCATTAAGCAACAAATTTTCGAACCATTAAAGTCTGAAATTTTTGACTCAATAATAGCACAAAAACGCCCCAAAAACACAGGAAGAAAAGCCCCAAAAACATACCAAAATCGAGCCCCAAATCGGACAAATTCCAGTTTCGAACCCTAGCGCTTTCTGCAGAAATCCAAACTCAAATCGCGACCAAACTTCGAATTGATTGTATGGAGAGGTGCGCCTGGAAGAGACGAAGCTACCGGTGGGTCGGAGGCGCCGAACGGCGGCCGGACGGCGTTGGGCGCACGGCCTGAAGCTGCGTGGGTCAAAGGGGATCGGGAAAACGCGCGGGTGCGGGGAGAGAGAAGCAAGGTGAGGAAAAATGGTTCCGATAATTAAAATCTCGGGTTCAACTGGTATTTATAGCAAAATACCCCGAAATACTAATAGCCCCACAAATACATCATGATTCATTAAAAATCATCTGTTTTCAAAAATTCTCTCTCTAACTCAAAAACCCCCTACCGGTGCCCACACAAAGCACCCGAGATTCCGAGTCACACTAAAAACCCAACTCTTAGATTTTTCACCGTAATGAGAATACAATCTCAACCTCGGGATCCAACAATCCCAACTACCCAAATAAATGAGCCCAGAAGGCCCAACACCGCGATTAAACTCCAAGTCGCCACGTAAAACAACTTTAGGGGTTATTAACACTCCGGGATTAACATCCATAATCTCTGGTCATCACAATATCCCCCACTAAAAGAATTTCGTCCTCAAAATTAGCACCGGTGTAATACGTAACACCCAGGCTACCCAACAACATGAAGCCATAACCTCGATTCTTGACCATATCAGAATCGTCTTAATAAACGCGAGGATACTTACCTCACATCAAACTCTGAAACAGAGCGACATACCAAAACCAACATATCACCCAAGAGGCAAAACGTACCTCGATGCGGTTCATCCCAAAAGTCAGTCCCTCATGACTGCAAAACAACCAATACTTACGACCGTAGATCGGACAGTCATCCTTAGTTCTAATACAACTAGTAAGAACGCATCCTGAATGACACCTCAACCGTGAGAACGTTGACCTCGTGTCAAACTCTGGAGTGGAATAGACTTCCAAATCCATCATAACGTCAAAGAGCGTCAGCACGTCTCAACGCTAACAGTCCAAAAGCAGTTAGTCAAATGAAACTGCAAGGATTCGAATCGCTCCCGATTCTATCGTAGATATCATTCAGTGACATCTTTATTATGACTCACGATGTCTAATACACATCATTACGAGGAAAACACTAGTATACCATGATGTACACATACCAAACCTGGTCTCCACTTTCAAACCTCCTCCATCAAATGAGCAGTCGCAACATTGCAACTCAATTTGGGCAACTCACGGCCACAGATTCACACAAAAGACATCTCACAAGATGTCCACCTCCGGATATTCCAAGGATCACACCCTGATCATAAATAAATCATCGAGACTCCACAGAGTTCAAATTCTGAAAGGACATGCAATAAACCCATGGCATCCTCAGCGCTTGTGTCGACAGCTACACCCAACCAATCTGAATTCCTGCCATCCCTTGATAATCCTAGGATTTAACAATCCAAACTTGGGAAGGCTATCGCGTAACTCGGAGGAAACACCAACAAGGAAATACCTCAACCCACACAAGATAATCCCTCCTCAGGGAGTCAACTAACTTCACGATTGTTTCTCATAATTATCGTGCCATGGAGATTCCCAATCTCAAGGTGTTCCATATCTCTCATCAGAGATTTAACCATCCAAAAATAGTATACTCTATGCTTGACAAAAAGGGAATCAATAACTGGCATCCGTACACTCACCGGTATACCTGCCTAAGCACTGACATCACATGCATACTCAATGCACTTGGCTCGGGTATCTACAAGATACCCCTAAGCCCCAAACACAACTGTCAATTCTGAGTCATTCCCATCCAGAGGAGGCTGATAATCGACGATCAACAACACGGCCTGATTCCCAAAATCAACACCACACGTACCAACTTACCGAATCTTTCAAAGATTCCCAAATAGGTATAATACTACCTCCTTCCCCACAAGGGAAGTGCTATCGAACTCGAGATCCACTAGTCTTGAACCACCGTTCGGAAAAACTGGATACAATAACACCCATTGCATCTCAAGTACACGGATTCCCCAGATCGAGTCAACGACGACTTGATGACTCTCTTGTTGGTACTCCAACATTATGAGCTGTCCCAGACAAGTCCCTCAAAACAATAGACGTATAAACGTTCTCATGGGGTGTCACTTGCCTCAAATATCATGCTACAAAGGGACAATCAAAAGCCTGCCAAAAGTATTCATCGTATCATCATATGATTCACCAAACTCGGTTCCAACGTGTAGTATAATGGCTCCAACAATCACACTATATCATTTCCACGATATCTGGCTAGCAAAGCGCTGTCTCCATAGGCTCATATCAAGCCCACCCACAAACCATATGTTCCATCTCGGTATGCCATACCGTACAAACCGTTAGAGTAATGGGTCATTGCCCAACATATCTCTAAAATACCAAGCACAATGGACAACCCGGTGTCCTTGCTCACTTATGATGCAATCATAATCCGTTAAGACTTATCCCACACCCTCAGGGCGGGTGCAACCATGTCTACCCTACGTCACAACACAAGCGAGTAGTTTCCTCAATGACTACTCTTACCACCAATCACTTGGCCCTAGCCAAACCAATGAGCATACCCAAGGGTATCATCGCTCGACAATTATTTAACTCTATAACATGATGTGGTACATTTACCGGTACAATACATCCAATACTCCACCGAGCAAACCTGCTCGGCAAAAGGTCTCGTCAACAAGTGACCCAGACTCTACCATGTGCTCATCATCGGCACTCAAACCATACAACCAAATACATAACATAAATGTATTAACCATCAAAACGACGCTACACGTCTACATAGAACATCCACTATGTCATAGTCATCCCGTGACGGTACCTGTCAACATACGACTTTGAAATAATATAATAATATTGTCGACTCGTGACAGTATATGTCGATACACGACGTCTATAATCTCATCGTCAAACACATGACAGCATAAGTAAATCAACACATGATATCCACAATAGTGCTAAATAAACAGTAATATGCCATACCTCATTGCTAACAATATAGCGGCATACCTGTCTCCGACATCCAACAGTGGTACGCAATCAGCACCCATCGCTCGTAGGTGGCGTAATCCAGCGTCATGTACATAGCGGCATAACCTGTCGCTATAGAATCAGTGGCATAATCCATCGTCATAGAGTCAGCGGCATAAAACATCGCTATAGACATCTGGCGGCATGAACCATCGCCATAGATGTAGCGGAATGTACCATCGCTATGAACACCCGGCGGCATAAGTCATCGCCAATCAATATAGCGGAATGAGACATCGCTATCAATACCCGGCGGCATAAACCATCGCCAATAGAATAGCGGAATGAGACATCGCTATCAATATATCCGGCGGCAAGAACCATCGCCAATCAATATAGCGGAATGAGACATCGCTATCAATACACTTGGCGGCATGAACCATCGCCAACCAACATAGCGGAATGAGACATCGCTATTAATACACTTGGCGGCATGAACCATCGCCAACCAACATAGCGGAATGAGACATCGCTATTAATACACTTGGCGGCATGAACCATCGCCAACCAACATAGCGGAATGAGACATCGCTATCAATATCGATAATGTGGTTGTTCCGGTCTTGTTATAGCAACGGAATTTTAGGACCCCTCGCTTCGACATATAGCGGCATCATATGATATCCTCGCTTCGACAATGACAGCGGCATGATACCTCGCTTAAACATGACAGCGGCAAATATCATATTACCATCGCTTCATATGACAGCGACAAGTACCTCCCTCGCTCGAATATAACAACTACCGGAACTTCCACTAGCTCCATGTACCTGCATCCAGGTTAATACCACAGTTCACAATATAATGATCGATATCACGTTCCAGTTATAACCACAATATTCCACATTACTCACTAGAATTGTGACTGTTCCGGTCCCAATACAACAGCGGAATTTTAGGACCCCTCGCTTCGACAATGACAGCGGCATGTTACCTCGCTTAGTCATGACAGCGGCAAGTACCTCCCTCGCTCGGAGATAAAGGCTACCGGAACATTCATCAATTCTACCACAATAATCAAGCACAACAGTTGATTCCATTATCACAATATATATCACTATCATTTCACATATACCATCACATGTAAGGGTTCACTATCCATGATATACATAATCAAAGGTGTAACACGTTTTACCGTCCGAAGCCCGTACGTCTCACCTTTCCTGATTTTCCTACAAAATCAGATCCCTTAACACATAATACATGAAGTGCCAGACATCACCATTAATGCACTCCCATCACATTCTACACGATTCCTGCAACCACAATGATTAGCAACACCACTTTTCATATCATAAAGCACATAACAACTAGTTGTGTCATACAACATTAATGCCATCATGCATAAATATGTGCTATCAATAACTCCCTAGGCCCTTAACAGCCCCAAAGAGCAACCACTACTCTGATACCACTAATGTAAGGACCCCAAGCCCTTAACCCTTGATTAGTGTATTAATCATTATGTGTGGCACATGCTTTCAATAAAATCAATCGGGAAACTCAGATAATACTTTACCATTGAATGGCAATTACAAAATTTCTTTAATATTCAACATTAGATCATCTCTTCCCACAAATAGACTCATAGATTCCGCCCATTTCCATCCCCATTACACCACTTTTCACATGGTAGACTTTTATAAAAATTTGGGCCGAGTCTCCCCATAAATAGAGCCATCCCGAAATAAAAGCACATCACAATATATAGTTCCCGGCCAGGGAAAACACATACTCAACAGAATACAGCAACGCTAAGTAAATTCCCAGCCAGGGAAGACACCACACATAAGACAACATAAATGGGTTTCAACACCCACATAATACACCCATGACTCTCATATCATTAGCAATTCTACCCTTAATTGCATGCAACATAGAATGAAAGAGAGAAAGGCTCATGCCTTTATATACAACCCATATACAAGCATAACCGTGCTCACATGCGAGCATCATAAATATGTATATAACCTTCGGGTGTATATAAGTACTCTATACGATACCGTGCTCCATCAAGCCCTGGTACCACGATCCTGGGAGTACATCCAATCAACAGCTCGAGCTCAGCTCCACAGCCATCGACGTACCTGTTCACCTACCCCAACAGAGACAGCCCCTAACTGGGTGAGCATACCAATACACAAAATCCCATAATCACAATAATGAAATTCATAATTTACAACAAAAGTAAATACTAATGAATTTTAAATGATACTCCCTGGATGGCAACGTCCTCATCCGGGATTCCGTGTACTGTCCATGTTCTCACAATCATCAAACTCATCAATTCTCAAAAATCAGTAAATCAACACATTGATTTAACTCATAGCATGCCTGATTCTCAAGTATCAATAATTAATGATTCCAAATTCATTATACATACAAATATAGATATCTCGATATCTAATACTGATTTTCAACTTTGCTACCAATCACAGATAGCTCAAATGCCTAGCATTTATTTTACCAATTCTCCATTTCACTTAGACATCTCACATGTCTTATAATGAATGCATGATTCCACGATCATTCTCAGGCATCACAAATGCCCTACAATAGTCATATAAACCCAGTACCCCATATCTCTTATAAGGTCATACTACTCTAGTATCACGCACGCTTGTGGCGGCGATGTCAAGGTTGGGTCGTTCCATAACTATATCAACACATATATATAACCATACGCACAACCATCAATGCAATCAAAATACATTATGCATTCCACAAAAATGCTCTCATATAAAGTAATGCTCGTACGTCGCACGTACCTTAAATCTCCGAAGTCCGAGCCAAACCTTGCTTGAGTTCCATGCCCAGAGGAACGATGTGCTAACACGATAAATTAATTCACAATTATTTACGAACATGCAACCCATGCTCAAGCACACCCATAACCCTCAAAAATATTATCAACACACGACAATTAACCATTATCGAAAATTGCTCAAGAACTCCCAACAAATTTTCGAACCTTCACAACACAAATTGAACCCAAACTAAGCACCATAATACATCTAAAACATGAATTAATCGATCAATAGCAAGAATCATCACCCCTTGCCAAAAACCCCAAAATTCGAACATAAACCCCACGCAAACAGCATTCAAATTCGAACCATTAAGCAACAAATTTTCGAACCATTAAAGTCTGAAATTTTCGACTCAACAATAGCACAAAAACGCCCCAAAAACACCGGAAGAAAAGCCCCAAAAACGTACCAAAAATCAAGCCCCAAATCGGACAAATTCCAGTTTCGAACCCTAGCGCTTTCTGCAGAAATCCGAACTCAAATCGCGACCAAACTTCGAATTGATGGTATGGAGAGGTGCGCCTGGAAGAGACGAAGCTACCGGTGGGTCGGACGCGCCGAACGGCGGCCGTACGGCGGCGGGCGCACGGCCTGAAGCTGCGTGGGTCAAAGGGGATCGGGAAACGCGCGGGTGCGGGGAGAGAGAAGCATGGTGAGGAAAAATGGTTCCGATAATTAAAATCTCAGGTTCAACTGGTATTTATAGCAAAAATACCCCGAAATACTAATAGCCCCACAAATACATCATGATTCATTAAAAATCATCTGTTTTCAAAAATTCTCTCTCTAACTCAAAAACCCCCTACACCGCCCACACAAAGCACCCGAGATTCCGAGTCACACTAAAAACCCAACTCTTAGATTTTTCACCGTAATGAGAATACAATCTCAACCTCGGGATCCAACAATCCCAACTACCCAAATAAATGAGCCCAGAAGGCCCAACACCGCGATTAAACTCCAAGTCGCCACGTAAAACAACTTTAGGGGTTATTAACACTCCGGGATTAACATCCATAATCTCTGGTCATCACACTTACTATGGAATTTGATGGTGAGATTGTTACTTCTAACATTTATGATGCCACGAAATATCCTCGCAATGATGATGAAATTGTGTATTCTATTGATGTTATTGACTATTTGTCACATGAATTCTTTGAGATTGTAGGGAAAGACAGGATGGGGAGTTGTTCATCATGAAAGAGTTGAAAGATACCATAGATACCTTGGATAATACACCTGAGGTACATCAGTCAGGTAACGTTTCTTTTATATCATTGCATGTTTCTAACACTAGAATTCTTCCTTCTGTTTTGCAGGCACCCACCATTGAGTTGAAGCCATTACCTAGCCATCTCAAATATGTATTCCTTGGTGAAGGGGATACATTACCAGTGATCATCTCTATCAAGTTGGGGGATGATCAAGAGAAGGATCTTATTCATGTGCTCAAAGAGCACAATACTGCAATAGGGTGGACCATCGCTGATCAAGGGAATCAGTCCCTCCACATGCATGCACCACGTTCTACTTGAAGAAGGAGGAAGCCATACACGTCAGCCCCAAAGGAAGCTTAACCCACCTATGATGGATGTGGTGAAAGAGGAGATTTTGAAGCTTTTAGTGGTTGGGGTGATCTACCCTATCTCCGACAGTCAATGGATCAGTCCAGTCCAACTGGTGCCAAAGAAGACCGGTATTACTGTGATAAAGAACAAAGATGATGAACTTGTGCCCACACGTATTCAAAATGGATGGCGAGTGTGTATCGACTACCGGAAGCTAAACGTTGTGACTAGAAAGGATCACTTCCCTATACCCTTCATTGATCAAATGCTTGAGAGGTTAGCTTGCCATTCATACTATTGCTTACTTGACAGTTATTCGGGTTATTTTCTGATTGCAATTGCACTGGAGGACCAAGAAAAGACTACTTTCACATGCCCTTTTGGCACATTCGCCTACCGACGCATGCTCTTTGGACTATGCAATGCCCCAGCCATGTTTCAACGGTGTATGGTTAGCATCTTTTCTGAGTTTGAGCATATTTTAGAGGTTTTCATGGATGATTTTACCTTCTACGGTAACTCATTCAAGGATTGTCTAGCTAGCCTTACACTTGTATTAAAAAGATGCATAGAGACTAACATTGTTCTAAATTCAGAAAAATGTCATTTTATGGTAGAACAAGGTATAGTATTGGGTCATGTCGTTTCTGTTAATGGTATAGAGGTCGAGAAAGCAAAAATTGATGTTATGCAATCTTTACCCTATCCTACTTGTGTTCGGGATGTGCGTTCTTTTCTTGGATATGCAGGTTTTTACAGGAGATACATCAAGGATTTGCTAAGATAGCTACACCTTTGTGTAAGCTACTACAAAAGGATGTTCCTTTTGAGATGGATGAAGCAAGCAAGAGAACTTTTGATCGACTGAAGGAGTCATTGACTTCTACCCCCATCATACAACCACCCGACTGGAGTAAGCCTTTCGAGATCATGTGTGATGCCAGTGACTATGTGGTTGGTGCTGCCTTGGGCCAAAGAGAAAGGAATGCTTCACATGCCATCTACTATGCATCAAAGACCTTGAATGATGCTCAACGGAACTATTCCACTACTGAGAAAGAGCTTTTAGCAGTTGTTTTTGCTCTTGAAAATTTTGATCTTATCTACTTGGTACTAAAGTCATTGTTTATTCTGATCATGGAGCTCTTCGCTATCTGATGACAAAGAAGGAGGCAAAACCCAAGTTGATACGATGGATTTTACTCTTGAGTGAGTTCGACATACAAATCAAGGATAAGATGGGCAGCGAGAACAAAGTAGCGGATCACTGAACAAAGTAGCGGATCACTTAAGCCGTCTACCGCATGTGGATGAGGAGCTTTGTTTGAAAGAGGAATTCCCGGATGAACATCTACTCTCCATAAGCGACAATCTACCATGGTATGCTCATATTGTGAACTTCTTAGCTTCTAATGTACTACCTTCTGAATTGTCTAGGTCTCAAAGAGCTAAGATGATGAGTGATGCCAAGTACTATGTATGGATGATCCTTACCTATGGAAGAACTGCGCCGACCAAATCATTTGAAGATGCATACCCGAAACTGAGGTAAATAGCATTCTTAAGTTCTGTCATTAACACGCTTGTGGTGGACATTTTGGTGCAAAAAGGACATCTAGGAAGGTGCTAGAATGTGGGTTCTTTTGGCCTACCCTGTTTTGTGATGCCTACTATTTTTGCAAGAACTGTGCGCAATGCCAATTGACCGGTAATATATCCCAAAGAAAGGAGATGCATCAACCCATTCTTATTTCTGAGATTTTTGACGTATGGGGCATCGACTTTATGGGACCCTTTCCTATCTATTATGGTCATATTTATATACTTCTTGCCGTTGACTATGTTTCGAAATGGGTGGAAGCTATCGCTACCGGGACTGACGATTCCAAAGTTGTTGCAGATTTTATCAAACATAACCTTTTCTCTAGGTTTGGAATCCCAAGAGCTATAATCAGTGATAGAGGTACACACTTTTGCAATCGGACGGTGAAAAGTCTTTTCAAAAAGTATCATGTGACCCACAAAGTCTCCACCGCCTACCATCCGTAAACAAATGGCCAAGCCGAGGTCTCTAACCGAGAAAGAAAAGCCATATTGGAAAAGACTGTCAACCCAACAAGGAAGGATTGGAGCTTAAGACTGGATGACACACTTTGGGCTTACCGGACCGCATACAAGACTCCAATAGGTATGTCACCATATCGACTAATTTTTGGTAAACCATGTCATCTTCCTGTAGAGTTGGAGCATAGAGCATACTGGGCTGTGAAGCATTTCAACATGAACTATGATGAGAGGCATGCATCGGAAGTTGCAATTGCAAGAACTAGAAGAGATAAGGAATGAGGCGTATAAGAGTGCAAGGATCTAAAAGGATAAGACAAAGGACTTCCATGACAAAATGATATCAAGAAGGAGTTTTGAAGTTGGTCAAAAAGTTCTCCTTTTACAATTCAAGCCTTTGCCTATTTCCATGTAAGCTTCGTTCTAGATGGCATGGACCTTATATCATTACTAATGTGTATCCCCATGGTGCAGTGTAAATTCAGAGTTTGGACACCACTAAGACATTCAAGGTGAATGGTCACCGATTGAAGCATTACTATGAGGGTGTCCAAAACGAGGAAGGTGGACAAGTGAACATCAAGGTAGCTCTAGAGGATCCACCTAACTACGACTGATCGCGAGGACTGACGTCGGGCCACCGACGTTAAACAGAGGCGTTGCTTGGGAGGCAACCGAAGGGGAGTTAGTTCCTTTCTCCCTTTTATTTTTAATGCTTTATTAGTTAGACTTTTCGCTTTTCTTTTATTTTTACCTTACATTGGGGACAATGTACGATTTAAGTATGGGGAGGGATTAGTGGTGTGTTATTGCTTCCCTATTACAAAAATACAAAAAAAACGAAAATTTTGAAAATTTTGAGCTCATAGTTAGTAATGAATGCATGCTTAGAATCACTAGCCCATGATAAAACCTAATTGATATCATGCATGCTTTTGAACATAGGTGAATTGTTAACCTTGTAACACTTTGAACTCTAATGCAAATTCTGCTTTGACTTAGTAATTGAATATTTTGAGCACGAATCCGTCATTACTTGTAAAGTGTGCATAGCTTAGTGAAGATTGTGTGAATTTTGTGATAGTCTTAAGAAGTCTCTAATACATGCTAGAATTTAACTACATACACTTTGAGGTGTATGTCTAGACTACTTGCAAACATGAAATTGATATAGGGGATATTTGATGCGTTTGAGCCTTTCAAACCTACCATGTAAACAAAAAAAATCACTAGTACCTTTTTTGAGCATTAATGCAAAAGAATGGTTGTATGCTAAGCATACAAACAACCCCCATCGACATTCTTTGACTAGCTTATCATCCTTCCCTAAGAAACCTAAATATGAATTCTATCCATACCTTTGAAGGGAGTATGATGTGTTTCATTCACATGCACTTAGGAATTCATTGAATTATATGTGTGAACTTCATTATAAAAAGAATGAAATGCATGAAAGAAAAGGGATGCCTTGAGAAAATAAATAAAAATATGACTCCAAGGGGAGTCAAGGCCCAAAAGAAGAAAATAATTGAGATAAACCTTGGAAAAATATAAAAGGTGTGAAAAATAAACAAAGTTGAAAAATTCATGCAAGAAGAGAAGCTCTTTATTATGCATAACATTATACTCTCTTGTTTGATATAGCTTACCATTTCTTTCATAAGCCAATACCTAGGCCAAGCTACAAGCTATAAAGACCTACTTGATTTGTGTTAGCAAAGTGGCTAAGATAGTGGAGAAGAGTGTGCAAGTGAGCTTATACTTGTGTTAGTGTATAACTTGAACTATTGTGAGTTTACATCTATTGGATCTATAATTTGTACATGACACTTGTTTATGACCACACACGCACGTTAACTACTTTGTTAAGTATGAGATGTTTAGGGATTGAACTTGTTCCACTGTTAACTTTTCACCAACTTTCATTATTATGCATGTTTAAAATTGTTGAGGTGTTAAAGTGGAGATAAGTTAGTTTGTTACGAATCTAAGAGCCAAACAAAAATATTGTAGTCTTGTCTGATTTACTCGAGGTCGAGTAAAGAGTAAGTATGGGGGAGTTTGATGTGACTAGAAATAGACACATCTATTGAGTTTAATCTTTTACGATTTGGTATGTTTTGATGGATAATTCAATACATATGCTACCTAATCGAATATTTATGTAATTGTAGGTGGAATCCAAGAAATCGAGCTAACTAAGGCGAATAAAGATCAAGAAATGCATTGGAGTTGACAAGGGATCAAAGTAGACCAAGAAAAATGCATAAAATTCATACTAGGATCTCGATCGATCGACCGAGACAAAAAATTCAAGCAACAGATTTTGCGAGAGCTTGATCGATCGGAATGATGAGCTTGATCGATCGATAGAGACAGAGAATTGGTGATCGGTCGGAAGAAAGAGCTCGATCGATCGGGTGAAGTATTTTGGAAAGTTTGGAGACTTGATTTCTTTCCTTTCCACTTAGATTCTAACCTACTCCATCAGCCCCCAAGCCTATATACTCGAGATATCTGCCTCTTGAAGACATTATTCAGACCTTATAACATAGTTTTAATTTTTAGAATAATTTTTCTTTCAATTTTTGAAGAACGCTCGAAGAACGAAGACGGAATCAACAAGCCGGAATCGTGCTTCACTTTAGTAACTTTCTTTTCTATTGATTGTTTGATGTTTAAATACAATTTTCGTTGGTTTTCAGATCAAAGTATGAGTAGCTAAACACTTTAATTCTTGGTTGAGGGATACTTTCCTTTGGAATAAAAATACTTGTGAAAATTTTGGTTTGATTGTTGAATTTTTAATTCAATTTCAATTTGTCTTTCAGATTATGATTCTTATGATTGTTGTGTTTGATTGATAGATTGATCACCTAGTAATCACATATACTATCTAATGCTAATTAAGAAGCAACTAATATTGATAATTATCTGTTGTTGGTGTTACTGAATTCTTAGGAAAAATGATTGGATGATTAATTCTAACTGCTGTAGTTTTTATTGATTAGATTCATCAAACTTAATAGTTTTGAAACTATCATTGATTTAATCTTAACGACTGTAGTTTTGGTTAAAGATTTGATAAGAGTTGAATTGAATGCTGCTTTCTATTTGACTACGATTAAGGTGAGGGAGGAATTAAGTTTTCAATTGATGAATAATTGAATGAATTCAAATGTTTAAGTGATCCAAGAATTGTTTTTTAATCTTGATAAACTAGTGATTTGCTTACTTTGGTTTAATTAATTTAGAGTTAAAGAATTTCGAAAACCCCCTATTTTGATTCTTGTTAGCACAAAAATACTCAATTCCCAGTGGGATTGATCCCTACTCACGCTACTGCATTCATAACTGTTATTAACTTGAGAGGGTTAATTTGGGCATACGCGATAAATGCTACCAGTGATTAGTAGTGTTTTCCCGGTTATCTATCTATCAATAAATTGCAGGCTTTGGCCTGCATCAATTGGTATCAAAGCTAGTCACGTTAATGCTCATACTCTGATTATTAATATGCCGCCCCATCGCCGAAGAAATCTGGAAGTGTCAATCTTCAAGCAGAAATTGCTGAGCTTCGCCAAATGGTGACCGAACTTCTTGCTCTGAGACCACCATCACCTACTCGAAGCAGGGGAAATACTTCTTGATTTCAGGATAATGATTTATTTGGCGAAGTTGAAATTCCTCAATTTCACATGGTGTATTTGAGAATTTGTGTGCGTTTATCGTGTACACCTAAATTAACCTCACTCTTAGTAAAACTAATGTAGTAGTGAAAGTAGGGATCGATCCACGAAGAAGGGTATTCTCTTGTGTTAACCGAAAACCAAATGACAAAGTAACAATTAGGGGGTTTTGCAATCTTTAACTATAATTACATTTAACTAAAGCAAGCAAATAACTAGATTATCATGTTTTAAAAGTAATTCTTGGTTTTTGGTCAACTTTACCTTTGGAAATTAACACTTGATCATCAAATCACTAAATAATCAATTTCATTCAATTACTCATCAATTGGAAACTTAATTCCTCACTCACCTTAATCGTAGTCAAATAGAAAATAGCATTCATATTCAACTCTTATCAAATCATTAACCAAAACTACAGCCATTAAGATTAATTCAAAGATAGCTTCAAAAACTAGTAAGTTTGATGAATCTAATCAATAAAAACTACAGGTGTTAGAAATAATCATCCAATCATTTTTCCTAAGAATTTAACAGCACCAACAACATGTAATTGTCAATCTTAGTTACTTCTTAATTAGCATTAGATTGTGTAAGTGATTATTAGGTGATCAATCTATCAATCAAACACAACAATCATAATAATCATAATCTGAAAAACAAATTGAAATTGAATTAGAAATCCAACAGTCAAACCAAAATCATCACAAGTGTTTTAATTCCAAAGGCAAGTATCCCTCAACCAAGAATTAAAAGGTTTAGCTACTCATAATCAAACTAAAAACAACAAAATCTAGTGTATGAAACATAAAATAATCAGTAGAAAAAAAGTTACTAAAGAGAAACACGCTTCCGGCTCGTCGATTCCGTCTTCGTGTTTTGATCTCCCAAAGCGTTCAGTTTAGAGTAAAATCTATTCTAGTGTCTCAAAATCTAATGTAAAGTCTGAATAATAATGATGATCTCTGATTTAAGGTCCCCAAATTCGAGTAAATAGGGTGGGAATCAGATATAGTAGGTAAAAATCTATCCAAGATGGTAAAAATCGAGTTTCCTAATTTTTGAGGATTTCGGTCTCTCGATCAATCGAGCTCTTCTCTCGAGCTTTTTCTACCTTTCTCGATCGATCGAGCTCCTCTGCTCGATCGATCGAGTACTCGCAAATTTTGTTGCTTAATTTTCTGCCTTGCTCGATCGATCGAGCTCTTTTGGGCGATTGATCGAGCACCTCATATAATGTTTATGCATTTTTCTTGGTCAACTTTGATCCCTTGTCAACTCCAATGAATTTCTTGATAATTGTTCGCCTTTTTAGCTCGATTTCTTCTATTCCACCTATATTTAAACAATTATACGATTAGGTAGCATATGTATTAAATTATCCATCAAAACATACTGAATCGTAGACAATTAAGCTCAATAGATGTGTCTATTTCTAGTCACATCAAGAATCCATATGGCGACGAAATGGAAATCAAAATGAATTGGCAATGGAACATTTAGTAAGAGCTATTAAAGGAGGATTTCGAACTATCCAAGTCGGAGTTCCAGATTTTGATGGTTTAATGCAGACGAATATTGTGATTGGAAGGCTTCTCTTGAGGCTTTCTTTGAGTGGAAACACCTAACTGATGCAAGGAAGGTCCAATTTGTCGCTACAAAACTAAAAGGCCACGTGCTGATTTGGTGGAAACAATATCAACACGGTAGAAAACGAAGAGGGCTGCCTCGAGTTGCATCTTGGCTGAAGATGAGGTTGAAGTTAGATTAAAAATTCCTCCCCTTGGATTACAATCAAATTTGTACCAAAAAATTTCATATGTTGCGGTACCAAGTAGATCAACCAATTGCAAATTACACCGAAGAATTCTACAAGCTGATGAGACGGATCGAGTTACATGAGACTAATGATCAACTTGTTGCTTGCTATGTGTTGGGTTTGAAAAGTATAATTCGTGGAGAACTATTCATGCAGTCTCTTCATTCTCTTGAAGAAGCTTATCAAATGTCTCTCAAAGCTGAAGAAACACTCAAGTGGAGCTCCTTCAAAAAAGGTTAGAGTTCAAAAAAATTTCAATCTCAAGGGAAGTTCCCCAGCCAACAAAAGTGCAACGCCAACAACTAAACATTCAACTCAATACCCAATGGGATAAGGAACGTGGAAAAACCATCCAGTCTTCAACATTACAATGTTTTAGATGTGTGGAACTTATTCATAAAGCCTATGAGTGTCCCAAGAAGAATGCTGAAATTAACCTTGCCGAGGGAGAACAAGTTGAAGAAGAAGATATCCCCGCATTTTAAGGAAGAAATGGAGCAAGCACTCAATGAGGAATTGATGTGACTAGAAATAGACACATCTATTGTGCTTAATTGTCTAAGATTTGGTAAGTTTCTGATGATAAAATTGATACATATGCTATCTAATCGTATATTTGTGTACATGTATGTGGAATCGAAGAAATCGAGCTAACAATGGAGAATAAGGATCAAGAAATGCATTGAAGTTGACAAGGGGCTCAAAGTAGACCAAGAAAAAATGCGTAAAAGTGGACAAAGAACAGCGATTGATCGCCAAAGAAGCACCGATCGATCGCCAAAAGAGAAAATTCGAGCAACAAATTTAAAAGCTCGGAGAGCAATCAGCACATTGCCGCGATCAATCGCCGAGACATACTGGTTGAAAGATAAAGGCTGGCGATTGATCGCCAGCCTTCCGCAATCGATCGCCAGCAGAGTTCAGAAATAACAAGGAAACTTGATTTTTAACATATGTTGAAGATTCTCACATGTCCTCCAATCTTCCCCTCCACTGTAACTCAAAAATCAGCTATATTCATGTTTATTCAAACTTTAAACTTATAATAAAATTATTTTCTCTCAACTTTTGAAGAAGAACTTGGAGGATTCAAGAACGAAGACGGAATTGACGAGCCAGAATCGTGCTATCTTCAAGTAACTCTTTCTTTAGCATTAGTTTAATGCTTTGTAGATTAGTTTTGATTGTTTTTAAGCTAGTCATGAGTGGCTAAACACCTTTGTGATTCTTGGTTAATGAAGACGACACATTGGAGTTTACGATTCTCGTGAGATTAAGTTTTGTTTGTTGATTTTCATTGAGTATCAATTGTTTTTCTGAATTTATTGTTATAATTGCTGTGTTTGATTGTTAGATTGATCATCTAACTTTTGTTCATGCAATCTAATTCTAAAATAGATATCAAATACGAAATCGTTTGATCCCTCTAATTTACGAAGAACTAAGATTAATAAAATTCCGCTTATGAGTTTGTTAAATTCTTAGGGAAAACAATTGACTAGATTGAACATAGACTCTTGGATTATGTTGTTTAGTTTCATCGATATCACTAGTTCTTATGCTATCATCGATTTAAATCTTAATCGCTTGTATTTTGATTAATTGTTTGATAATGGTTAAACTAGAACGCTTGGGCTACTTAACTAAACGTAAGGTGAGATAGGACTTTGATTATTAGCTTAAACGTCCACGATGAATGTTCATATGAAAATTGAATCGTATGTGAAGATCGACGATCGAGATATTAAATCTCAATTGTAAAGTCAACCGACAACCAAGAATCGGTCTTTTCTCATTATTTAATTCATCGTAGTATAATTTTGCATATTAGTTTAATTCATACTTTTCTTAGATTTTGCATCATAGTAGTAATTCAATTGATTTCAAAACCCCCAATTTATTTTGTTTTGCATACGTTAACACAAAGATATACCCTTCCTTGTGTGATCGATCCTTACTCATGCTACTACATTACTTATTGCTATGAACTTTAGAGGGTTAATTTGGCCATACACGATAAGCGCTATCAAATTTTAGCGTCGTTCCGGGGAAGGTATTGATTATTTTTTAATTTTTTTTAATATTATCCCGCACTGCTACTTTGGTTTGTTCATGAGTACAGGTGAATTGTCTGATCACGAATATATTTTTCAATACGACACTAAGATTGAAAGGACATTACATAGGAGGAGAAGAGACGCTAGACGATTTGAAGAAGAAGAAGAGAGGAACACAATGGCTGCGAATCAAAGCTTGAGACAATTGGCGCATCCTACATTGGATCAACAACCTCTCTGCATCACTGTCCATGCTCTTGCAAAAAATGTAAATTTTGAACTTAAGTCTGGTTTAATTCATTGACTACCTTCTTTTCATGGTCTTGCAGGTGAGAACCCTCACAAGCATTTGATGGAATTTCATGTGGTTTGCACTACTATGAAGACGACTGGCATAACGGAGGAACAAATTAAACTGCGAGCTTTTCCATTCTCTCTGAAGGATGCTGCTAAAGATTGGCTCTTATACCTGCCCTCTGGATCTATCACCACGTGGACGGATTTGCAAAGAGTCTTCCTCTAGAAGTACTTTCCAGTGGCGAGGGTGACAAACATAAGGAAGGAAATTTATGGTTTAAAGCAATACCACGAGGAGTCACTGGACGAATATTGGGAGAGTTTCAAGAAGTTGTGTGCAAGCTGTCCACAACACCAGATAAGTGGAACACCTCTTAATTAAATATTTCTATGAAGGTGTGCTTTCTGGTGATAAGAATTTATTGGATGCGGTGAGCAGAGGAGATTTTATCAACAAGACACCGGAGGAGACAAGGAACTTGATAGCAAACATGACTGCCAACTCCCAACAATTTGGGCATGCTCGACATGGACAAACTCCAAGACAAGAGGTAAACATATCTAACCTTGAACAACAACTGATTGACTTAACCTCTCTTGGGCGTCATCTTGCAAGTGGTAACGTGATGAAGATGAAGCCATGTGGAATTTGTCTAGCAACGAGCCATTCTTGTAATGTTTATGACATAAGTACGGTACGACGTTGACTCGAGTTCGAGTTAACCCGAGATCATATACATATATTATGTTATGGGCTTGAGATGTGGGTGTTTGTTTGTGTCATATTGGACAAGGAACTTATATGCATGATGTATGTAAGAAGAGCATGAGTTACACATAGTTGGATCCTACTTTGCCATGCATTTGAGAATTTGAGAGGAATTTCACCTCATTTTTATTTCATCTTGGAGGATATATACACTCAAATCAGATCTGGAAAACAGAAACACATAGAACACGATACTCACCTACAAAATCTCTACATAAACACTCTCCAACTCTCTTGTGTCTCTTGGCTTCTTTCTTGAAGTGAATGTTGACAATCAAGATAAGAACTTGGTAAAAGGATTGTGAAGTGAAAGTCCAGCTAATTGGTAAGATTTTTATGCTATGTTAACTTGTAGTTTGAGAGATGAACATAGATATGTAAGTTGGACATGAAGTTGAATTGATGAATTAATATGAGATTTAAGTCAACGAAATGTGCTGTGTTGTTTTGAAAACATGTTCATATAATGTTTGAATTATGTTTTATGAAGTTTGATGTTGAATTGTCAGATTTGGAGTGGAAACCATGAAGATAGACATCAAAATCGTCATGTTCTGAAAATGTCAGACATCGGCGATCGATTGCGAGCCCTATGGAAATCGATCGCCGAAACATAATAAATTTTAAGGCGGTGAAAAGTCTTGGCGGTCGATCGGCGAAACACGGTGATCGATCGCGAGTGAACATAACATTTTGGTGATTGATTGCAAGAGAGTGGCGATCGATCAAGGTGAGATAGAAATTTGTGGTGATCGATCGGTGAAAATGAAGATCGATCGTTAGGGTTTGAATTTTGAAAAAATGTTATATTTTTTTGTGGAATTTGATGGTGAAGCATATTATAATATTATATATTGTTGATTTTCATGTAGCATCATCACATGGGACAGGACAGAAAGGCGGTTAAATATTGACACCTGATATTAGATATTTTGTATCGCACGACAGGTACGTGTTGACGTACGAGTATTGATCTTATTATTGATGTGATGTTGATTGAATGTGTTGAGATTGAAATATATGATTGTTGTAATCATATTGTTGTACATTGATGTTGTTGAGGCATATAGTTGATGCCATGAGCAGTATGCTACTGTTGCGCATACGATTTAGCTGTTATAACGTGTGATGATGGAAATATTATATGTGCTTCTAATCTGGGACGTGGAGGCTGAGCCCCTGACATATTTAGCTGAGAGGCATATCATCTATGTCCCGTTATAACAGGATGATGAATGAGACATGTCATGACATATTTGCATTTTGTGGTGCATGATACAAAAATAATCATAGTTGAGATATTACGATGTTTATTTATCGTATTATGTATATTTATTGATATGAGAATGAGATGGTTGTCTACCAATACTCATGTTGTGTGGTTGTTTCTGTAGGGACTCATTGACGGGGGAGGCTGGGATTGTGAGTCGACTTCTCATGCGAGATGAACCACTGATTAGGATTTGAACATGTTAGGTTGTTCATCTGTACATGATGTAAATTGTGTCACGGTTTTGAAAATGTTGTAATAACTGACATAGTATGACTCTTAATTAGTGTGACTTATTATTTAATACTACTTTATAATTGCTAATAATTTGATACTGAAAGGATGAAATAGCGAGGACCCAACATTAATGGTATCACAACAGTGGTTCGAGAACTGGGTGAACAAGGGTAGAGGAAGTGAAATAGGGAGTTGCCTATTCACTTGAAAAGCATGTTTATGTAGGTGTGAAGTATATGATGTTATACTAACATGCTTGAATACGTTTGAATGTTATTGTTAACCCTTGATGTACAGCAATGGCAGCCAGAATACCTGTAAATCCTCAAGAAGAAGTTGGGGATGTGATGAGTATGAATGCCAGTGTTGGTATAGTTCATGTGCCACCACCACTAGTAGGCCAAGGGCCAGTGGAATAGGTATTGTTACCGGGTGAATTGACATTGACTCAATTTCTCAGTTATCAGTCACCTCGATTTGAGGGTACTGAATCTGGTGAACAGGATGAGGAATGGTTAGAGTGCATTGAACAGATATTTGTGTCAGCACCGTGTGCCAACTCAGCTTGGTTGCGTTTAGCTGAGTTCCAGTTGGCTAAGAAAGCGCTGATGTGGTGGAAGGCGACACTAATTGAATTGAGACCTCAGTGGCAGTCTGTGGACTGGGATACATTCAGGAGTCGATTCCTGGATCACTATTTCTCTGTGGTTGCAAGGTAGTTGAAAGAAGATGAGTTGCAAGGTAGCTGATTATGCGTTGCAGTATTCTTCGTTGTTGAGGTATATGCTTCATATAGCTGCCAATACCAAGGCCAAGATCAGACAGTTTGTTAAAGGCTTATGGCCTGAGTTGTTTGATAGGGTTATTTCTAATAACCCTACTGCGTTTGAGGAGACGTTGACTAGGGCAGAGATGGCTGAGATAGGAATTGGGGCATACAAGGATGTGGGACAAGTGCAGAAACCTACATCAGACAGTATGAGACCCAGATGTGATCAGTTTAAACCATCACGAGGAGGTGCATCATCCTCGAGATTTGGTGGTAGGAGATTTGATAATCGTAAAGAGGGTGAACGATTCACCAAGGGACAATCACAAGGGAGCAGTAGTCGAGGATTGCGATGTTTTAATTATGGAGGACCACACTATAGCAGAGATTGTCCACACACTGATGGTCCAGTTTGCTTTGGTTGTGGTAGGACAGGGCACATGATACGAGATTGTCCTCAAACTGGAGGACAACAAACCAGAGGGAATGTATCAGAAAGTAGAGTACAACAGAGACCACAGTTTGTACCTCGGACTGTTAGGGGACAAAGAGGAGGACCGCCCCAAGTTCAGGTGTATGCACTGAACAAGGACCAAGCAAAGGCAGCTCCTGATGATGTGATAGCGGGTAAGTGTTGTTTATTTACTTATCCTGCGTTCTTATTGATTGATACTGGTGCATCTCATTTGTTTATTACACAAAATTTTATTGATCGGTATCATATATGCTCGTCTCCACTGTTAATGCCTCTGTATGTCTCGACACCCATGGGAACGACTGTTATGACTTGTCAAATTGTGTATGATTGTTCTATTCAGTTTGATGATGACTATGTAATACATGCAGATTTGATTGTGTTATATATGATTGATTTTGACTGTATTCTGGGTATTGATGTGTTGAGTAAATATCAAACCATTGTGGATTGTTGTCACAAAACAGTTCGGTTTCAGGCTGAAAATGGAAACTAGTGGATCTTTTACGGACAGGGATCTCGTGCAAAGATTCCTTTGATATCTTCCATGCTGATGTCACGTTTGTTAGAACGTGGACATACGGGATATTTTATATATGCTGTTGATATAGCTGAGAAGAAGGGAGAAAGAAGAGTAGAGGACATACCAGTGGTTGCAGAATATGTAGATGTCTTTCCAGATGAAATTCCTGGATTTTCATCAAGTCGTGAAGTGGAATTTGGAATTGAGTTGCTACCTGGTACCTCTGCAATTTCACGAGCACCATATCGAATGGCACCAACTGAACTGAGAGAGTTGAAAACTCAGTTGCAAGATTTACTTGACAAGGGATACATACTTCCTAGTGTATCACATTGGGGTGCTCCGGTATTATTTGTAAAGAAGAATGATGGATCAATGCGATTGTGCATTGACTACAGACAGCTGGCAACAATTAAGAATAAATACCCTCTTCCCCATATTAATGATTTGTTTGATCAGTTGCAGGGATCGATGATCTATTCTAAAATTGATTTGAGATCCGGATATCATCAAATAAGTATGAGGGAAGAAGATGTGCAAAAGACAACATTAGGACTCGTTATGGACATTATGAGTTTTTAGTTATGCCATTTGGAGTGACTAATGCTCCAGCTGTCTTCATGAGTTTGATGAATAGGGTATTCCATGATTACCTTGATCAATTTGTCATTGTGTTTATTGATGACATATTGATATATTCTAGGAGTGAAGCGGAGCATGTCCAGCATTTTCATATGGTGTTGCAAATTTTAAGAAAGAATCATTTGTATGCCAAACTCAGTAAGTATGAGTTTTGGTTGAACAATAGTATTTTTGGGACATGTGATTTCCAAAGATGGTATATCAGTTGATCCAAAAAAGATAAAAGCGGCAGCACCTACTTCTGTGCCAGAGATTCGTAGTTTCTTAGTTTTTGCAGGATACTACAGATGGTTTGTTGGAGGATTTTCAAAGATTGCTAAACCACTAACACAGCTGACACAGAAGGGAGTACCGTTTATATGGTCAGATGCATGTGAGCATAGCTTTCGGGAATTGAAACATTGGTTGACCACTTCTCCGATGTTGATCATTCCATCAGAACATGACAGGTTTGCATTATACATTGATGCATCTTTACTTGGCTTGGGTTGTGTATTGATGCAGGATAAATATGTTGTGGCGTATGCATCGAGACAATTGAAGCCACATGAAACGAAGTATCCAGTGCATGATCTGGAGTTAGTAGCCATAGTCTCTGATTTGAAGATATGGCGACATTATTTATATGGTATGTCTTTTACCATATATACTGACCATAAGAGTTTGAAATATTTGTTCACTCAGGTAGAGTTGAACACGAGACAAAGTACAAGGATGGATCTCTTAAAAGATTATGATTGTGAGATCGAATATCATCTAGGCAAAGCCAATTTGACAACTGATGCATTAAGTCTAAATGTACAATACACTGCAAATGAAATGATTCAATTGTCAGCTTTGATGATGTCTTGTTGTACATTGAGCTATGAGTTTGATGCAGTGACAGTGCCAATAAGGGTATCAACATTGTTGGTTGAATCGATATCTTTGAGAATATCAGAACGACACAAAACACTGATGATGAAGTACAACACTAGAAAGAGATGATAAGTCAAGGGAACCCATCTCATTTTGTAATAGCAAATGATCGGAGTATGAGATATGAAAAGCGTTGGGTAGTTCCTACTACATTGGGGCTACGCCAAGAACTACTACATCGTGCTCATTGTAGTAGATATAGTATACATCCTGGAAGAAAGAAAATGCACAAAGATTTGCGTATACAGTTTTGGTGGAAACGCATGAAACATGATGTGCTTGAGTTTGTGAAAAGATGTCTGATTTGTCAACAAGTGAAAAAGCAGAGAGACGAAGACCAGGAGGTGAATCGATGAGTTTAGAGATTCCTCAATGAAAATAGGAACATATCACGATGAATTTTATGACCATTTGCCAAGGACATCTTCTGGCTCTGATGCTATTTGGGTGATAGTTGACAGATTGACGAAAGTAGCGCATTTCATACCGTACAGTATGACATTTACTTACTTGAGGATGGCTCAATTGTACATTCGTGAGGCAGTGAGACTACATGGTATATTAGTGTCAATTGTATCTGATCGAGATCCAAGATTCGCTTCTCATTTTTGGGAAGGATTACAATCAGCAATGTGGACTGAAGTATGATTGAGTATAGCTTATCATCCTCAAACAGATGGTCAAACATAGCGTACAATACAGACGCTTGAGGATATGTTGTGTGCGTGTATCTTAGAGTTTAATAACTCATGGCAAGAGTTATTGTCATTAGTTGAATTCTCATACAATAATAGTTATCAGACCAGTATGCAGATGGCACCGTTTGAAGCCTTATATGGACGACGATGTAGATCACCATTGTATTGGGAGCTGTTGATCAGTCTCTATCAGTGGACCGAATACAATACGAGAAATGGAAGAGATAATGAAGCTGATCAGATTGAGATTAAAAGCTGCTCGGGATTGACAAGCCGCTTATGCGAATAAAAGACGTAGACCTCTTGAATTCCAAGTTGGTGACAAATTTTTCTTGAAAATTTCACCTTTCATAGGTGTGGTACGATTTGGTATGCGAGGAGGTTGTCACCACGATATGTAGGTCGTATGAGTTTTTGCAACGTATTGGTACATTGGCTTATCGATTAGCATTACCGCCATTGTTGATTGGTATCCATGATGTGTTTCATGTTTTGATGTTGAGGAAATCTGATATAGATCTGAGTAATATATTACAACCTTCTGAAATACAGTTGGATATAGATATGTCGTATGTGGAACGACCAGTCAGGATCTTGGATAGAGCAGAGCGAAAATTGAGAAGTGAAGTGATACCAATGGTGAAGGTACAGTGGGAAATGCGGGGTGTTGGAGAGGCAACGTGGGAGACGGAGCAGCATATGATGCAGCAGTATCCTGAGTTATTTTCTGGTTAGTTATTTACATTTGTGATATATTGCTGGTGAGTATTTATATTACTGCACTCTTGTTATGTTGCGTATGTATCCCTTCTTGCAGAATGAATGCATATATGATGTAATTTCGAGGATGAAATTCAATTAGTATGGGAGAATTGTAATGCCTCGATATGAGATTCTTATCTGTTGATATGGTTAGTGAATAATTATGACCTAAGTACGGTAAGATGTGGACTCGAGTTCGAGTTAACCCAAGATCATATACATATATTATGTTATGGGCTTGAGATGTTGGTGTTTGTTTGTGTCATATTGGACAAGGAACTTATATGCATGATGTATGTAGGAAGAATATGGGTTACACATAGTTGGATCCTACTTTGCCATGCATTTGACATGAATTTGAGAGGAATTTCACCTTCATTTTTATTTCATCTTGGAGGATATATACACTCAAATCAGATTTGGAAAACAAAAACACATAGAACACCATACTCACCTACAAAATCTCTACATAAACACTCTCCAACTCTCTTGTGTCTCTTGGCTTCTTTCCTGAAGTGAAGGTTGACAATCAAGATAGGAACTTGGTGTAAAGGATTGTGAAGTGAAAATCCAACTAGTTGGTAAGATTTTTATGCTATGTTAACTTGTTGAGAGATGAACATAGATATGTAAGTTGGACATGAAGTTGAATTGATGAATTAATATGAGATTTAAGTCAATGAAATGTGTTGTGTTGTTATGAAAACATGTTCATATAATGTTTGAATTATGTTTTATGAAGTTTGGTGTTGAATTATGAGATTTGGAGTGGAAACCATGAAGGTATACATTAAAATAGTCATGTTCTAAAAATTTCAGACATCGGTGATCGATCGCGATCCCTATGGCGATCGATCGCCGAAACAGAGTAAATTTTAAGGCGGTGAAAAATCTTGGCGATCGATCGGTGAAACACAGTGATCGAATCTCGAGTGAACATAACATTTTTGGTGATCGGTCGCGAGAGAGTGGCGATCGATCGCGATGAGACAGAAATTTGTGGCGATCGTTCGGTGAAAATGGAGATCGAACGATACGGTTTGAATTTTGAAAAATGTTATATTTTTTGTGGAATTTGATGGTGAAGCCTATTATAACATTGTATATTATTGATTTTCATGTATCATCATCACAGGGGACATGACAGAGAGGTGGTTAAATATTGACACCTGATATTAGATATTTTGTATAGCCCGACAGGTACATGTTGACGTACGAGTTTTGATCTTATTGTTGATGTGATGTTGATTACATGTGTTGAGATTTAGATATATGATTGTTGTAATCATATTATTGTACATTGATGTTGTTGAGGCATATAGTTGATGCCATGAGCAATATGCTACTGTTGGGCATACGATTTAGCTGTTATAACGTGTGAGAATGGAAATATGATATGTGCTGCTAATATGGAACGTGAAGGCTGAGCCACTGACATATTGAGCTGAGAGGCATATCATCTAAGTCCCCTCCACTCCGTGAGTACATAAATGAACCCCATTCCCTCTTGCATTGAAGGATAATAGGAGAGACGCTGGACTTATGTGATATCCCCGAAATAATTAATTGTAATTTGGGCATTAATTATGTTTATATGATTAATTATGGTGATAATTGAGTTATGTGCTGGATTTAATTATCATATTGAAATGCTTAGTCACATGATAGGCGTGACCGGGGATGCATTTCGGGATGCATGTTATGCATGTTTGGAGTTTAAGGGTTATCATGGTTGTTTATGGTAATCGATAATTATTTGGTCAAGCATGAGTTTAATTGGTATTTTGGTGCATTTTGGTATAATGCTTTTAAAATATCATGTTGGGGTGTTTTATACACCATGGTAATTGTAGAGTACAATTTACTTTAAAATAACCTACTAATACCCCAACCCCTCTACACCCATCACTACTTTCCCCAATTTCTCCTCCAAACCCTTCTCTCTTTCATTTTCGAGTTTGAGCAAAAAGGTGGAGAGAAATCCTTCCAAAAGTTTGATTTGTGAAGTTTGTTGGGAGATTTGGAGTCCCCAAGAGGTATAGATACCTCCCTATTGTTTTTATTGTGTTTGGATTGAGTTTGAAGGTTATGAAGGGTTTTAGAAATGGGTTATTTTGGGTTGGTATTATTTTTGGTTGGGTGTTGGATTTTTGTGTTGCTTGAGGTGTATTTTGTTGGTTTATTGTGTTCTTATGTTGTTGGGTTGGTGGTAGGAGTATTGGTATGGTTTGGGATGGTTTTCGTGTGCATTAATGGTGGAAATCGCGAGTCTGTACGGGGCGATCGATCGCCTGAAATGGCGCGATCGATCGCCAACAGGCAGTATCAAATCGTAAGGTAGGCGATCGATCGCCTGAAATGGCGCGATCGATCGCCGAGGGGCAGTGTCCAAAACGTAAGGTAGGCGATCGATCGCCATGTATGGCGCGATCGATCGCCTCAGCGAAGCAAAAATTGAGGCGATCGATCGCCTCAGCGAAGCAATCGATCGCCAGCAGCAGAGTTTTGGAAAAAGGTTTCTTTTGACGAATTTTTGGTATTTGATTATTATTTGGCTTCTAATATGGGGTTGTGTGATTGTGTAGAACCATCCCAGGTGGCGACGCAACCAAGGAAGTGAAGCCATATCAAATTCCACTTTTGGAAAGGTACGTAGAGGACGTACGGGCACCCAACGGTACATGTATCTATTATACTCATTGATTATGCATTGTGGATGCGAGTATATGTGGAAATGTGCATTGTGGATGCAAATACATGTGGAATTTATGCATGATGAATATATATGCATATGATGATTGTTGGTGCATATCCCATGAGTCTTGGTCATCCTTTGATGATTTTAATGCTTGCCACTATTTTGATTTGGTGCCGCTAAATGTGAAGCGAGGGGTGGGAGCGCCGCATGTCACATTTAAGCGTGGTTATCATATGAGGCGAGGAAAGAATATTTGCCACTCAATGTGAAGCGAGGGGTGGGAACGCCGCATGTCCATTGAAGCGAGGTTATTCTATGCCGTCTATATGAAAAGCGAGGGGCATTAAAATACATTGTGATGAACAGACTAGGGATTGGTGATTGGTAATTGGTGATGATGAAATGGTATTGTGTCATGACATATGTGGACCATTAAATAATCTATTTGATTATACTCATGAGTTATGGTACAGGGACAACCAAACAGGAAGCGTTTAAAATGCATGGGAAAACAGGAAGTGTTTTATTATGATTTATGCATTTATGCCTTATATTCATATTGTGTTGGATATGAATAATATTATTGCTCATGTTTGGGGGTTGTCCTTGTAGGTACATTTTGGCATGAAAAAGGGGCTAAGGCGGGTTGAGGCGGTGAGCTTGTGAAGAACACTTTTGAGAAATGAAGGACATGATTACTTTTGTATAGTGTCTACTCTAGGAGTAGTGTAAAGCTATAGTTGATAACATTCATTTTTGATTGGGAATGTAATTAATCCATTGATAGTCCTTGAATTGGCATGTAATCCTTAAGGCTCATAGTCTCAACACGAACATTTAAACTCTGATGATGTATGTTAGCTCTAATTATGCCTTGAATCCGCACTTAAGGAACTAGGGTCCTTACAACTTAAGGGGCTCTATGACACTTTCCGGCGCTGCGAGGAGAACGTCCCACTATAAGATACCATGATAAAAGTGCCTCGATATGCTAGATTTTTAAAGGAGGTATGGAAAGTGGGTAAGAACAAGGAAGGCAAAGGGTGCCCCAAGATCGAGTTAGGTGAGAATGTTTCCGCGGACATCCAAAGAAGCATTCCCACAAAGTGTAAGGACCCTGGTATGTTTTCTATCCCTTGTGTGATAGGAACCACTAGAATTGAGAAGCCAATGCTAGATTTAAGATCTTCCATTAATGTCATGCCTTACTCAATCTACACTCAACTAAAACCTGGACCTGTAAAACGAGACAACACTGTGATTCAATTAGCTGATAAGTCCACGGTTATACCTAGGGGGATAGTAGAAGATGTACTTGTGCATGTCGAGAACTTGATCTTCCCCACCGATTTCTATGTCTTAGACATGGAAAATGTGATCCATCTAGCCCCATTCTTTTAGGGAGACCATTCTTGAAAACATCAAAATCTGTTATCGATGTGAATAGCGGCATGTTAACAATGGAGTCTAATGGTGAAATTGCAAAATTTAATATCTATGAACCCATTAAAACTCACGAGCATTCTAGTTACGCAATTGATAAATGATGCATATGGTTCTGATTTTGATGATGATGAATTGTGGGAGATGGGAAAGGCTACTGATGGCCTTGATGACAAAGGAGGTATGGATTCAAGCCCTGTGCATAATGTTCATACTATTGCCGCTTTATCTACACATGATACTGATGACCCTCTCTTCTCTCACTTGCAGGATCATACCATTACAAAGACACACCCTCTGGATTGACCACAAAAAGCCACAGATGATGGAGGAGGAACAAAGACTGAAGACGGCCACTAAAAGGCGAACAAACCAAAATTTAGAGGAGTTAAGAAGATATTGAGGTGGAAGAGGAAAGATAGAGCAACACCGCATCACCCACCTTGATATAGGACTGGCGTCGGGCCACCGACGTTAAACAGAGGCGCTGCTTGGGAGGCAACCCAAGGGGAGTTAGTTTCCTTTTCCCTTTTATTTTTATTGCTTTAATAGTTAGACTTTTCTCTTTTCTTGTATTTTTGCCTTACATTGGGGACAATGTAAGATTTAAGTATGGGGGAGGGATTAGTGGTGTGTTATTATTTTTCTCATTTTAAAAATACAAAAAAAAAATCGAAAAATTTGAAAATTTTGAGCTCATAGTTAGTAATGAACACATGCTTAGAATCACTAGCCCATGATGAAACCTAATTGATAGCATGCATGCTTTTGAACATAGGTGAATTGTTTACCTTGGAACACTTTGAACTCTAATGCAAATTTTACTTTAACTTAGTAGTTGAATAGTTTGAGCACGATATTGTCATGACTTGTGAAGTATGCATAGCTTAGTGAAGATTGTGTGAACTTTGTGATAGTCTTAAGAAGTCTCTAATACATGCTAGAACTTAACTACATGCTCTTTGAGGCGTATATCTAGACTACTTGCAAACATGAAAGTGATATAGGCAATCTTTGATGCGTTTGAGCCTTTCAAGCCTACCATGTAAATAAAATCAATCATTAGTACCTTTTTTTGAGCTTTAATGCAAAAGAATGGTTGTATGCTAAGCATACAAAAGACCCCCATTTGACATTCGTTGACTAGCTTATCATCCTTCCCTAATGAGCCTAAATATGCATTGTATCGATACCTTTGAAGGGAGTATGATGTGTTTCATTCAAATGCACTTTTGTTATCAATGATTCAAATGTTTTGTGAGCTTTATTGTCAAAAGAATGGAATGCATGAAAGAAAAGGAATGCCTTGAGAAAATAGATAAAACTATGACTCCAAGGGGAGCCAAGGCACAAAAGAAGAAGAATGTTGAAATAAAAGTTGAAAAATTCAAGCAAGAAGAGAAGCCTTTAGTGTGCCTATCATCATACTCTCTTGTTTGATATATATTTACCCTTTCTTTCATAAGCCAATACCTAGGCCAAGCTACAAGCTAATAAAGACCTACTTGATTTATGTTTGCAAAGTGGCTAAGATAGTGGAGAAGAGTGTGCAAGTGAGCTTATACTTGTGTTAGTGTATGACTTGAACTATTGTGAATTTGCATCTTTTGGATCTATAATTTGTACACAACACTTGTTTATGACCGCACACGCACATTCACTACTTTGTTGAGTATGAGATGTTTAGGGATTGAATTTGTTCCATTATTAAGTTTTCACCGCCTTTCATTACTATGCATGGTTAAAATTGTTGAGACATTAAAGTGAAAACAAGTTAGTTTGTTATGATGCTATGAGACAAGCAAAAAGATTATAGTTTTGTTTGATTTACTCGAGGTCGAGTAAAGAGTAAGTATGGGGGAGTTTGATGTGACTAGAAATAGACACATCTATTACGTTTAATTGTGTACGATTTGGTATGTTTTGATGGATAACTTGATACATATGTTACCTAATCGTATATTTGTGTAATTGTAGGTGGAATAAAAGAAATTGAGCTAACTAAGGCGAATAAAGATCAAGAAAAGCTTTGGAGCTAACAAAGACTCAATGTAGATCAAGAAAAAGGCTAAAAATGTAATTTTAGCATAGGCGATCGACCGCATGAAAGAGGCAATCGATCGCCTATGGACAGAAAGTTGAGCAACAAAATTTACGAAGAGGCGATCGATCGCGAGAAAGAGTCGACCGATCTCCAAAGTCCACTGGAGCCAAGTGGTCGATCGTGAGAAAAGTGGCGATCGATCGCCTGAAGAAAATCGCCGAAAAAAAATAGCTAGCGATCGATCGCCAGCGGTATTTTGGAAATATTGGGAACTTGATTTCTTTCCTTCCTAGATAAAATCTAACCAACCCATCAGCCTCCATACCACTTGTTACTCGAAAATTATCAACCTTAGGAGATAATTGAGAGCTTAGAACAGATTTTTCAATTTTTAGAATAATTTTTCTTTCGATTTTTGTAAAGACGCTCGAAGAACGAAGACGGAATCAACTAGCCGGAATCGTGCTTCGCTTTAGTAACTTTTTTTCTATTGATTGTTTGATGTTTTTAATACAACTTTTGTTAGTTTTAGATTTAATTATGCAAGGCTAAACACCTTGATTCTTGGTTAAAAAAATACTTGCCTTTGGAATAGAAAGACTTGTGAAAATTTTGGTTTGATTGTTGAATTTTTAATTCAATTTCAATTTGTTTTTCAGATTATGATTCTTATGATTGTTGTATTTGATTGATAGATTGATCACCTAGTAATCACTTACACTTTCTAATGCTAATTGAGAAGCAACTAAGATTGATAATTACCTGTTGTTGGTGTTATTAAATTCTTAGGAAAAACGATTGGATAATTAATTCTAACGGCTGTAGTTTTTATTGATTAGATTCATCAATCTTACTAGTTTTGAGGAGATCATTGATTTAATCTTAACGGTTGTAGTTTTGATTAAAGATTTGATAAGAGTCGAATTGAATGTTGTTTTCTTTTTTACCACGATTTAGGTAAGTAGGAATTAAGATTTCAATTGATGAATAATTGAATGAATTCACATGTTTAGTAATTTGATGATCAAGTGAATGATTTCCAAAGGTAAAGTTGACCGAAAACCAAGAATCGCTTTTTAATCTTGATAAACTAGTTCATTGTTTGCTTTCGTTTAATTTAGTCATAGTTAAAGAAAATTTGACAACCCCCCAATTTGATACTTGTTAGTACAAAAGTATTCACTTCCCTGTGGGATCGATCCCTACTCACGCTACTACATATTTACTGCTGTTAACTTGAGAGGGTTAATTTGGGCGTACGCGATAAACGCTACCAATTGATAAGGCAATGCTAGACTTAGGAGCTTCTATTAATGTCATACTTTATTCAATCTACAATCAACTAAAACTTGGACCTATGAAACAAAATGGGACTGTGATCCAATTAGCTGATAGGTCTATTGTCCGTCCTAGGGGGATAATAAAAGATATCCTTGTTCAAGTCGAGAATCTAGTTTTCCCCGCCGATTTCTATGTCCTTGACATGGAAAATGGTTACCCATATAGTCCTATCTTACTAGGTAGACCATTTTTGAAAACCTCTAAGTCTATAATTGATGTCAATAGTGGTACTTTAATTATGGAGTTCAATGGTGAGATGTCGAAGTTCAATATCTATGAAACCATTAAAACTCATGAACACGCTAGTTACGCTGTTGATATCACTGAGCACATGACACGTGATGATTTTGATAAGGATGATTTGTGGGAAATGGAAAAGGCTACTGATGGCCTTGTTGACAAGGAGGTATTGGTTCAAATTTTGTGCATAACTTTCATACCATTGCTGCTCTATCTATCTACTTGCGATACTACTGAGCATCTCTCTTCTCATTTGCAGGATCCTACTGTTGAAAGGAAACACCATCCGGATTGACCACAACAATCAACAAAATGGAGGAGGAACAAAGACTGATGATGACTTCTCAAAGATGTGCAAGGCGAACAAACCAAAGTTTAGATGAATTGAGAAGACATTGAGGTGGAAGAAGAAGGATAGAGTGACACCGCATAACCCACCTTGATCCATGGATTGGCGTCGGGCCACCAACATTAAACAGAGGCGCTGCTTGGGAGGCAACCCAAGGGGAGTTAGTTTCCTTTTTTCCTTTTATTTTTTATTGATTTGTTAGTTTACTTTCTCTCTTCATGCAATTATGACTTATATCTGGCACAATGTAAGATTTAAGTATGGGGGAGGGATTAATAGTGTGTGTTAGTTCCGAACCTTATCGATGAGATTTTAATGATGACAAAACATATCAGACCGGATCGAGAGAAATCAGACTGACCAGATCGATCGCCCAAAACAGATCAAGCTGATAAGATGACAAAGCATATCAGACCGGATCGAGGGTAATCAGACTGACCAGATCGATAGCTCAAAACAGAACAAGCTGATAAGACATATCACATATCAGACCGGATCGATGGATATCAGACTGACTAGATCGAAACTTCAGATCGATCTCAATCTTTATCAGATCAGAGCAGTCAAGGATGTATAAAGATTGGCTCTTCAGTCCGAATCATTAACGGCTATTTATTGTAGCATTTAATGTTGTAATTAATGCAACAAAGGACCAAAGACTGAAGATTGCCATAAAAGGTAAGAAGACAAAGAAGAGCTTACCTGACAGTCGCCGAAAGCATGAACCGGAACGGCAAGTATCCTGAAGAAGAAGACTGTAGCTTACTCAGAGAATAAGCAGAGTCAAGAGTTGCACATTAAGGGAAATAATGTCGTTGGTACATGCAACTATAAAAGGATGCAACAACAATACAGAAAGAACGACACACAGACATACAAGGACACGAGAGACTAATCAATCGAAAAACACACAAGAAAGCAAATCAGCACAAGCTTACAAGCTCAGAAGCTCTCGAGCTGAAATTATTCTTAAGCACGATTACTTTGTAATATTTGATCATTTAGGATCACTGTGCGCATCTTGTGTAGTCTGTATTGAAAAACAGAAGTGAGAAACAAATTGTAACTGTCAGACAGAGAGTGTCTGAACAGATCGAGTGACTAGGAGTTTCAGACTGGTAGTGGGGTAAATCCAGCCTGAATCGGGTTTGTACAACAGGATTGTATAAATCAAAGTCTTCTAGTATAAATCTTCCTTAATTGGAAGAAGGGGAGACGTAGAAGGATTACACCACCTTCGAACTTCCAGAAACATTTTCTGTGTTCTTGTCTTTCTGCACTTGTTCTTTCATTCAAGCCATCGAGCCACTCTTACAAATATAAGATCAGACCGTTCCGCACTTATACATTCAGTGGTCTGTTCTATAAAAGAGTTGATTAAGAAACAGATTTCTTTCACTAATCCGAAAGAAATCACAAGGGATTAAATTTTAGAAGGAGTGTTCATTCACCCCCCCCCCCCCCTCTAAACACTCCTGACCGATCCTAACAGTGTGCTATTGCTTTCTTATTATAAAAATACAAAAAATAAAAATAAAAATTTTGAGATCATAGTGAATGATGAACACATGCTTGGAATCACTAGCCCATGATGAAATCTAATTGAGGACATGCATGCTTTTGAACATGGGTGAATTGTTAACCTTGGAACACTTTGAACTCTAATGCAAATTATGCTTTGACTTAGTAGTTGAATATTTTGAGCATGATATTGTCATGACTTGTGAAGTGTGCATAGTGTAGTGAAGATTGTGTGAATTTTATGATAGTCTTAGGAAGTCTCTGATACATGCTAGAACTTAATTACATGCTCTTTGAGGCGTATGTCTAGACTACTTGCGAACATGAGAGTGATATAGGCATCTTTGATGCGTTTGAGCCTTTAAAGCCTACCATGTAAACAAAATTATCCCTAGTACCCTTTTTGAGCTTTAATGCAAAAGAATGGATATATGTTAAGCATACAAACAACCATCATTCAACATTCTTTGACTAGCTTATCATCCCTCCCTAATAAGCCTAAATATAATTTTAATCCATACCTTTAAAGGGAGTATGATGTGTTTCATTCACCTGCACTTATGTTATCATTGAATCATATGTTTGTGAGCTTATTGTTAAAAGAATTAAATGCATGAAAGAAAAGGAGATTCCTTGAAAACAAATAGAAAAATATGGCTCCAAGGCACAAAAGAAGAAAAGAAAGGATAAAACCTTGCAAAAATGAACAAGGTTTGAAAAATCATGCAAGGAAAGAAGTTTTAATTGTGCATACCATTATACTCTCTTGTTTGATACACTCTTTCCTTTATTTCATAATCCAATACCTAGGGCAAGCTACAAACAAATAAGACCTATTTGATTTGTGTTTCCAAGAGGCTAAGATAGTAGAGAAGGGTGTTCAAGTGAGCTTATACTTGTGTTAGTGTATAACTTGAGCTATTATGAGTTTACATTAATTGGATCTATAATATGTGTATGACACTTGTTTATGACCGCACACGCACGTTCGCTGCTTTGTTGAGTATAAGATGTTCAGGGATTGAACTTGTTCCACTGTTGATTTTTTACCGCCTTTCATTACTATGCATGTTTAAAATTGTTGAGGCATTGAAGTGAGGACAAGTTAGTTTGTTATAATGATATGAGCCAACAAAAGAAGATTGTAGTTTTGTCTGATTTACTCGAGGTCGAGTAAAGATTAAGTATGGGGGAGTTTGATGTGACTAGAAATAGACACATCTATTGCGCTTAATTGTTTACGATTTGGTATGTTTTGATGGATAAATTTATACATATGCTACCTACTCATATATTTGTGTACATGTACATGAAATTAAAAGAAATTGAGCTAACAATGGCGAACAAGGATCAAGAAATGCATTGGAGTTGACAAGGGATCAAAGTAGACCAAGAAAAATGTGTAAAAGTGGACAAAGAACAGCCATTGATCGCCAAACAAGCACCGATCGATCGCCAAAAGAGAAAATTCGAGCCGTGATCGATCGACACATTGCCACGATCGATCGTCGAGACATACTGGTTGAAAGACAAAGGCTGGCAATCGATCACCAGCCTTCCACAATCGATCGCCAGCAGAGTTCGGAAATAACAAGGAAACTTGATTTTTAACATTTTTTGAAGATTCTCACATATCCTTCTAGATAACTCAAAAATCAGCCACATTCATGATTATTCAGACTTTAGACTTAGAATAAAATTATTTTCTCTCAACTTTTGAAGAAGAACTTGGAGGATTCAAGAACGAAGACGGAATTGACGAACCGGAATCGTGCTATCTTCAAGCAACTCTTTCTTTAACTTTAGTTTAATGCTTTCTAGATTAGTTTTGATTCTTTTAAGCTAGTCATGAGTGGCTAAACACCTTTGTGATTCTTGGTTAATGAATACGATACATTGGAGTTTACGATTCTCGTGAGATTAAATTTTGTTTGTTGATATTCATTGAGCATCAATTGTTTTTCTGAATTTATTGTTATAATTTTTGTGTTTAATTGTTAGATTGATCATCTAACTTTTGTTCATGCAATCTAATTCTAAATTAGATATCAAATACGGAATCGTTTGATCCCTCTAATTTACGAAGCAACTAAGATTAATAAAATTCCGCTTGTAAGTTTGTTAAATTCTTAGGGAAAACAATTGGCTATATTAAACATAGACGAAGCTTTGATTATGTTTTTTAGTTTCATCGATCTCACTAGTTCTTGTGCTATCATCGATTTAAATCTTAATCGCTTGTATTTTGATTGATTGTTTGATAAGGGTTAAACTAGAACGCTTGGGCTACTTAACTAAACGTAATACGAGATAGGACTTTGATTATTTGATTAAACGTCCACGATGAATATTCATATGAAATCATATGTGAAGATTGATGATAGAGATAGTAAAACCTAACTGTAAAGTCAACCGACAACCAAGAATCACTCTTTTCTCATTATTTAATTCATCCTAGTTTAATTTTACATATTAGTTTAATTCATAATTTTCTTAGATTTTGCATCATAGTAGTACTTCAATTGATTTCAAAACCCTTTTTTGTTTTGTTTTGCATACGTTAACACAAAGATATACCATTCCTTGTGGGATCGATATCTACTCACGTTACTACATTACTTATTGCTATTAACTTGAGAGGGTTAATTTGGGTGTACGTGATAGGTGCTACCATGAATATTGTCAACCTGGTTGAGATGTAGAAAGTCTTGTCATTCGACAGATGATGGCTATCCAACAGGAAGATTTGTGGCTTCTCCTCAATATTTTTCGTACATATTGTATTTCTGGTGGTAAAAAGTGTGTCTTAATGATTGATTCCGGAAGCTGCGAGAATATGGTGTCCCAATCTATTGTTGATAAACTAAAATTCAAGGTTGAACGACACCCAAAACCATACAAGATGTCATGGTTCAAGAAAGGAGGAGAAGTTCTAGTTTCTCAAAGAAGCCATATCAAGTTTTCTATTGGCAAATATGAAGATGAGGCATACTTTGATGTTCTTCCTAATGCCATCTTCTTTTGGGAAGACCATGGCAATTCGATCGAGATGTTCGCCATACAGGAAAGAAAAATACTTATTCAATCTTAAAGTACTCAAGTTACCTTACTGTCCTACAAAGATTTCAAGCAGGAGGACGTTGCCTATGCCTTTGTGGTTGTTGAAACAAGTGGTGACGTAGAAAATGACATCCCAAATGATGTTTTGAAGCTGTTGGAAAAGTTCAAATGCTTAGCTCCTGATGAATTACCGGCTAGTTTACCTCCACTTCAAAAATATTCAACACCACATCGACTTGGTTCCAGGTGCTATTCCCAACTTGCCTCATTATAGAATGACACCTAAAGAGCACGCTGAAATACAAAGACAAGTAGAAAAACTACTTGTCAAAGGTCATATTAAAGAGTCTTTAAGTCCTTGTGCAGTCCCTGCACTATTGGCACCAAAAAAAGATGGAACGTGGAGAATGTGCATTGATAGTAAAGCAGTGAATAAAATTACTATTATAGGTTTCATATTCCTCTATTAGATGATATGCTTGACATGCTAGTGGGAGCAAAAATTTATTCTAAAATTGATCTACGTAGCGGGTATCACCAAATTCGAATAAGAGCGGGAGATGAATGGAAGACCGCTTTTAAAACAAAACATGGCTTGTATGAATGGTTGCTAATGCCGTTTGGTCTTTGCAATGCCCAAGTACTTTTATGAGTCTCGTGACTAATGCTTTGCAGGATTTGGGGAAATTTGTTGTTGTTTATTTTGATGATATTTTAGTTTACAGCAATGACAAAGAACATCTTGAGCACTTAGCTATGGTGTTCAAAGTATTGGAAGACAACCAGCTATATATCAATATGAAAAAGTGCTCTTTCATGACCAATCAAGTGATCTTTCTAGGCTACATTGTGAGTGAAGAAGGCCTAAGGATGGATGATGAAAAAGTTCAAGCAATTCTTGATTGGCCATCTCCAAAGAGTTTCACCGAATAAGGAGCTTTCATGGGCTAGCTTCTTTTTATCGATGCTTCATTAAAGATTTCAGCACTATTATAGTACCTTTGATGGATGTCTTGAAGAGCAAAGAATTCAAATGGTCCAAAGAAGCACTGGAAATTTTTCAACTCTTAAAAATTCAACTTGTTGAAGCCCCAATTTTGACTTTACCGGATTTTTCTAAAACTTTTCAAGTGGATTGTGATGCTTCTAATGTTGCCATAGGTGATGCCTTAATGCAGCATGGGAAGCCTATTGCTTATTTCAGCGAGAAACTCAATGGTCAAAACTGAAATACTCAACATATGACAAGGAACTTTACGCGGTGGTACGGGCTTTGCAGCAGTGGGAAGGTTATCTCATTGGAGTTGAATTTGTTCTATACTCTAATCATGAAGCTTTGAGGTTTCTCAAGACACAGAAAGAAATTAAATTCTAGACATGCTGGATGGGTATCATACTTGGAGAAATTTACTTTTTTCTTGAAGCATAAAGATGAGACTTCCAATAAGGTAGCTGATGCTTTATGCCAAAAATACTCCTTGTTAACTACTCTTTCTTGTGAGATCCTTGATTTTGATATCTTTTTGAACCAGTATGAAGCTGATTCGGTTTTTTCCAAAGTAATAAAAGAGTTAAATGAAAGTTTGACCGATGAATATTTACTCATGAATGGTTACTTATTCAAGCGACAAAAACTTCGTATTCCACAAGGACCTTTGCTACTACTTATCGTACAGGAGTTGCATAGTGGCGGTCTTGGAGGACATTTTGGAAGAGATAAAACTGAAGCTCTTGTCAAGGAGCGTTATTACTAGCCGACTTAGAAAAGAGATGTGGCAAACTATGTTCAACGATGTGGTATTTGACAAA
This sequence comes from Haberlea rhodopensis, assembly GCA_907163345.1. NCBI lineage: Eukaryota > Viridiplantae > Streptophyta > Magnoliopsida > Lamiales > Gesneriaceae > Haberlea > Haberlea rhodopensis. The sequence continues at coordinate 222,073 of CAJQUN010000512.1, read as the reverse complement.
GACTAAGGGAAGTGCGCAAAATATTGGTTTATATCAACCCCTTCCTGTACCTAATGCTTATTGGGAAGAACTTTCAATGGATTTTATTCTTGGTTTGCCAAGAACATAGCAAAGTAAAGATGAATTTGTTCTTTCGAGAAGTAGTCCATCTACATGGAGTTCCTAAATCCATAACTTCAGATCGTGATGTTCGTTTTGTGAGTAATTTTTGGAAAACACTTTGGAGGCTTTTAGGGACTCAATTAAATTTTTCCAGCACATATCATCCACAAACTGATGGACAAACTGAAGTGGTGAATCGATCACTTGGAAACATGCTTCGAAGTTTGGTTGGAGTGAACCCAAAGATATGGGAATTTGTTCTTCCACAAGCTGAATTCGCCTACAATAGTTCTTTGAGTAGATCTACGAAAAGAACACCTTTTGACGTGGTTTATGGTCGCAAACTACCACAAGTTTTGGGCCTACCCGTGCCCAATTATCCACGAATCAGCATGGATGCAGATGAGTTTGTTGTCCATGTTAGGGACATTCATAAACAAGTAAGGGAGCAATTAAAGCAAACATATGAAGTTTATAAATCTAAGGCTGATGCTCATCGCAAAGCCAAAGAGTTTGAAGAAGGTGATCTAGTCTTGGTTTATCTTCAAAAGGAAAGATTTCCAGTTGGCACTTACGACAAACTCCAAGGAAATTTTGTCCTTGTCGCATACTCAAAAAGCTTGGTCCTAATGCTTATCGTCTTGAACTTCCCAACGGTTTTAAAAATAAGTCTTGTATTTAATATCAGTGATTTATATCCATATATGGTGAAACGAAGGGCCAATCTTAGCCAAGGATGACATTGCTTCATTCTCCACTAATCCAGTTCGTGAATCAATTGATGTGTTGGATATACGATCGAGTACTACACATCGCGGCACATATACTCAGTATCTTGTTCATTGGAATGGAAAGTCAAGTACTGAATATGCCTGGATATCTGGAGAAGAATTGAAAAATATTGATTTTTTCACTATGGATTGATCTGAACTCGAACTCGAGGGCGAGTTCTTTTCAAGCCAGGGAGAATGATGCAGATTCAGAAAGTGCTCCTGCACAAGGCCTAACTTTGAACGAAAAACTGCTTTTGTTGGGACCAAACTAGGGGTTGTGCAATACATGGTTAGAAAGCTATGTGAGTCTATTTTTCAATAATAAAAAAAAGAATTTCAAGAAAAGGATATCTATGGAGGGATTTAGGGCTATTTGACTACCAACTGGTCAGGCTGCCAAGAAGCTGTCAAAATTCTGCCTTATGACCTTCTCATGCATTTCACTTGGTAATGTAGGTGTTTTTGGAGGTTCATGGTATTTTATTAGATATGATGATGTTATTTTATTATTTTTACTTAGTCAAAGTCCAATGCATCTATTTATTATGTTAGGGAATTGTAAAAGTTAGTCAAAATTCATTTCTTATGTTTGGAGGGATGTTCCAACATTATTATTTAAGTCATGGAAACGTAGAAGTCTGATAGAGGTTTTTAATTTCGAAAATATATTTCTTGCAAGTATTCTTGCTTTTGGAGTAAGTGGTCCTCATTTTCAAGTGTTTGGATTGATCGTGTTGAGTGATTCCGCGATTAGTAGTGTTGAGTGAGTCTGCTACCACCAGTTTGAGTGATTCTCTGTTATCTATCTATTAACCCATTTTAAATTGCAAGCTTGGCCTGCATCACAAGCTTGAGGGCATACACAACCAAGACCCACATGTGGTATCATATGATACTTACTATGGGCGGCAGCCGCTTGGTTGCTTCTGATGGTAGAAATCAGCGCTTATTGGGAGGTAACTCAAGCCAATATCTTTTCTTTATTTAGTATTTAGTTTCTGCTTTTAGTTTTTATAATCTTTTGAGTTGATTATTTTACTATTTCCATTCTTTTCTTGCAAGGTGTTCAGTTGGAGCGGTAAATCCCTACAACAGCAGAACTTTCAGAAGCCAATATCCCTCAGTCTTCTTACAAGCGTATTGATCATGAGAGTTTACTGTTTCCCTTTTGATTCTTTTAAACATTGAAGACAATGTTTGATTTAAGTTTGGGGGAGTGGCTTTCATGTTTTACTTGTTTAATCTGCATGTTGTGTGTTGAATTGGCACTTGAATAGTCCGATTATTATGAGCTAAAATTGATTTTATGAGTTCAAACTTAAGAAAAGAATGAATTATAATAATGATTGTTATTCAATGCGAATTTTGATCTCACTATGCATATGAACTTGAATTTTGATGATTGTTAGATTTGAACACGAATATCCTTTGTTGAGTTAGCATGTCAAGAATGAGGAATATATTGAGCACATTGCGTCATGATCTTTGTGGATTACATGTTGAATATTGATAATTGTTGTGAACTCGATGATTTGTCTTGAGCATCTTAGAGTTATCCTAGAACATATTTGAGGGCACTTTGAGATGAAATTTTATAGTTATGGACTTGACTTGGATATGATCTAGGCAATCTTTGATATGTTTAAGCCTTTCAAGCTTACCATGTCTATATCATTCCCTAGTATCCCACTTTGAGCGTAATTAAAAAAGAATTGTGAATGTTTTGCATACAATTAGACCACCATTCGACATTCTTGTTTAAATTCATTATTCCTACCATTACGAGCCAAAATGATCCTTACCCTAAGGGAGTATAATGAATCTCATTCGATACGCGTAAATTGTTATACCTTGATGAGTTTATTGAAAAAAATTGAAGAATGAGAAAAAGAGAAAAAGAAAATAAGAAAAGAAAGAGCATTGTTGAAAAAAAATGATAGACATAAGACCCAAAGTGGCCAAGGCTAGAAAAGAAAAAAAGATAAGCTCGAGTTGTGCGCAAATATGAACGTTGCATGATTATGCACTCTTCTTTGTGCTTATGCTATATTTTCTTTGAAATCGACACCAAAGGTCTAACATTACAAGTTTAAAAGACCTTTTGATCCAAGTATAGAGAGTAAGTACATTAGTTGAGAAGTTGTTTGTGTTGTGATATGCCCTAAGACAGCTCATTAGTTGATTGATTTTGGCATACAATGTAATATGATTTTATTAATGGCAATTCATTATTATATATTATTCCAGTATCTGGGTAATATGAATATATATATTAATGTCCTTAGAATAAAATTGTATTATTCTTAAAGATTGCCCCTTAGTCAAGTATTATCATGAATTAGGATAATCATAATGCATTGAAACTAGTATGTATTGGTTGATGAATTTGTTCATGGATATGAGATATCGAATCAACACATGGGTACATGTTAGAGAACTATGTACTGGACAAACCCACCATGAGAATGCTACATGGATTGTTATATGAATGTCATAAGCAATTCTCATAGTGATAATAGTGTATGTAATCCTTACGACTTGAAATCACCAGAGATCCGAACATAAGGAGTTGTGTATCTTGATATTGTCAAATGTTACCTGTAACAGGGTAAACTATAAAGACAATCATGGATACACTACAAATTATGTAGAGGGATGTTGAGTGATCAAGATATGATTTGTCACTCCTATATAACAGGAGAAGTGTTTGGGCCCTTGATCAAGTGAAACTAAAATGCATGGCCATGCTCGAATGAGTCGATATGTGATATCGAACTTATTCGTTTATTCTAGTCTACTTGGGGATCAAGAAATAAAAGATTGAACTATATGAGTATGACTTATTACATGACTCGTGTTTAATCTAAACACCTAGGACAAATGGATTAAGTTACATGGTTAATATTATCATATACCATAGGTTATGTTAAGTCAATGACATTCTTGAAACTTGGGTAGCCTTGATGTGTTGCTAGATACCGCTCATTGCTTGTGACATAAAAACGTCATTGTCAACGTTGCAAGATCTTAACGGGTCACACAAAAGATGAAATCGATAAAGGGAGTTAAATTCGTTGAATGAATTAATTTAATTAGGAAAGTCATAATCATAATATATATATATATATATATATATATATTATTGGCCGATATATAATAGAGATATATATATTTTAATATGCTTGTTATATATAGACAAAAAGTCGGTATGGGCCAAAAAGAGTTTTTCGAAAACCTAGTCTGATGGCCGCCTATTATTTATCTATATATATATACATGCATATTAGGTCAAGTGGGGGTGAATCAGACGTTAATAGTGATTAACGCAAAAACCTGAACACTGAAAATCAAGTGACTGACAAGCCTTGTTTAGAACAAGCAGTCGTCACCTTTCATCCCTTTCTTCCAATTGATTTATCAAGTCTAGCAACTTGATAAATTCAACATCCTTTGTCGATTCGATCATGTGAATACCGTAGAGGCAAAGCTATGAAGTTTTGCTCGTGACTCGTGGGCGTTTTGCTTCGAGGATTCTGCATCAAACACGCTACAAATGTATAACTCTCGACATCCGATATTATTACTTCATATAGGTCCATGGTTGGAATCCAATTTTATTTATTCCGGCTGCGTTCCATGCTCGTCAGATTTCGTACAGTGGTAACAGAGTCGTGTACGAAGCTCATATCGAGGTTATGTGATAAATTGTTTTATCATGTTTTGAGTTATTGTAATCATGCTAATTCATAAAATGTGACGATTAAAGTATCAACATATGAGATATGTATGTGGAAACCATCGTAAAATATATATGATATATTAACGTATATTTATGTATAAGATACATATGTGTGCGCGCGACTGAGCCTAGCAAGACTGGCGGCCGTAGCTCGATAGTCGGGCGAACTTAGCAAACAAAGCAGGCGACAGTAGCTTCTAAAGTAAGGTGGACGAAGATCTCAAGGCGGGCGACCGTGCCCACGCATGGGCCGACGGGCGTCCGATCATGCTAGGCGGCGTCCGACCCGAGCGTGCAATATTTTCCCAATTTTTTTTTTACAGTTTATGAACCTAGAATTAAATTTTAAAGTGTTTAGAATTTAATTCATTAATTGTTATATCCTAGCATGTCTTATGTGTTGTTTGAGCATGGTGTATGGTTATAGCCCGATGACCTATTAGATTGTAATTTTGTGAATGGTTGTAATTTTAAATACGGCCTGCGTGTCCTGCCTTCTCTATTTTCTGAAGGTATTCCCTCCACTATGCTCCCATCAATTGTAACTCGAGGTCTACTCTATATCATGTAATTGTTATATAGTATAGTTTTAGCTTTTGTTGATAGAGATCAATGAAGTTGGACCATGGTGCCGAGACGAGGAGGTCATTCACAAATAGACCGAAGAGGTGCTTGGTGAAGTTACCTTAGGTTGACCATTTAGATTTTCTCATTGGCTTGAGAAAATCAGTAGTTCGGGTTATAACCATGCCACGTTTATTTTATGTTGATGTATGTGATGCATGTTTATCATTTGATATTTAATAATGATGGATGATATATATATATATATGTGTGTGTGTGTGTATGTGTGTGTGTGTGTGTGTGTGTGTGTGTGTGTGTATGTATATGTACATGACATGTTTTCATTATCAATATTAATAAAATCGTGAAATCTTTAAATCCCTCTAATAATATTATTAAGTCAAGTTAGATGCCTTCCAATTAAAAGTACTCGTCAAGACTTCAATTGAACATGTGTAGGTTTGCCAAAGTAAAGTACCGTGACAATCTTAGTAAGGCGCGATAGGATATCTGTGTGACTTTAAATTGGGTTCGACTTAACTAGCGTTATCTCAATAGGATTGGAACCTAGAGGCATGGGGTTGGGTAATAATTGATTAGATGGATTAGAACAAAGTGTTGTTCGCCCAACCATCCAAGAGTTACATGTGATGTAATTGACAAAGTGTTGTCTACCTAAATAACTGAGTCTTGGGTGATTAGCCAAAGCTAACTCAAGGTTAGGTGAAATATGGATCTTGGCCCACTAATAGTTTTGAGGGTTGATGATTTTAACTAAATAGTGGGAGATTCATTTAATATAAGACCTTATTAAATGATTAAAATCATAAAACTTATTTTGCATATTTATATTGTAGATATCCATGGCATCAAACAACGTTACTAGCACACTATCATTGCGATTGGTCCTTGAAAAGGACAAATTGAATGGGACAAATTTCCTAGACTAGTATAGAAATCTGAGGATTGTCCTCAAACAAGAGAAAAAGCAATATGTCCTAGTGGAACCTTACCTGCTAAGAAACCTCCTGCTACGGCCATAAGGGCTGATAGGGATGCTTACAAGAACCATCAAAACGATGCTCTTGATGTTGGGTGCCTAATGCTTGCAACCATGAACTCTGAGCTTCAAAAGCAACATGAGGAAATTGATGTATTCAATATGATTGAACATCTGAAGCAACTTTACCAACAACAAGCTAGACAAGAGAGGTATGACGTCTCTAAAGTGTTATTCAGTGCAGAATGGTAGATGGAAGCCTTGTTGGAACTCATGTACTCAAAATGATTGGATACATAGAGAATCTTGAGAAACTGGGTTTTCCATTGGACCAAGAGTTGGCCACTGACGTGACCCTGCAATCGTTGCCTGATAGCTATAATCAATTTGTTTTGAATTACAATAGATTGAAATTGAGAAGACTCTACCACAGTTGCTTGGTATGTTGAGAACTTACGAGGCAAACAAAAGAAGTCTAAGCCTACAAATGTTCTTATTATGAATAAGGGCAAGGGAAAGGCTAAAGCAAAGGGCTTTAGAAAAAACAAGAAAGTCTCTATCAAATCTAAGCCTCATGCTACTGCACTTAAGCCTAAGGGATGAGTGGCTAAGGAGGGAAATTGCTTCCGTTGTGGTGTGACCAGACATTGGAAGAGAAACTGCAAGTTATACCTGGAAGATCTTAAGAAGACGAAGGGAAGTGTGACTCTACTTCTGGTTTAATTTTAGATTTACAAGACTGTTATTTTGTGCCGTCGATTACTAGAAACATTATTTCAATTTCTTGTTTGGACAAGATGGGTTTTTAATTTATAATAAAGGACAAATGTTGCTCCATTTATTTGAATGAGATGTTTTATGCTAGTGCACAATTGATTAATGGTATCTATGTTCTAAATCTTGATATGCTTGTCTATAACATAATTACTAAGAGGATTAATACTAATGATTCTAATCCAACTTATATCTGGCATTGTCGCTGGGGACATGTAAATGAGAATCACATTTCAAAACTTCATAAGGATGGAGTTTTATATTCATTTGATTTTGAATCATATGAAATATGTGAATCTTGTTTAAATGGGAAGATGACTAAAGCCCCTTTCAAGGGACATTTTGAAAGGGTAAATGATTTATTGAGTTTCACACATAGTGATGCATGTGGCTCAATAAGCACACAAGCTAGAGGTGGCTTTCAATACTTTGTTACATTTACTGATGACTTCAGTAGATATGGGTATGTGTACCTAATGAAACACAAATATGAAACCTTTGAAAAATTCAAGGATTTCAAGAATGAAGTACAAAACCAACTTGACAAAAGTATCAAAATCCTCCTATCAGATTGAGGAGGTGGATACTTAAGCAAAGAGTTTCATGACTATCTAAAGGAGTGCAAGATAGTCCCGCAACTCACACCTCCGTATACTCCACAATCGAATGGTGTATCTGAAAGGAGGATTCGGACTTTGTTGGACATGGTTCGATCTATGATGAGTCATGCAGATCTTCCGATTTTCTTATAGGGACATGCTTTAGAAACATCAATATTTATACTGAATTGTATTCAATCTAAATCAGCTGAAAAGACACAGATGAGATATGGACTAGGAAAATATCCTAGTATGTCTTTTATGAAGATTTGGGGTTGTGAGACGTCATGCCTCCAATAAACTTGGACCCAAATCTGATAAGTGTTTATTCGTGGGGTATCCTAAGGAAACAAAATGATACTATTTCTATTATCCCACCGAGAACAAAGTTGTTGTTGCTCGGACAATTGTCTTTCTTGAAAGAGAATTTATTTCTAGAAGAACCAGTGGGAGACAAATAGAACTTAGTGAAGTACAACCACAACAAAACACTAAACGTGATATTGAGATGGAAAGAGAGAAGTCACCACAAGTTGTTGTGGACGAAATGCCTGCTCAAGAGACCCAAGCCCAGCATAGGTCTGTAAGAGTACACCGGGAGCCACAAAGATATGGATTTCTTGTGACTCAACAAGGTGACTTAGTACTCATTGATGAGGATGAACCTTCACCCCTATATATGCCCTGATTCTGAAAAAAATGGCCAGATGCCATGAAATCTGACATGGAATCCATGTATGTAAACCAAGTATGGACTTTGGTTGACCCACCTGAAGGGGTAAGACCCAGAGGGTGCAAATGGATTTTCAAGAAGAAGACTGACATGGATGGTAACGTACAAACCTTTAAAGGACGATTGGTTGCTAAAGGTTTCAAACTAATTCATGGTAACGACTATGATGAAACTTTTTCGCCAGTTGCCATGGTTAAATCCATCAATATCTTACTTGCAATAGCTGCATTCCATGATTATGACATCTGGCAGATGGATGTCAAAATTGCTTTCCTTAATGGAAACTTACTTGAGGATGTGTACATGACACAACCCGAGGGTTTTGTCGATCCAAAGGATGCTGAAAAGATATGCAAGCTACAACGATCCAGTTATGGATTGAAGCAAGCTTCTCGGGATTGGAATCTTCGTTTCGATGATGCGATCAAAGAGTTTGGTTTCATCAAGAACGTAGATGAACCTTGTGTCTACAAGAAGGTCAGTGGGAGCATAATTATCTTCCTACTGTTGTATATAGATGACATACTTCTCAATGGGAATGATATCCCTACCTTGCAATCTGCAAAGATTTGGCTAGGGAATTGCTTTTCTATGAAAGACTTGAGTGAAGCCACCTATGTGTTAGGTATCAAGATCTATAGAGAGAGATCAAGAAAATTACTTGGCCTAAGTCAAAGTACATACATAGATAAAGTGCTAAGACGGTTTAGCATGCAAGAATCAAAGAAAGGATTCGTGCCTATGATACATGTGATACATCACTCGAAGGATCAGTGTCCTTCAACACAAGATGAGAGACAACGCATGAGTAAGATTCCATATGCATCAGCTATTGGATCTATCATGTATGACATTATATGTACTCGTCCTGATGTTTCGTATGCTTTAAGCATGAAGAGCAGGTATCAAGTTGATCCAGGTGAATGTCACTGAATCGCTATCAAGAATATCTTGAAGTACTTGAGAAGAAGTAAGGATACATTCTTAATTTATGGTGGTGGGAAAGAACTCAATGTAATAGGTTACATTAATGCAAGCTTCCAAACTGATAAGGATCATTTCCGATCGAAATCAGGATATGTGTTTTGCCTAAATGGCGGTGCTGTGAGCTGGAAGTGTTCAAAGCAAGAGACAGTAGCCGATTCTACAACTGAAGCTGAGTATATTACTGCCTCAGATGCAGCAAAGGAAGCCGTTTGGATCAAGAAGTTCATTTCTAAGTTTGGGTTTTTGCCTAGCATTCTAAATCCGATTGAACTCTATTGTGACAACAATGGAGCCATCGCATTGGCCAAGGAACCTAGATCTCACCAGCGATCCAACACATACTTCGGCATTTTCATTTCATTTGAGAAATCATTGAAAGAGGAGATGTAAAAATATTCAAAGTACCAACTGATGATAATGTATCTGACCCGCTGACGAAACTACCGTCACAGCAGAAACATGATCGTCATTCTAGATCTTTAGGCATTAAGTACATGTCTGATTGGTCTTAGTGCAAGTGGGAGATTTTTTGGGGTATGTCCTAAGACAATTCATTAGATGATTGATTTTGGCATACAATGTAATATGATTTTATTAATGGCAATTCATTATATTAATGTCCTTAGAATAAAATTCTATTATTCTTAAAGATTGTCCATAGTCAAGTATTATCATGAATTAGGATAATGATAATGCATTGAGACTAGTATGTATTGGTTGATGAATTTGTTCATGGATATGAGATATCAAATCAACACATGGGTGCATGTTAGAGAACTATGTACTGGACAGACCCACAATGAGAATGCAGCATGGATTGTTATATGAATGTCATAAGCTATTCTCATAGTGGTAATAGTATATGTAATCCTTACGACTTGAGATCACCAGAGATCCCAACATAAGGAGTTGTGGATCTTGATATTGTCAACGTTACCTGTAACAGGGTAAATTATAAAGACAATCGTTGGATACACTATGAATTATGTAGAGGGATGTTGAATCATCAAGATATGATTTTTCCCTCCTATATAACAGGAGAAGTGTTTGGGCCCATGATCAAGTGAAACTAAAATGCATGGCCATGCTCGAATGAGTCGATATGTGATATCGAGCTTATTCATTTATTCTAGTCTTATTGGGGATCAAGAAATAAAAGATTGAACTATACGAGTATGACTTATTCCATGACTCGTGTTTAATCTAAACACATAGGACAAAGGGATTAAGTTACATTGTTAATATTATCACATGCCATAGGTTATGTCGAGTCAATGACATTCTTGTAACTTGGGTAGCCTTGATGTGTTGCTAGATACCGCTCATTGCACATTGACATAAAATTATATTTTATGTCACTGCCAGCGTTGCAAGATCCTAACGGGTCGCACAAAAATATTGGTATGGGCCAAAAAGAGTTTTTCGAAAACCTAGTCTGATGGCCGCCTCTTATTTATCTATATATATATATATATATATATATATATATATATATATATATATATATATATATATATATATATATATATACATGCATATTAGGTCAAGTGGGTGTGAATCAGATGTTAATAGTGATTAACGCAAAAACCTAAACACTGAAAATCAAGCGACGGGTGTGCCTTGTTTAGAACAAGCAGTCGTCACCTTTCGTCCCTTTCTTCCAGTTGATTTATCAAGTATAGCAACTTGATAAATTCAACATCCTTTGTCGATTCGATCGTGTAGATACCATAGAGGCAAAGCTGTGAAGTTTTGCTCGTGACTCGTGGATGTTTTGCTTCGAGAATTCTGCATCAAACACGCTACAAAGGTATAACTGTCGACACCCGATATGATTACGTCGTATAGGTCCTCGGTGGGAATCCAAAGTTTATTTATTTCCGCTACATTCATGCTCGTCGGATTCCTTACAGTTTGAAAATAGGCATATGGTGTGCTCAATGATAATATTGACTTTGATTTGATAAACATGATTTGATCTTGAAGATGTGCATGAAACTTGAGATTGACAATAGCACACACACGTTCCGATTTTGAGATGTGTTGCTTGATTTAGCAAAAAAAAATGTCTTGTTCAACTTTTGTATGTGTATAAGTGAGATTTCCGAGGTAAATGCTAGTCATGAACTAATTTGTTTCAAGTATCAAGAATGAACTCTACGTTATGATTTTAATGCTTAATCGAGGACGATCAAGTGATAAGTTTGGGGGAGTTGATAAGTGTCATTTTTATACTTATATTCTAAGTTTTCTAATATTATTTACTATGATTCTTGAACAATATTATGCTTTTTGGTATTATTTTGCATGTTTCAGGAATTTAGGTAAAAGTGCAAGTAAATGATGAAATCGGGCCAAATAATGTCAATAAGGTGAAAAATAACCGAACGAGCTAGCCTAGATGAGGAAAAGATGGAAGTTAAAGAAAAAAAAAATCAAACAAGTGCCCCGCGCCATGTGACAGCAGCGCTCCAGCGCCTGATGAGAATTCCAAAAAAAAAGAGATAAGCAGCGCGCGATCGATCAGCTCCAAACTCACGATCGATCGTGCTTGCCTGTGAAAGGAAAAAATAAAAAGGTGGAGCTCGTGATCGATCGGCCCCCAGTCCCGATCGATCTCGGCATGGAGTTTTCAGTTGGTAACTAGAGTTTGACTTGCATAAGAAAACTTCTTTTCATGGGCCTTTTCCATCCTATTATTTAAGGGACATCATGAACAAAAATTAGAAGATAATCCACCACTTTTAAACCTAGGAGTTGCCTCCATCCTCCATCTTCCATCTTCCATCTTCAGCATCATTCACCTTCACACCACAAATTCATCCTAAGCCCAGAACAACCCAACAATGAGATTCAAGATGACGATCGAGAAGGAAGCGAGAGTGAAAGCAATTATCAACAATCGGAGTCGACGGCGGAAGTTTTTATTTGTCTTAATTATTTTTTTTGCTTTATTATGATGAATTAATATTATTTATCAAGATTAGGAGAACCATTGTTTTGAACCTATGACTTGATTATTAAACTTTGATTGAATTCTTATATTCTTTGCGCATAATTTACTGTTCTCCATGCTTTTGAAGAGTTGATCATATTTGAATGATTATATACAGCATGATAGAGATTGACCATACAATATTACGATAGGCCATAGTAAATTAGGCCGTGTGTTTTAGATTGGAACTGACCAAGTAAAATCTAACACACGTGTGATAACCATACCCAATCAAAAGTTAGTAGTTTTCACAAAATCTTAATGCAATATTGATTGTTCAATAGGAACACGAGAGTTGCTTATTGCACGTCAATATTAGGTTTGGTATAGCTATATCCACCAAAATCAACAATTCAATAATCATCATTCCAACTTTAAAACACAATTAAAATCATACTGTTTATTAACAGATGATGGTGAGCCATCGAGTTTTCAGGAGGCTACTCAAAGATCAGTAGTATCCCTGTGAATGGAAGCTATGCAGGAAGAATTGGAAGCCTTAGACAGGAATAAAACATGGATCTTGTTACACTGTCACGAGGACGGAAATCCATCAGTAACAAATGGGTCTATAAGATCAAGCGTGATGGTAATAACCAAGTGGAGCGATATCGAGCAAGATTGGTGGTGAAAGGATAAGCTCAGAAAGAAGATATCGACTTCAATGAGATATTTTCTCCTGTTCCGGCTTACAACAATCAGATAAGTATTGCCTTTGTGTATGGTGTTTGACCTACATCTAGAGCAGCTAGATGTGAAAACGATTTTTCTTCATGGAGATTTTGAAGAAGAAATCTATATACTCCAACCAGAAGGTTTTGCAGAAATAGGCAAAGAGTTGGTTTGTAGGTTGAACTAGGGGTTCTTATTGGCTCAACCCGGTACGGACCGATCCGGAACTGGTCGGTTCCGGATCCAATAATCTTGGAAATCGGTCTGATCCGTTAAGGAACTGGATCGGATCCGGTTCCGCTCCAACCGGTTCCGGGTTGGACCGGTTCCAACCCAGAACCGATTTTGTTGAATTTCTTTTTCTTCGAAAAATCGAATATATACCATAATAAATAAATAAAAAATTAAAAAAAATAGTGGATCCGATTTCGTTTCAGCCCGGAACCGGATCTGTTTGACACGAAAAATCGGTATGATACCGGATCCGGATCGGTAGAACAACAAACTCAATACAGATCCTTGAGCATATTTCAATAGATCTGTGGATGATGATTATATCATTTTGTTGTTGTACGTGGACGACATGTTGGTAGCAGGCCCAACCAAGACCGAGTCCAAGAATTGAAGGCACAGTTGGCTAGGGATTTTGATATGAAGGACTTGGGACCAACAAACAAGATTCTAGGGATGCAAGTTCACCGAGGCAGAAGTAGCAGGAAGATTTGGCTTTCCCAGAAAACTATATGAAGAAAATCTTGCAACGCTTCAACATGCAAGATTGTAAGCTAATTTCTACCCTCTTCCAGTTACTTCAAGTTATGCTCTGAGATGTGTCCTATCAGTGAAGCTGTGATGCCCAGGAATTAATGGTGTAAATCCCGGTGTGGTATTGATCCTTAATGGATTTTAATTGTGGCAATTATGAAATAATTGCGGTATTGGGACTCCTGAGGATTTTAAATCCTGTATTTGGGGTTGTTGGATCCAAGGGTTGAGATTGTATTCTCATTGTGATGATAATCTTGGAATTTGGTTTTGGCGGGATCTGGGGTCTGGGGTGCTTTGACTTGAGGCTGGTAATGGAAATTGAGATCGAGAGATAATTATTGAACACAGATGATTTTTTGAGTCATTATGTATTTAAGAAGGACTCGGGATTTTTGAGCCTTGGTACTATATATACCAAGTGGACTCGGTGTTCAAGCATTCTCTCCTCTCTCTTCTCTCTCTCTCACCCCTAAACCCTCCCCCTTAACCCTCTTTTCTCCCATGGAGGAGACAACGCTGGTAGATTGGCTCCGAAGCCGGATTTCTCGAAGGAAAGTTGGTAATCTTCTTCCCCTCATCTTTATCTTCGATTTGATAGTAGTATTGTGGATTTTGGTTAGGATTTGGGATGGATTTGGGATGGATTAATGTTTGGTTAAAATTCCAAGTTGTGTTTTTGGTGTTTTTATTGGTTTTAAATGGAGTAATTGAGGTGTTGAAGGTATACGGGGTGTTGATTTTGAGTTTGGGTGTGAAAAACACCATTGAAGATCGAGTTTTTCGGAAAATCGCAGGACGCGATCGATTACGGCATAGCGCCGATCGATCGCGATGAGAGTTTGGAAATGGGTGGCGATGAGCAGTACTCGTGATCAATCGTGAGATGTTACCGATCGATCGTGAGGAATAAGAAATTATTGGCGATCGATCGGCATGTGCGGCGATCGATCGTGGCTATGCATTTTTCGGGAAGTAGGTTCTCGCGATCGATCGCGGGAAGTGGTGGTCCATCGCGGCCCCTGTTTCTTTGTTTTTTTTCAAACTTTAAAAGTTGGGATTTTCGAATACATCCAATGGGAATGCTACACTTTAAAAATGAACTACTCAATAGTGCTTTTAGCTATCACTAAACTTATAAAATGGAATATTTTGAGTAGTATGCATACTTTGCCCGGGGTCTCTTAAAATGGTTAATCGTCATGGATTGACGATATAATTGGAGGTTGTGAACGTGCTTGGGTACGTGGTTGCATGCTTATAATTAATTGTGAGTTATTAATTATGTTTAGCTCGTAATTCATCGGGTCACAGGACTAAGGCAATATTGGATTCGAACTACGGAATGATAAGGTACATTTAACGTACGAGCATAGCCTTTTATACTATTACAACTGTGAAATGCATGGTATATTGTAATTGCAACAATGGATATGTATGGTGGAATACATGGTGCCGCTATGGAGCGAGCAACGGTTGAGATGTTGTCGCTATGGAGCGAACATCGGTTATGATGCCGCCGCTATTGGGCGTGCGAGGTAATGAAACTATGGAATTAGTGGTTAGATATATGGAATATCTGTAATCATTTAATGATTTGGTACATTGATTATTGTATTGACAATCAGGGAATGGATTTAGTTAATCAATGAAAATGATTAACTGGCTTTTGGGAATTTGATGGTTTCAGTTATTTTGAAAACAGGAATAGCACAGGATCCCATGTGGTAACGATACTATACAGGGAGTACCTTTTACATTACAGTTTTATTTTCTGTAGATTAAGTATTGTGATAATTGGATCGGTGGTGTTGGTATGCTCACCCCGTGTGGGGACTATCTCTGTTGGGGCAGGTTGAAAAGGTACAGCGGTAGCTCCGAAGTTGAGATCGAGCTATGGATTAGAGATGCTACTAGGACCGAAGTACCAATGCCGGTATTGAGTAGTGAATTTTATACATTAGATACACATACATTCATTCGATGCTCGCATGTGAGCACTTCTATATGTGTATATGGTTTGTATAAAGGGCATGGGCCTTTCTCTTTTCATTATGGGTTGCATGCAATTATTTAATGAATTGCTAAATGAATGAGAACATGTTAGTGTATTATAAGATGCATACTTAAGGGTTGAGTGGTATGGGGGAATTTTAACATTAATGTAAGGAATTTTATTGCTAGTATATTATGCTATGATATCATGTGGTTTTTCCCCCCTTATTACATGATTATATGCACTAGAACATGGGTTAATACACTAATAGCGGGTTAAGGGCACGGGGTCCTTACATTAGTGATATCAGAGCCAGGTTTGCTCTTTCGGGCTGTTGAGGGCCTAGGAACATGTTAATGGAAATGGGTAGCACATACTTATGCATGATGGTAGTTAGTGTTGTGTGACACAACTATTTGCTTATGTGCGTTTATGTTATGAGATTGCAAATGAAATGTGTTATTGCTAACCATGGTGGTTGCAGGGATCGTATGGGATACGATGGGATGACATTAATTGTAATGTTTGGCACTTGATGTAATAAGTGCTGAGGAATCTGATTTTGTAGGAAAATCAGGAAATGAGAAACTGGATATGCTGTCTGAGGATAGGAAATTGTGGATAATGGAACAGGCAATGGCATAATCTGGTATGGTTACCCTATGATTATGGAGACAGGTATGGGCAGTTTACACATGAGATATTTTGTGCTTGCAAAGGTATTGCAATTTTGGTACTACTACGGGTATATCGACTAGCGATGTATCAGGATATTTACCGATGTCATATCGTAGCGAAGGTCGCTGATATGTCAGAGTGAGGGATATCATTGAGCCGTTGATATAACGTAGTAGAATTTATGAACCATGATAATGACTGTGCATATTGATATCTTTGTATTGATACAGGTATGATGAGATATCAAGAAGAATACTTGCCGCTTTCATGACGAAGCGATGATAGAGTACTTACCGCTACCATATCATAGCGATGAAGACTATTTGCCGCAAATATGTAGAAGCGCATGCCGCTGTCATATTATTGCGAGGGATATTATGCCGCTATAATGTCGCAGCGAGGGGTATTGATGTTGCGGTCATGTCAAAGCGAGGGGTATTATATTAGAATACTTGACGCTGTCATATTATAGCGATGAAGAATATTTGCCGCTAATATGTCGAAGCGATGGTGCATGCCGCTGTCATATTCTAGCGAGGGATATTATGCCACTAATATGTCGAAGCGAGGGGTATTAATGTCGCTGTTATACCATCGCGATGAAGAATATTTGCCGCTTATAGCGAGGGATATTATGCAGGTAATATGTCAAAGCGATGACCTTTCCGTTGTCATGTGATAGCGATGAAGAATATTTACCGCTTAAGCGAGGGATATTATGCCGCTGGTATGTCGAAGCGAGGTAGCGAAGAATGATATTTGCCGCTATATAGCGAGGGATATCATGACACTAGTTCTCTGGCGATGGTTCATGCCGCCGGGTATATGTAGCGATGGTTCATTCCGCTAGTTCTATGGCGATGGTTCATGCCGCCGAGTATATATAGCGATGGTTCGTTCCGCTAGTTCTATGACGATGGTTCATGATGTTGGGTATATCTAGCGATGGTTCATTCCGCTAGTTCTATGGCGATGGTTCATGCCACCGGATATATATATCGATGGTTCATTCCGCTAGTTCTATGGCGATGGTTCATGCCGCCGGGTATATATAGCGATGGTTCATTCCGCTAGTTCTATGGCGATGGTTCACGACACCGGATATATATAGCGATGGTTCATCCCGCTAATTCTATGGCGATGGTTCATGCCGTCGGATATCTATAGCGATGATTTATGCCGCTGGCTCTATAGCGAGGGTTCTTCCCGCTGATTCTATATACCGATGTTTCATTCCGCTGATTCTATATAGCGAGGGTTCATGTTGCTGATTTTATAGCAATGGGTGATGATTGCGCACCGCTATTGGGCGAGGAATACAGGTATGACGCTATCTTATTAGCGATGAGTTATGGTATATTGTTATTTTGTTAGCATTATTATGGATGTCATGTATTGATATGTACCGTCACGGGACGACAATGATATTGCGAATGTCATGTGTTGACATGTACCGTCACAGGATGACGATGACATAGAGGATGTTCTATGTGGACGGCTGTCGTCGTTACGATGAAAAATACATTTAGGTTTATGTATTTAGTCCTATGGTTTGAGTGCCGATGGTGGGCACATGGTGGTGTCTGCGTCATCGGTGGACGAGACCATTATGCCAAGCAGGTTTGCTCGATGAATAAATGGATGCGCCGTACAGGTAAGTGTACCGCATCACGTGTTTGAGGTAAATATTTTACGAGTAGTGGTACCTTTGGGTATACTCGTTGGGATGGCTATGGCCAAGTGACGTGGTAGGAGTAGTTATTGAGGAAACTACTTGCTTATACCGATACGACGTATGGTGGACATGGACACACCCATTGTGGTTGAGTAAGGACACCGGGATGTCCATTGTGCACTGGTGTTAGAGAATATTGGGTCCACTACTCTAATTGATTATACAGTATGGTATATCGGGATGGAACATATGATACGTTGGTAGTTTGGTATGACCCTAAGGAAGCAGTGATTTACTAGCCAGGTAGTCGCAGTGCTATGGTGAGCTTGTTGTAGCCACTATACTGCTCGTCGGGACAGAGTTTGGTGAATCGTATGATGATACGATGAGGGTTTATGATGGACTCTTGTAGTCACTATGTGGCATGAGGTTTGAGGCAGGAGATACCTCACGAGGACGTTTATACGTTAAATGTTTTGGGGGACTTGTAGTGGGACAGCTCAATTTTGTTGGGAGTACCAACGTGAGTGTCAACAAGTCGTTGGTAACGCTGGTTGAGAATCCTTGCATATGGAATGCAATGGGGGACGCAATTGGAATTGTGGGATATAGTTAGCGGGGTGACACTACTATATTGATTGTATCTCTTGGAGAGATTTGGAACATATTGTCATGGAGACAGCTAGTATCGATCGAGGGTTGATTGTGAATCAGACATGGTAAGCAATACTGATGTTGGACTGAGTAATGGTTTTATATTTTTGGTGAGACGTACGAGGAGAAGTCTCTGGAGAGATGCTCGAGATTGTGAAGTACTATGGTATTATTACAAAGCATCGTTAGAATGAGTATACATCGTGTATACGGATTTCGATTTGGTAATAGTAGCAAGGTTGCACTATTTTGAAACGATTGTGTATCTATTGGTTTCGAGATATAGTTTGGTATAATATATCCAGGTTTTCCGAACAGTGGTTCGAGGTTGGAGGGTCATGGGTTCATGACACTCTCCTTGTGAAGAATGCGGTATTTATGTACCTATTGGGAATCTTTGGAAGATTTGATGAGTTGGTTTGTGTGGTGTTGATGTTGGGATCACACCATGAGTCGTTGGTTCGTCAATCAATATTCTCCGGGGGTGAGAATAATTGGGGATTGACAGTTGTATTTGGGGCTTATGGGTATGATTGGAGATACCAGAGCCGAGTGCATTGAGTATGCATGTGGTGTTGGTGCTTAGGCATGTATATCGGTGTGTGTATACGAATGCCAGCATTTTGGTACTTGTCGAGCATCGGATTAGTATGCCTGGATGGATGAATCTGTGATGAGAGATTGTGGTATCTTGAGATTGGTAATCTCAACGACACGATGCATTCTGAAGAATGATCGTGAGGTCCGGTTGACTTCATCTGAGAAGGGATTGTCGTATTAGGGATCTTGGTAGTTCATTACTGGGTAATTTGATAGCATCCCTGAGTTAGGATTGTTGAATCCTAGGGTAAACAAGGGATGACCCAGGGTCCGAATCTGTTGGGTGTCGTTGTCGACACGAGTGGTGAGAATGCAATCGATTTTCTCGCATGCCCTCTACAGGAACTTGAGGCATTGTGGAGTCTCGTTGGTGTGTTTGGACCGAGATATGATTTCTTGGAACACACGGATGTAGGCATCTTTGGAGATGTGGTTGTGTTGATCAGTGGCCATGAGTTGCCCGATCCGAGTTGCAAATTGGTGCAACTACTCCTTTGATGGAGATGGATTTGGAGAGCAAAAACCGAGTTAGTGTGAGTACACTGTTGTGTACTGGTGGTTTCCTTGGTAACGATGTATGTTTAACATTGTAGGCTAAGTCGTAGAGATATCATTGAGGCAATATCTAGGTTTGAATCATGTAGGATTCGTTAACTGCTTTTGGGTGGATAGCATCGAGGCATGCTGATCCTTTTGAGATTGTGATGGTTTGGGAGGTTTACTCCATTCCCGAATTGGTGCGAGGTCGGTGTCCTCGCAGTTGGTGTGTCATTCATAACGTGTTCATGATTCGACAATGCGGATCCGGATTGGATTGTGTGGTCTTGGCAGTACGAGGGGTACGCATGTGCAAATTTCAAGGACGAAATTTTATTAGTGGGGGATAATTGTGATGCACGAGAATTAATGGTGTAAATCCCGGTGTGGTATTGATCCTTAATGGATTTTAATTGTGGCAATTATGAATTAATTGCGGTATTGGGACTCCTGAGGATTTAAATCCTGTATTGGGGGTTGTTGGATCCAAGGGTTGAAATTATATTCTCATCGTGATGATAACCTTGGAATTTGGTTTTGGTCGGATCTGAGGTCTGGGGTGCTTTGACTTGAGGCTGGTAATGGAAATTGCGATCGAGAGATAATTATTGAACACAGATGATTTTCAATGAGTCATGCTGTATTTGTGTAGGGCTCAGGATTTTTGAGCCTTGGTACTATATATACCAAGTGGACTCGGTGTCAAGCATTCTCTCCTCTCTCTTCTCTCTCTCTCTCACGCCTAAACCCTCCCATTTTCCCCTCTTTTCTCCCATGGAGGAGAAATCGCTGGTAGCTTGGCTCCGAAGCCGAATTTCTTGAAGAAAAGTTGGTGATCTTCTTCCCCTCATCTTTATCTTCGATTTTATAGTAGTATTGTGGATTTTGGTTAGGATTTGGGTTGGATTTGGAATTTGGGAATTTTCGGTTAAAATTCCAAGTTGTGTTTTTGGTGTTTTTATTGGTTTAAATGGAGTAATTGAGGTGTTGAAGGTGTAAGGGGTGTTGGTTCTGAGTTTGGGTGTGAAAAACACCATTGAAGAGTTTTTCAAAAAATCGCAGGCCGCGATCGATCGCGGCATAGCGCCGATCGATCGCGTCGAGAGTTTGGAAATGGGTGACGATGAGCAGTACTCGCGATCGATCGCGAGATGTTACCGATCGATCACGAGGAATCAGAAGTTATTGGCTATCGATCGGCATGTGCGGCGATCGATCGCGGCTATGCTTTTTTCGGGCAGTAGGTTCTCGCGATCGATCGCGGGAAGTGGCGATCGATCGCGGCCCCTGTTTCTTTGTTTTTTTTTTTCAAACTTTGGTCCCGCGATCGATCGCGGCCCCCGTTTCTTTGTTTTTTTTTCAAACTTTGGTTAATAGTTGAGATTTTGGAATCGGGGTTTAATTATCCAATTTTCGGGGCAATGTCTACATTCCAATGAGAATGCTACACTTTTTAAATGGACTACTCAATTGTGCTTTTGGCTATCACTAAACTTATAAAATGGAATATTTTGAGTAGTATGCATGCTTCGCCCCGGGTCTCTTAAAATGGTTAATCATCATGGATTGACGATATAATTGGAGGTTGTGAACGTGCTTGGGCACGTGGTTGCATGCTTGTAATTAATTGTGAGTTATTAATTGTGTTTAGCTCGTAATTCATCGGGTCACGGGACTAAGACAATGTTGGATTTGAACTGCGTACGAGCATAGCCTTTTATATTATTACAACTGTGAAACGCATGGTATATTGTAATTGCAACAAATGGATATGTATGGTGGAATACATGGTGCCGCTACGGAGCGAGCAACAGTTGAGATGTTGTCGCTATGGAGCGAACATCGGTTATGTTGCCGCCACTATTGGGCGTGCGAGGTAATGAAACTGTGGAATTAGTGGTTAGATATATGGAATTTCAGTAATCATTATTTAATGATTTGTACATTGATTATGGTATTGACAATCAGGGAACGGATTGAGTTAATCAATGAAAATGATTAACTAGCTTTTGGGAATTTGATGGTTTCAATTATTTTGAAAACAGGAACAGCACAGGATCCCATGTGGTAACGATACTATACATGGAGTATCTTTTACATTACAGTTTTATTTCTGTAGATTAAGTATTGTGGTAATTGGATCGGTGGTATTGGTATGCTCACCCCGTCTGGGGGTTGTCTCTGTTGGGGCGGGTTGAACAGGTACAGCGGTAGCTCCGGAGTTGAGATCGAGCTATGGATTGGAGATGATACTAGGACTGAAGTACCGATACCGGTATTGAGTAAGGAATTTATACATTAGATACACATACATTCATTAGATGCTCGCATGTGAGCACTTCTATATGTGTATATGAGCCCTACTATATGTGTATATGGTTTGTATAAAGGGCATGGGCCTTTCTCTTTTCATTATGGGTTGTATGCAATTATATAATGAATTGCTAAATGAATTGGGAACATGTTAGTGTATTATAAATGCATACTTAAGGGTTGAGTGGTATGGGGGAATTTGAACATTATATGGAATAATGTAAGGAATTTTATTGTATATTATGCTATGATAGCATGTGATTTTTCCCCCCTTATTACATGATTTTATGCACTAATACATGGGTTAATACACTAATAGCGGGTTAAGGCACGTGGGTCCTTACAGAAGCAGAGAGGATGGAAATATCTCGAGCACCGTATGCATCAACGGTGGGAAGTTTAATGTTCGTTATGATCTGTATAAGACTAGACATTGCACAAGCAGTGGGAGCAGTCAGTCGGTATATGGTGAATCCTGGATGAGAGCATTGGAGTACGGTTAAGAAGATCCTTAGATACATTAAGGGTACCTCGAATGTTGCATTATGTTATGGAGGATCGGATTTTACACTCAGAGGCTATGTGGATTCAGATTATGCAGGTGATCCGGATAAAAGAAAATATACTACTGGTTATGTGTTTACACTTGCAGGAGGAGCAGTAATCTAGGTTTCAAAACTGTAAATAGTTGTTGCATTATCTACAACGGAGACAGAATATATGGTAGCTACTCATGCTTGCAAGGAGACGACATGGATTCAAAGATTGTTGGAGGAGATTGGACATAAACAAGAGAAAGTTCCTTTGTTTTGTGATAGTCATAGTGCCTTACACATAGTGAGGAATCCAGCCTTTCATTCCAGGACTAAACACAATGGCATTCAATTTCACTTTGTTCGTGAAGTAGTGGAGGAATGAAGTGTGAATATGCAGAAGATCCATACGAAGGAGAATCTAGTTGATATTCTGACAAAGCCAATTAATACTGAGAAGTTCGAGTGGTGTAGATCCTCAAGTGGCCTAGCAGAAATGTAAGAAGCATGGTATCCCAAGATTGAAAAAATGTGGGAGATGTGCTTGATTCTCAATCAAATCTCTAAGTGGGAGAAATGCCGGCAATCAATTGCAAAACATCATCATTGCATGCATCATCATTGCAAGCTGGGTGAAACATTAAATGAGGGCAGTGGGCAGCAATTGGTTGAGCAGCAGGAGAAATAAATTAAGGAAAACGCGTACACTGCGTGCTTTCAGTCCTATAAATAGGGTTCCTCTGGTTTCATTTCTAATATCCCATCTCATAGGCTCTCATATCTCTACATTTGAGTGTGTAATCTATAATATTTGTAAGGTAATTTTCTCCTATATTGAGAGTACTGTTCTCTTTGAAAGATAGCGAGAGGTTGTAACCCACAAAATATTATAGTGGAATCTTTTCATCTTGCCCGTGGTTTTTACTCTAATAATTTTTAGGGGTTTTCCATGTAAATTATGATGTCCATTTTATTCTTCATTTTCTCTATTTTCTATCTCATGTTGCCGCACCTAGGGCCAACACGTTATAAAATAATAACAACAACAATAATTACATTAATAATAGTTATAAAAATAAATGTGATAGAATAATAAATAATAAAAATTGGGGTGATTGTTTCATTAATTTTTTAAAAAAAAATGAAAAATTAATGTTTCTAACCCAACTTAAAATACTATTTTTAAAAATAGCCTTCCTTACTAAACATTTTTAATAATAACCTTGAATCTTTTGAAAAACCTAAAGTTCCCCTTTTAACCCTTTATGTCATCTCAATTCATTATTACTACTAAAAATTTAATTTTGAGTTGGGATAGAATTATTAATTTCTCTTAAATAATGTTAAATCTTTTTTTAAAATGAACCAAGAACTAATGGAATAAGCCTTGAGAATTCTCAGCATAAACTTTGAAATAGATATGCCACCCACTTGCAAATGGCTCTTTTTCGATTTAACTATTAGGATTGTGATATCCCTAGCCCTGGGGCCCAATAGGTTTTTGAACCGTCCGATCAGCTGGAGAACCGTTTACAGCCTGACATAAGAAGTTGTCGGGACGGACTCCGTGCTGTGCTCTGATAGCTCGACCTTGGAGCCGAGTTGACACAGTGCACCACCACCTCTGGTCAGCTGCCGTGGCCTTTCTCGGGCAGAGCACTGTTACTAGCACTCCTTGGTCATAAGTCCTCGGGACGCCCTCCGAGCTGAGGCCGACAAAACTCAAGAGGTCGGGGCGGGGAGCAGCTAGCCAGGACAGCCGACTAAGACCGAGCTGAGGCCGACGAACCTCAAGAGGTCGGGGGGGGAGTAGCTAGTCAGGACAGCCAAGCTAAGACCGAAACGGTCACGGACGCGCTTGTGGTGGTCCCATGTACCGGGACTGGAGCTACCAGAGCCGGACACCTGTTAAAGCAAAGTCTAGGCCCACTAACCAATCAAAAGATGGTCAAGTACCTTGAGTACGAAAAGCATATCCCTGGACGCAGACAGAATCGCAAAAGCCGGGAGGTCGTACAAGGTAGGCAACAGTTGTAGGTGGTCCCCAGTCTGCGGTTCTCCCCCGGCATCAGACATTGTCTCCAAAATCCCAGGCAATGAGGGACCATTGGCTCCCCTTCCCCTATAAATATGAGGATGGTTAACAAGAGAAGGGGCTGAAAAAAAAAAAAGGAAAAAGACCGACTATTCACCAGTCTGATCATCGGAGTGATTCTTGACCGGTTAGACTTTCTCGGGCTCCGGCATAACCGTTGGTTTTGCGAAAAAGCTCACCCCTTTTTTCTCGTATAAATTCATTGTTATCAAAGCGAACCAAAAAACAAGGTAACAAATTGGTGCCGTCTGTGGGAAGAGTGAGCAAAGGACGTTGATATAATGGTGAGAACAAGGAGAACCGATGCGGAGGAAAACCGAGAACATCACGCCTGCAACAATGGAGAAGAACAGCCACCATCCGGGGTCAACATGACAGTGGGAGCTTTAACAGTGGAACATCTTACCCGAATAAATGCAGTTACGGTGGAACAGACCATGAGGAGAAAGGAAGGTCCGTCCGAGGGCGTGCTTGGGGAAAGCTCCCAGCAGGTGAAGGAGCCCGAATAGGGGGCAACATCTTGTCCTAAAGTGGCTGCCGTCCCGGATCTAGAGGGCCAGGAGGAGGAGCTGAAGGACGAGGTCCAGAGGATGAAGAAGGGAATGGGGGGTGCCTGTGTCCGGAGGGGAACCCCTTTCTCTGGTGAAATAGTAAATGAGGAACTCCCAAGTAATTTTCGACCTCCCAATGCTGGGGACTATGATGGGAGTACGGACCCGGAAGAACATCTAGGCAGGTTTGAAAACGCAGCCATGCTACATTGTTACTCAGACCGCCTAAAGTGCAAAGTGTTCCTGACCACTTTGGTGAGGTCGGCCCAGAAGTGGTTCAACCAGCTGGAGCCTGGGTCCATTACTTCCTTCGCGGGATTTAGCTCCGTGTTCTTACACCAATATGCCAACAGCAAGCGATATAAGAAGACATCTCTGAGCCTATTCAAGATGAGGCAAGCCGAGGATGAGCTGCTGCGGGAGTATATCAGAAACTTCAACACCGCGATACTCGAAATACCGACCTGCCTGGCTGAAATTCTGGTCAGCGCCTTCACCCAAGGCCTACGAGGAGGAGACTTCTTCAAATCCTTGGTAAAGAAGCCTCCTGTTACATATGATGACCTACTCACCCGAGCGGAAAAGCATATTAACGTGGAAGAAGCCCAGCAACTGAGGAGGAATGAAATCTGGAAGACTGGGGAGAAACGGTCCAGCCAGGTCGAAAAGCGGCCCGTGGAAGGGGCGCAACTCGGCCGTTTTTCCCAATATACGCCGCTGAAAAGTCTCCAAGGAGGAGACCATCCGCATATGTGAAGACAAACAGATCTCGCAAAAGCCAGCACAAACCAGTGTGGAGCCCAGAAGGGAAGTCTCGGAGAAATACTGTCTTCCACCAAGAGACTGGGCATACTACTCAGGAATGCCATCGTTTGGATCAAGAGCTCGAGAAGGCGATACAGAGCAGTTCCCAGTTCAAGCAGTTGTTGTCCCGACCTAGTCCACCAGGGGATAATCTGCCTCGTGGAAGAGGTCGAGGTCGAGGTCCGTCATGGATAAGAGGGAGAAGGGAGCGGACTAACTTCCGGCCTCCGTTTCGCGGTAGAGGACGCGGTAGAGGACCCCCGAGGAATCTGAATGACGCCAACCAACCCCGAGTTGATTCACCAACTCGGGGCGTCTTCAACATGATCTCGGTCGGCCCGACCGATGGGGATTCTAACAGAGCCAGGAAGACTGCTAGCAGGAGAGAGACCCTGAGTGTAGGAGGGGGTTGTGATCAGTTTTGGGCCACGGGCCTGGAATATGTTTGCGCACCCCATAACGATTCCCTGGTCATACGAGCAACTGCTGCTAATTACGAAGTCGGGAGGGTGTTTATAGACACCGGGAGTTCGATGAATGTGTTGTTTGACGAAGCCTTCCGGCAGATGGACTTGGGGGATATCACTTCGAGCCAATCAACACCCCCTATTTGGCTTCCGTATACCCCCTTGGTCAGATTTCCCTGCCCCTTTCCTTGGGGTACGAGGATAGGAAAACTAGGTTGATCACATTCACCGTTGTGGCGGCCTCCTCTTCTTACAACATCATTCTGGGGAGGCCAGCTATGAACGAGTTCAGGGCCGTGGCCTCTACCTTTCATCAAAAGATTAAGTTCCCTGTAGGAAAGAGAGTGGGGGAAGTCAGGTGGGACCAACCCTCATCCAAGAAATGTTACGCTGAAACCGTAAGGGTAGAGGTGAAAAGATCTAGAAGGGGTGGTGATGAAGGACGGGAGGATAAAGGAGTGCAAATGGTGCAGGAGGTGCAGACGGTGCGGGACGGGGAGGAGGAAATTACATTAGTTCCGGGTCATCCTGGGAAAACCACAAGAGTGGCGTCCGTCCTGGACAGTGTCCTGAAGCACGATTTGGTGGAATGTTTGTCCAAGCATGCCAGAATATTCACCTGGTCCCCAACGGAGTTGGCAGGGGTGTTGCCCACAGTAGCACAGCACAAGTTAAACGTTAACCCAGGGTCAAAATAACCATGCAAAAGAAGAGGCATTTTGGACCAGATAAAGACAGAATTATCCGAGCCGAGGTTCAGACCTTGCTAAAGGCCGGTCAGATGCGGGAGGTGCAGTTCCCCACCTGGTTATCTAACGTGGTTCTGGTTCCAAAGTCGGTGGGAAAATGGAGAATGTGCATTGACTTTCGTGACTTGAACAAAGCCTGCCCCAAGGACTGTTATCCCCTACCACGGATCGACCAATTGGTAGATTCTACTTCCGGGTACGAGTTATTAAGTTTCATGGACACGTACCAAGGATATCACCAAATCCCCTTGGCAAAAGAGGACAAGATAAAGTCAGTTTTATCACATCTGATGGAACGTTCTGCTATGTGGTCATGTCTTTTGGCCTCAAGAATGCTGGGGCCACATACTAGAGGTTGATGGACAAAGTGTTTGAAAACCAGGCGGAAATGAACATTGAGGTCTATGTGGATGATATCTTGGTAAAATCTAAGAGCCAAGCAGACCTATTGCCCGATCTGGAGGAAACTTTTGGCACGCTAAGTAGGTTTGGTCTGAAACTAAATCTGGCTAAATGCGTATTCGGCGTGAAGAGTGGGAAATTTTTGGGTTTCATGGTAACAGAGAGGGGGATCGAGGTCAACCCAGAAAAGGTCAGAGCAATTCAAGAGATGATCTCACCTCGCAGTATAAAAGATGTGCAGAAACTGACAGGACGGATTGCGTCTTTGGCTCGCTTCATTTCTAGGTCAGCTCATAGGAGTTGCCCCCTTTTCCAAGTACTAAGGAAGGCCAAAAAGTTTGATTGGAACGACAAGTGCGAAAGAGCTTTTGCTGACTTGAAGAAGCACCTGGCTGAGCTGCCCGTCCTGGTAAAGCCCGAGCTCGGTGAACGATTATGGATCTACTTGTCTGCTACACAGAGTGCTGTTAGCTCAGTACTGATAAAACAGGATGGTACGGACCAGAAGCCGGTATACTATGTCAGCCATGCACTGTGAGGTGCGGAACTCAGATATCTAGATGTTGAGAAGTTGGCATTAGCTTTGGTCATAACCGCAAGAAGGTTGAGACCCTACTTCTTGTCCCACACCATCTCTGTGCTAACCAATAGCCCCATGGGGAGGATAATGACACAGCCTGACGTATCGGGAAGATTGGTAAAGTGGACAATCGAGATCGGCGAGTATGACGTAACTTACCAACCCCGGTCGTCCATTAAAGCTCAGGCTTTATCGGATTTCCTCGCGGAGATGATAGAGGTTGAGACCGAAGAGCCATGGAAAGTATACATGGATGGAGCAGCAAACATTGAAGGCAGTGGAGTGGGGATTGTTCTGATATCCCCTGCGGGGGAAAAAATAAAGGTCATTGTCAGATTGGATTTCCGGGCTTCAAACAATGAAGTAGAATACGAGGCCGTACTGATTCGGCTAAGGTTGGCAAAAGAGGTCGGTGCCAGGCGGGTGATCCTTCACTCGGACTCACAACTGGCAACTCAGCAGGTGAAATGAAACTACATGGCCAAAAGCAAGAGGATGATAGAGTACTTGAAGGCCATGCAGGAGATGTCAGAAAGTTTCGTGGAATGGAGCATAGTGCAGATCCCTAGGGAGGATAATCACGAAGCTGGTGAGCTCTCCAAGTGGTCAACATCCCTAGTTCTTTTATCACAGAGGGAGCTCATAGTTCAGACTGAGTTGGTTCCATCCACCTAGCCCAGGACAGAGCAACCTGAGGTCTTAGGTTAGATTGCCCCGATTTTGAACTACTTACGAAAATCTGAGTTACCCGCTGATAAGAACCAAGCCCGGCGGTTGAAGAGGCATTCGTTCCGGTTTGTTCTGATAGAGGATGTGTTGTATAAGAGGTCCTTCGCCGGACCCCTACTCCGATGTCTGAGCACGGAGGAGGCAGAATATGTGCTAAGGGAGATTCACGAGAGATGTTGTGGAGACCATCTCGGAGGATTGGCTCTGGCCAGAAAGACTCTCCTTGCTGGATACTTCTGGTCGACCCTAAGGAATGATGCGATCAGGACAGTAGTCACTTGTGAGGGCTGCCAGAGGAACAGTAAGTTCCAATTAAGGCCAACGAGGCTCATGAAATCGGTAACATCAGCCTGCCCTTTTGATCAATGGGGTTTGGATATTGTGGGACCTTTCCCGATAGCCCCAAAGCAAAAGAATTTTTTGTTGGTGGCTGTGGATTATTTCTCAAAATGGGTCGAAGTCGAGCCCTTAGCCAAGATTGCAGAAGAGAATGTGCTGGACTTTCTATGGAAGAACATAGTTTGCCATTTTGGGGTATCCAGGAAATTGATATCAGACAATGGGAGGCAGTTCCAGGGGCAGAAGTTGATGGCTTGGTGCAAAGAAATGAAGATCAAGCAGGCATTTACATCGATGGGTTACCCAAAAAGCTACGGGCAGACAGAGGTCACCAACAGATCGATTGTGCAAGCATTAATGTCACGCCCCGAGACCGGGGTCGATAACACCGCCGTTGATTCTAAATACAATTCAAAATCAACAAACCTCGTAATACAGAATTCTACGAAAACCAGTCTATTATTCCAAAAATATAAATAATTGTCTTTACAATTGAATTTAAATTGCATAATCAAACTCTAAATGTCTTAAAACGGAATAACTTAATGAAATCCTAAATAAACCAAAATTGATGTCTTTAATTCATAGAACGCAGCGGATCACCAACCCCAAAATTGGTGTTGTTCTTCGTCTTCAATATCTTCCTCGTCTTTATCTGGGAAGGTAGAGTAAGGGGTGAGTGTTTTGGAAAACACTCAGCAAGTGGGGGCCAATCGTATGTGATAACAATAATACTTTTTCATAATTTTCCAAAATATATATCATAATCGGACATAACCTGATATGTATACAGAAACATAAACTTAACAGAATTGCTCTAACCAGAGCCAGAACGGAACATAGCATATCAGAGTCATAACTCATATCACTTAAACATAAATCCATTACACCGAAAATCTAGAGGGACTTGCATAGATTCAAGTGGTGGCTCCCGTATATGTAACACTTTGCTCCGCCGGCTCAAGAGGTGGCTCCCATGTACGTGGCACTTTGCCCCGCAGGCTCAAGAGGTGGCCCCCATACACGTAGCACTTTGCCCTTTGGACTCAAGAGGTGGCTCCCATCATACGTAGCACTTTGCTCCGTATATCCCTTATTTCTCGATGATCAAAATTTATTCTCAGAACATCATAGTTTTAAAATACATCACATATTCGATTGAGATTTCAAAACATACATATGATTTTTCAAAACGAAAGAATGATATTATAGCAAAAACCCACTTACCGCGATTGTGAACGTGTTTGAACGATTTAGGGTGCGACAAAACAACGAATTCTTTCCTCCTAATATAAACAGTGTTTGAACACCTTCAGTGTGTGTGCACTGTGTGAATTTTTTGAACAAATTGGACTGAGTTTTTTTTTTCGAAATCTTTCCTGCTGGAATTCTCGATGAGAAAGGTGGCAATTTTATGAGAATTAAAGGTCAAAGCTTCAAGACTCTAGGTTGATTGGAGAAGAAATTTGATTGGTTGAACTCTTTGAATTTGGTGCTGGATCTCTCGAAAATTCTTGAAGAATAAAGGTGGAAGACTTTTGATTGGTTGAATTTATTATTATTATTGATAGAATTTTCGAAAGAAATATTGCTTTGTATCAAAAGTTCTCGGCTCTAATATGCTGAAAATAGGTGAGTGATTTGGTATATAAATAGTGTAGGTTAATCAAGATGATGATAGCATGATACACTTTTATCCCTACTAAAATTCTAAATAATCTTTAGAGTTTAAATCATACTAGACACCTAATTATCTATCTAATATACCATATTTATTAAGTGTATTTTTGTTACCAAGAAGTCTCCCGGAATCAATCAAATTCTATCTAGCTAGGTGGTATGATAATATCATATTAATTTAATATTATCTATTGATATTTAATAATTCAACATTATCCCTTAATATCAAGTAATTGAGTTGATTTAAAATACATAATTGTTTAAATGACCAAAACTCTAGTTATTGACTTGGTTGAAAAAATCGGGTTCTCACAATTAAAGGCAAGACTGTACGGGGTTGGTAAAGATTGGCTGGATGAGTTACCAAGTGTGTTGTGGGCTTACATAACTACAGCTCGCATCCCAACCGGAGAGACGCCTTTCAACATGGTATATGGAACGGAGGCCGTGCTCCCTGCTGAGGTCGGGAAATCTTCCGCCAGGATCCAATTTTATGATGACAACAATGAAGAACGCCGGGCTATGGGTTTGGATCTGATCTATGAGAAAAGGGAAAAGGCTGCGATAAGAATGGAGGCTTACCGTAGTAAGATTGTCAAGGCCTACAACAAAAGAGAGATACCCCGAAATTTTCAAGTGGGGGACCTCGTCCTCAAGAAGGTTAACCCGGCAGGGGAGGTGAGATAGCTGGATCCCCAATGGGAGGGGCCATACAAGATAATCCAAAGACTGAGTTCTAGATCATATTACTTAGAGGGGGGCGAAGGCCGACGTCTAAAATGGCCTTGGAATGCATATCACCTCAGAAAGTATTATTCCTAGGCATTTTACTATTGATATTTCAATTCAACGTATGAATACTATTATTTAGCGAATTTTTCCTTTATAATCTCCTGCTCACTAAAGCCTAGAGATATGAGGCCCTGGCCCTGGCACAAATTAAAAGCACAGGTCCGTCCTGCTTGCTAAAGCCCAAGTGTATGAGGCCCTGGGACAAATTAAAAGTGCAGGTCCGCCCTGCTTGTTAAAGCCCATGTGTATGAGGCCCTGGCACAAATTAAAAGTGCAGGTCAGCCCTGTCACTAAAGCCCAGGTGTATGAGGCCCTGGCACAAATTAAAAGCACAGGTCCGCTCTGCTCGCTAAAGCCCGGTGTATGAGGCCCTGGCACAAATTAAAAGTGTAAGTAAGCCCTGTCACTAAAGCCCAGGTTTATGAGGCCCTGGCACAAATTAAAAAGTGCAGGTCAGCCCTGTCATTAAAGCCCGGGTTTTTGAGGCCCTGGCACAAATTAAAAGTGCAGGTCATCCCTGTCACTAAAGCACATGTGTATGAGGCCCTGACACAAATTAAAAGCACAGGTCAGCCCTGCTTGCTAAAGCCCGGGTGTATGAGGCCCTGGCACAAATTAAAAGTGCAGGTCAGCCCTGTCGCTAAAGCCCAGATGTATGAGGCTCTGGCACAAATTAAAAGTGCAGGTCAGCCCTGTCACTAAAGCCCAGGTGTATGAGGCCCTGGCACAAATTAAAAGTGCAGGTCAGCCCTGTCACTAAGGCCCAGGTGTATGAGGCCCTGGGACAAATTAAAAGTGCAGGTCAGCCCTGTCACTAAAGCCCAGGTGTATGAGGCCCTGGCACAAATTAAAATGCAATTCAGCCCGGTCACTTAAACTCGGGTTTAGGAGGACCTGTCACCACTTTATTACATTGTCCGCACCAGGGTGCCGACCAGACGAGAATCATGTGCTAATTTATTCGCGAGCTCGTATCATTTGAAGAGCTGTCCGCTTGGTTTATTATCTTTGGAGTTCGTACATATCAGCCATGTGCTGTATTTAATTCTATGCGTAGGATTATTTTAAGTTATTATTGTAGGATAATCCAATTTAAACCGCGGATCAGCCCTGCCACTAAAAGTGGTCAGGACGGGCGTAAATTTACAATCATTTGTCTTAGCCGATTGCTAACTTACGAATAATTGAACGGGTCGCTTCGAGAAGGCTAGACAACAATCAAAATTCAAAATAACTTCCTTACAAGGGAATGCGTCCAAAGCATAATACAAGTATCAACAAAATGAAAATAAAATAAGAAAAATACGGGGGCGGATTAAAAACAAGTCGGGCTAGTTGGCGAAGTCAGGAGGGATGTTGGCGATAATTGCGTTGAGGTCCAGGAAGTCGTCAAGGTCCTGGTCGTTAGGCGGGAAGCCCTTTGCCTGGAATTGGCCCTTGCATCCCTAGAAATCGAGGTCCAAAAACTTGAAAGCCTTGGAGGCCAACATACGCGTGAAGTCTTCAGTCTTGATGAAGGCCTCCCGCCAGGCTGGTTCGCCAGCCACATAGGAGGCCAACTCAGACTTGACCCTCCCCAGCTCGGCCAAGGCATTTGACAGGTCCTGCTCCTTTCCGACCAGGGCACCTCAGAGCTGTTCGATGTCAGCTCGGAGTCGAGCCACTGAAGCCCGGTGAGATTCCAGTTCCGCAGCGTCTGCCTCGGACTTAGCCATAGCATTCTCATCCTCTGACTTGGCTTCCCGCACAGCTTTCCTCGCATCTCTGGCTGACTGGCCGTAGCTCGTACCCCGACGAATGCTCTCGCACATCATCACCAGACCCTGGAAAAAAAAAAGAGAACAAGAGGGTTAATTCTATATCTGCCAAGGAAAATCCTGAACTTTAAAAGTACTTACCGATAAGGCTCGAGATACCCCTTCCTCAGCTACGGGTTTCCACCTCAGCTCTGCCAGAACTTGCTGATCGGCGCAGAGGTCAAACACTTCAGGATTTGAGCATGGCAGCCCGAAGGGGCAGAATTAATCAGGCTGACCTCGCGAGTATAACCCACTGGCACCCCGGGTGAACCCAAAATGCCTGAGTACGTCCTCCCTGATCAGGGCAGCCGAATCGAAACGCCGAGCCCCAATGGTCAAAATAACGGTTTGGAAGAACATGTCTTCTTTATATTTTTGGGGTAAGGATCGTGGGGTCGGTAAGGAATCGCGCCAGGCCATTGGGGAGGCCCAACGTCGAGGTGGTTTAACAAAAAATAAGGTATGTTTCCATCCTTTACGGGAGCTCGGGATGTTATTTAAAAACTTATAAAATGTCCTGGCACCAAAGTAAAACACCCCGGGAGACTAAGTTTTCTTAACCTGGAAAAAATAATGAAGAAGTGTAGGGGAGAAAGGTAGCTCCAGGGATCGAAAGAGGGCGGTGGCAGAGACTAGGCTCTGATAAGAGTTGGGGGTAAGTTGGCTCAGATAAACACAATGGAAGTGGGAGAACTCTTGGTAAGAAAGGGGGATAGGAAAGCGGAGCCCGCTCTTAAGCTGCTCGATGAAGAAGGGAAAGTACCCGGGCGGAGGGAGATGCGGACGCTCACCAGCCCTAGGAACCCGGACGTCGTGGTCCGGCGGGATAAACCACGTACGGAGAAGGTGCTCAACATCGGGAGAAACCCCCGAGTCGAGAATCTCGTACCAAGGAAGCCAGCATGGGCCAGACTCCTCGGGTCAAAAACCTCAAAGGTGGGGAGAGAGGGATCGAATATTCTAGGAGGGACTTGTCGGAGGGGTGCCACCTCGGGAATGTTTCCCTCGGGAGCATCCGACCTCCGACCCGATGGGCTAGGTAGCTCAGACACCTCGGCGTCCTCGTCCTCCCCACGAAAGAGAATACCAGAGGTCAAAGATGTGGAGTTTGACATTAAAAGGAACAGAAAAAGGAAGAGCTGACTTACAAGACTTAGGAGAGATGATTGATCCGACCTTGAGCACGAGTGAATGAAAGTGACATGGAGCCTCTATTTATAGGGGATATGGCGGGTTGACCGAGAAAGCCAGGCCCAAACCAACGGTGCAGATTAAGGAATCTGAACGATCGGAGTGCCAGATAAGGGCGCGTGGCCTGACAGCCCATCCTAGGGTTTGGTGCAAGACAGCTGTGACCCCGGGACCATGAGTTGTCCAATCAAAGGACCAGGGTGTCAGGAGTGAATAAAGTTCGTCATAAACCCATTAGTCGAGACAGCGCTACTCTAGCTCGACTTGGAGGGGATACTGATGATATCCCTAGCCCTGGGGCCCAATAGGTTTTTGAACCAGAACTTTATTTGGGTCCGATCAGCTGGAGACCCGTTTATAGCCTGACATAAGAAGTTGTCGGGATGGACTCCGTGCTGTGCTCTGGTAGCTCGACCTTGGAGCCGAGTTGACACAGTGCACCACCACCTCTGGTCAGCTGTCGTGGACTTTCTCGGGCAGAGCACTGTTACTAGCACTCCTTGGTCATAAGTCCTCGGGACGCCCTCCGAGCTGAGGCCGGCGAACCTCAAGAGGTCGGGGCGGGGAGCAGCTAGCCAGGACAGCCGAGCTAAGACCGAGCTGAGGCCGACGAACCTCAAGAGGTCAGGGCGTGGAGCAGCTAGCCAGGAAAGCCGAGCTAAGACCGATAAGGTAACGGAATCGCTTGTTGTTGTCCCATGTACCGGGACTGGAGCTACCAGAGCCGGACACCTATTAAAGCAAAGGCTAGGCCCACTAACCAATCAAAAGATGGTCAAGTACCTTGAGTACGAAAAGTATATCCCCGGATGCAGACAGAATCGCAAAAGCCAGGAGGTCGTACAAGGTAGGAAACAGTTGTAGGTGGTCCCCAATCTGCGGTTCTCCCCCGGCATCAGACATTGTCTTCAAAATCCCAGGCAAGGCGGGACCACTGGCTCCCCTTCCCTTATAAATATGAGGATGGTTAACAAGAGAAGGGGCTGAAAAAAAGGAAAAAGATCGACTATTCACCAGTCTGATCATCGGAGTGATTCTTGACTGGTTATACTTTATCGGGCTCCGGCATAACCGTTGGTTTTGCGAAATAGCTCACCCCTTTTTCCCGTATATATTCATTGTTATCAAAGTTAACCAAAAAACAAGGTAACAGATTGGGTCGTGCATCATAATTTATATTTTTAATGAACATTTTGCATAAATTATTAAAACTAGAGGAGAAAGACTGATTTGATTATGCATAAATATATTGGAGGGCAAAAATTCATTGTGTAATCTACCCAAAGCTACATAGGTGACCAATTTTGGCTGTTTTTTTTATTTTTTATGATTCTTGCATGGTTATTTGTTTTGTTGATTTTTTGTAATAAAATTAGCAGAATGAATGGGTGATTTGCAGATTCTTTAAGAAGAGTTCAGGAGGAAATAAACAGCGGGTATCAGGAAATACTCGAATTTACCTCCATTGATGGAGATGTCTTCTGATAATAATCATACAAAAAGATTCATTGTCATCGAATTATCTCATTTAACCTGTTTCTCTAGTCCAATGGAGGGCCATTTTAGAAGATAAACTGTTTTTCAGATTTCCCAGGTCATTTGTGTCATCAAGCAAAGTGGAAGGGTACATTTGTAAAAAACAAAGTTAATTCAACCCTTTCTTTGTTGCAACAATTGTGGGCTGCTTTTGTGTCCCTTTTGCATATTACAGATTAGACATGACCACGGTTCGTGAACCGCCGGTCGACGGTTCTGAACCGCCGGTCGACGGTTCATAAGAGCTCGACCCTTAACCTTAACCTTCGTAGACGATTCCGGTTACAGTGCGTGAACCGTCGGTTACGATTTCGGTTACGGTTACGGTTAACCACCGGTTACGGTTACGGTTAAACCCTTAAATTTTTAAATTAAAAAAGTAAAATTTTATTTAAAATAATTTAAAAATTACTATAAAAAAAACAAAGGAAATGTAAGGGGGAAGGGAGGGCTTGAACTTTTTAAGTTGCCTACGTATCCTCTTAGGGTGTAGAGGAATCAAAGCCCACGTAGTTCTCTTACCTTTTAACCCTTCTTACCTTTGGAAGTGGCGTAGCTCAATCATTTCCGTTACCTGTCCCCGTAGTAGTAGTTCCTTCAGTATCAAATTCATCTTGGTCCGAGCTTGATTCCATCATTGTTTTCGTTTTTGCCGCCCTCGCCCAATCGTCCATTAGTGCTTGGGCCTCTAAAGAATCTGGACTCATTTTTTATCGTCTTACATCCAAAATATTTCCCCCTGGGCTAAAAGCTTGTTCCACAGCAACGGTTGACACGGGGCAAGCTAAGATTTCCTTTGCTATGATTGATAAAATCGGGAAAATTTGTGTCTTTTGTGACCACCACCGCAATATATCAAATTGTTGCTCGCTATCTCCTTCACTGAAATCAAAAGAAGTCGTAAAATAATTATCAAGTTCCTGAATGGAATTTGATGATCCTCTGGGGCGTTTAGTGCGTTCTTTTAACAGAAGTTGTGCTTTGTGAGTTTAATACCACTAGAATGACTTTGAGCACTAACTTGTAGTTGTGATTCATTTTCTTGTACACCATATTTTAAACTATATTCTCTATAATCTCATGCAAATAATTTCTAACACGATTTACTACCATAGAAGAATCAATTGGGGAAATATCATCCGGGGGGGATAATGTCTCGTAATACATCACTAACATTTCATGCAAAACATCCAATTTAAGTCGAGGATCTAAAGCAAAAGCAACTAGAAAAAGTTCAGGAATATTATAAAAATATTTCCCCATTTAACCTCCATTGCTACCACAGAATAGGTTAACAGATAATTAGAGAAATTTTCATTTAAGGTAAGTGCCACATTACAACAGTTCATAAAAACTAAATGAGATGTAGGATAATAAACTCCAGATAATTATTCAGTTGCATCATAAAATACCTTCAACATTTCACAGATACTTTTACATATATTCTATTGGTGCGAAAATACATAAATATTAGAGTTTCCACCATTTTGTGCAAAAAATGAACACAATAACTCTCTATATTCATATGAATCATTTAGCAATTTATATATTGAGTTCCAACGTGTGGGTATATCTCGTGGAAATTTTCTAGGTCGCATGCCATTAACCTTACAAAACTTACCCCATTGTTTCATCAAACTCGGATGGGACCACAAATAAGATAATGCCATTTTAATTGGTTGAATCTAATTATCTAACAATCTTAATCCATCTTGCACACATAAGTTCAAAATATGGCAAATACATTGAATATGGAAAAATAAACCACCAATAGCAGGTTGACAAACACGTTTAAGATCTTCAATACTCAATGTGTTCGAACTAGCATTATCAAATGACACAAAAAAAACTTTGGAAGTTAAACCATATTCTTCTAAAATTACACAAATCAATTGAGAAATATTACGTGCGGTGTGTGATTCATTGAACACTCGATATGCAAGCAACCTTTTTTGAATTGACCATGAATTATCTATCCAATGACAAGTAATACCCATGTACGAATTAGTTTGCCAATGATCACTCCAAATATCAGAGCATATAGAAACTTTATTCGTCAAATTACTAAATAATGTAACTAATTCTTTCTTTTGTTGACGAACTAATTTTTTAAGTGTTCGTGTGACTGTGGTCCTAGGAACACGTTTAGCAGCAGATTGTAGAGATTCATGACACAGATCTTCAGAACCAAATCTAGATGCAATACTAAAACAAAGATGTTCTACAGAGATAAATTTTGCCACCGATTCTCTTA
The DNA here is from genome assembly GCA_907163345.1 of Haberlea rhodopensis. Taxonomy (NCBI): domain Eukaryota; kingdom Viridiplantae; phylum Streptophyta; class Magnoliopsida; order Lamiales; family Gesneriaceae; genus Haberlea; species Haberlea rhodopensis. The sequence continues at coordinate 183,416 of CAJQUN010000512.1, read as the reverse complement.
ATTGTACATCGGTGTATTTGAAAAGTGGAGAGTCGGTACCTTCACCCGAGGAATGAAATCTAGACAGTTGAGTTTGAGAAGAATCATTACCAAACTCCACTGAATGCTTTGTTTCGATATGACGCTTAAAAGATCCATAGCCACCACCACTTTGAAACTTATACGCACTAGTACAATATTTACATTTGGCGCGCATCTCTCCGGATGGAAGAGTCACATTCTCAATATGTTTAGTAAAAATCGATGATTTAAGTGGAGGCATAGATCTTACCTTTGAATGCGCACTTTCTTGGGTATCATGTGCAGCAAAAGGACCATCGTCGGTGAATTCAATATCATCAATATCAATATCAACATCGGGTTCGGCCCTTTTGGGATATGTCGCCTTTGCCTTTACGTGGATCACTAAGACCTTTCATTTAGTAATTCGAAAATAATACAAATAAATGATGTATCGAAAACTTAGAGTTGTGATAAGATTGATGAACAAGGAAATGGGTGTGGAGGATATTTATAAGCACAAAAAATAATGGTCACTTAATCCTAGCTGTCGATCTATAACGGTCAAATAATCCTAGCCATCGAATTTAAAAAAAAAAAAAATTTACGGTCGAACCGGCGGTTAACCGCCAGTTCGTAACCGGCGGTTCATCCTGTTGCAACGGTCAGGAGATCCTGACCGTTGATATACAACGGTCAGGAGATCCTGGCCGTTCATTTAAAAAAAAAATTTATTATGGGGTGAACCGGCGGTTAACCACCGGTTCAACCTGTTGCAACGGTCAGGAGATCTTTACCGTTGATATACAACGAGCAGAAGATCCTGGCCGTTCAATTTTTCTAAAAAAAAATAAAAAAAAATATTAAGGTTTGGAACTGTCGGTTAACCGGCGTTTGGAACCGCCAGTTCAAACCGGCGGTTCCACGGTTATTTTGGGCCTTAAACCGTAGTGGCCCGTACAGTAACGAGCCGGTTACATTTCTTAACCGCGTAACCGGGTCGACGATTAACCAGCCCATTAACCCGGTTACGGGCCGGTCCGAGCCGCGGTTATTTCTTAACCGCGGCCATGTCTATTACAGATCAGATTCTTGATTTGGGTCTATGCTTCTTCCCATGGTTTACAAAATCGGTATCGGAACGGCCGGAACGGAGACTACCTGTCCGGCGTTCCAGGGCGTAAAGGTTTATGCCTTGTAAAGGCGTTTTTCACCCCAAAATCGGTATCGGAACGATTTTTTTGGCTAAAAAAACGGTGGAACGGAACGTTTTCTTGCTCTGGAACGGCGGAACGGATATTTTGGGTGCATCTAATACATATTTTTTTCCTAAAATATTCAATTTTTTTAATTTTTTTTGATTATTTTTTAAAAAAATCCGTTCCGTTACCGTTCCGTGAAATGTTATTGGAACTGGAACGGAGACCTCCGTTCCGAGCACCGTTCCCGCGACGGCGAACCATGCTTCTTCCCTTTCACAAAGATAAAAATCGAGTCTTTTGCACATACAGATGAGCTTCAACGGGATTCATTGACTATTTGACTCATCCAAGACAATAATTGGCTCAAGCCCTTCACCTTGAGCTTCTCTGAGATTTATCAAAAGCTTAATTCAATTTCTTGCAGCAATGGCGTATGCTACTCTTGTGTCCCTTTTGCATATTACAGATGAGTTTCTTGATTTTGATGACTTTGATCTGCGCTTCTTCCCGTTCACAAAGGGAAAATTTTTATCTTTTCATGAAACTATTCAGTCTTTAATGGCATTTCTTGATAACTGCCCACCTGTTTGCAGCCAAAGAGTCAATGATTTGATAGCAGAAATCAGAGTTGCATCATATAAAGCGGAATACTTCCTCGATTCCTGGAAATTGAAGGGATTTCCTGAATTTGGCTACGAACAAATCATCGAAAAACTTGAATTGATTAACATAGAGGTGAGCAAGATTCAGCTAGGTGGGAGTGACGTACACGCGCTGAGGATTTCAGCTCTTGCTGGTTCCGTAAGGTCGGCTACCTTAGGAAATGACACCAATAAGGTGGCGCTAGACAATGATCTGAAGATGAAACTATTGGAACGACTTGAAGGAGGACGTTCCGGAAAGGACATCATCCCCATTGTTGGCATGGGCGGCATTGGTAAAACGATTCTCGCTAGAATCTTGTACAATGATCAACGGATCAATGAGACTTTTGATATTCGTGCTTGGGATACAATATCTCAAACATATGATGTCCAGGAAATTGTTAAAAACATTCTAGGAGTCATTCTAAAGGATAACGGGGAATGTTTGGATGAAATAGAGGATGTCAAACTACATCTGTATAAAACTTTATGTGGCAGAAGGTATTTAATCGTATTAGATGATGTTTGGGATACACAGGCCTGGGATAACATAAAAGTGGTATTTCCGGAAGACAACAATGGTAGTCGAATCCTATTGACTACTAGGGATTTGAACGTCGCTGCATATGTTGATTCTTTTACCACCTTTCATGAGATGCACCCTCTAAATGGGGATTCGAGTTGGAGTCTACTCTGCCAAGAGATATTTCTGCAAGACAATTGCCCATCTGAACTAGTTGAAATTGGAAAGGAGATTGCAAGACAATGCCAAGGTCTTCCTCTAGCGATATCTGCCATCGGTGGACATCTTAAAAAAGAAAAAACAGAAGAATATTGGAAGCATGTTTCTGAAAATATAACTTCGGTCCTGAACACCAACATCGATCCATCCTTGGAGATATTAGCTTTAAGTTATAACTACTTGCCTCATTATTTGAAACCATGCTTCCTTTATTTTGGATCTTTTGAAGAAGATTATATCATACATGGACCTACAATTGTGAAAATGTGGGTTGCTGAGGGATTTGTAGCCCCAAGTAGATCAAAAACCATGGAAGAGGTTGCAGAAGAGTACTTGAATGATATTATTGATAGAAACCTTGTTATTTTGCATGACTGTGATCCATTTGGGAATCCGGAGACATGTGGCATCCATGATCTATTTAGAGACATATGCATAAGGGAGGTTAAAAAAGAAAAGTTTCTTTGTATCTTGAATAAGAACATATCCTTGAATCATATGGAAATTTATAGTCAACGACGCTTGATTCTTAGTCGAAATATTAAAAATGATGTAGAATCTGTCTGCAATAGTATAGTTTCAAGAGATGGTAGTTTTCCAGCTACCCGTTCTTCTATTTTTCATGGTGAAATCCCTCTTTCATCAACATTTAAGCTAGCTCCAGGATTGCTCAAGGTACTGAAAAATGGTATGTATTCCGCGGAGTTTCCATTAAAAATCTTGGAATTAGTTAACCTAAAGTACCTTGAGCTTTGCTATGTTTCCGAAAAAATTCCATCTTCAATATCTAGACTCAGCAATCTACAAACCCTTATGGCTATATGTATCATTCATGAACAATATTTGCCCTGTGAAATTTGGGAGATGCCGCAGTTAAGGCATATTGTGACCCCAGGTTTTTATCTGCCTGATTTTCCGGATGTTCAAAGCAAAGGGAGAAATAAATACATTCTTAAAAACCTTCAGACACTTAGACATATGCTCGATTCTAGCTGTACGCAAGAGGTTCTCACAAGAATCCCAAATCTTAAAGAGCTATCTATTAGTTACACTATGCCATTTCACTCTTCGAACAATATTTTCTCTTTGCGCAAACTTGAATCCTTACAATGTGAGTTTTATGATGAGCCAAATGACAATATCTTGCCGAACAACTTCTTCCCTATTTCCCTGAAGAAATTGGTGGTAATACGCTGTCGAATTCCTTGGGAACAATTGAGCATTATCGGTGTCTTGCCTAATCTTGAAGTTCTCCAATTGGAGTATGCAGCCATGGTAGGAACTGTGTGGGAAACAAATGATGGAGGATTCATGAATTTAAGGTTCCTATTGATTGCAGAATCAGATCTAGTGGAGTGGAACACTGAAAAGGACCATTTCCCAAGCCTTAAGTGGCTTCGACTTGAGTTCTGCCGTGCCTTGGAGGCAATCCCATCTGAAGTCGGTGAAATTCCGACACTTGAAATACTTGAATTAGAGAGTTGTTCGCGTGCAGCAGAGTCTTCAGCAAAGAAAATGCTTGGGGGAGACAGTGACATTGAACTTAAAATTCACAACACCCGTGGTTCAAGTTCAAGCACTTCTGATAATAACTCAGATACAATTGCTCAAGATTGTAAGTCATATCTTATGGTAAACATTTTTGTTGATTATTTCTCAATGTTTTATTGAAGTTATGTACAGTTCTTGGCTTTAATTTCAGATATCTTATTAGTATGCTTTGATTTTGCTCAACCCTACTGGTCCACAGGGCAACTCAACTAATTTTCTCATCTTATCTTATCTTTATATGTATCAATTATGCTGCTGTAATTTTGTTTTCAAGCTATGCTATTATTTATTTCTGTTGTGCCCAATTCTAATGACCTTATTCTTTGACATTGTTATCAGAATATTTACAGGGTGGGTGGCAAAGGGTACTAAGCAGTATAATGGAAATATGGGATTCACATGTTTTTGCATATTCAGGTACCTTTGCTCTGTATATCACCATGTAAAATTTCTATGGCTCCGATTCAGTTATGCATATTCCGGTTATTTTATCTTTTAATGTTGTTAAAACTTATGAATATATTACCTTATTCACTAACAAAGGTTTAATAATGGTGGAGGTGGGTATGTTAAACATGGATGGGAATTATGCCATTTATTTTGTTGGTTTTTTTGTACTAGGAATTTTACTGCAAATGATCAAAAAGTAACATCAGATCAAACAAGAATTCACCAACCAAGTATGAGTTAAATGGTAAAGTTTTTCAATTGTGAATTTACTACATTGACCCACCCCGAAGTTTGTGTTGACATGTTTTGTTCATGGGTATTGGTGGAAAACGGATGTGAAATTTTTGGGAGATATTAAATTTTTTTGAGTGTAGTCGGTCAAGTTGTTGCTTAGTTGCATGAATATGAGCAGGGGGATATATGTATTTATTGCATTATTATATTTATTACGATATGCTTTGGTGTTGATGTTCTTTCCAATGTTTATGCTCGATTTAAATGAAAAATCGTGGTAATTCGTTATTCAGATTGTAAACTGGATGGCTTGTTTTGTTTGTCTTACGGGGTGTGGGTGCAATGGAGCCTTCTTGTTTGATCTTTTTTTTCTTTATTGTATTGTTGGTAGTGCAGTGGAGTTTCCATAGTTGCAGCTATTGGCTTGTTCTGTTTCTGCAACACAGTGCAGGAATGCTGTATTTTTAGGTTGCTTGTATCGTCGTTTGCATATAGTTTGTCACTGATTATTGTTATTGTAAGTCTTGGATTGGTTTTTGTTTCTGTATTTTTTCCGATATGTGTTGTAATATACGGAGTTTTAATTGATGGATTTTGTTCTAAATTTGTTAGAATTTGTGCTTTTCTCCATTTGATTCGTTGCATCGTATGCGAAGGGCATTTTTTCGATGACTCTTTTTCTGCTCCTCGTGTTTGGCCATTTGTGGTACGTTGTATGTTGAATTTGTTCACCACAATCATGTTAATTATGCTCCGGCAAAAATGTTTAATGCCTTGTTCCTATTCCCGCCATCAGAGATGAAATCAGGATAAATAAAAATCACACATTTTTTATATGAAAATTTTATTAATAAAAAATTAATGTGTCAAAATCCAATCAAATTTACAAATGAATAAGATAAAATTTAAGAAATATATAAGATGGTGTAAATACAATCGAACAATTTCTGTGATATTATATTTTATTCTATAAGATTTCTAGTCAAAATTCACGAGTAATGGCCTTCAATGTCTAGTGAATCAACAAACTTTTATTTTATAATATATTATAATAGACAGTTTACAGTAATTTTTATTAATTAAATAAAATCCAATGAGTTAGTACAATGAAAATTTAGAACCCTGATTTTCATGTCTAATTTTGAAAACAAATAAGGTTATCCACAAACATTTAATTACTATTGAAACTACCATAAATATACAATTGACCATGAAGGTCAGTCTGTTCACAGGCCAGATTCGGACCGATTCCAGGTTCGAACTGGGTGGAACCGGACAAATCTGATTCCGAATCGGATTTGTCAGGTTCCAGTTCCATGGCCCAAGCCATGGAACCAATTCGATACGGAACCCCTGATCCAATAGCCTGGCAATCGATTGCCAGGCCTATTTTTAATTTTACTTTTTTTTTTTCAGATTTTGCGTACAACCCAAATCGTAAAGGAAAAATACATAGTTGATTGAATATGGAAAACAACGTAAAAGCTACAACATTTGAAATTTATAAAAAAAATACATTATTCATCATAATTGATTAATATAGTCTTGGCCAATTCTTCTTCTTCTTCGGAACTTTCGTTGCTGAACTCGTCGGCTCCTCATTGTCTCTTATTTTTTATACAAGCATCGAACCAATCTTGTAGCAGTGTAAGCATGCACAATGATTCTGGTTTTAGAGAACTCTAAAGTCTTCAATGAGTCGACCACAATTTGATAATGTCGACTTCGATGCGACACTAGATGTTTGGACTGCAAATACATCTCTAACCATTTTGGCTAAGACTGGATATTGTCTTGTGTTTACTTTCCACCACCCTAGTACGTCAAAATTTTCATTTGTAATGAACATTTGACCCAAGAAGAACTGCAACTCATTTGAAGAGGTAGATGACACTCCGCTTCCCCTCTGCCTCTTTCTTCCAAGGCTCCTCAACAGATTAATCCCTCCGCTTCGTGACTGAGAGCATCTTCTTCTTCTCCTCCTCCTATATGTGACGATGAGCTCTGTCCCTGTTCACTATGGTACAATACAAACATATTTTGAAGAGAATGCATGATTGACGTCTTTTGATCGTCAACATCCTTATCCAAAAATGTAGTGTAATATCCAAAGAAAGTATCAAAAGATCCTACACCCTTACTTGAGTCTAACAGTGTAGATATACAGTGCATGTGTGGAATTTGTTCACAATATTTTTTAAAATTCTCCTCCATACAATAAACGAACGACGACAATTCAATATCATCTCTAAATTCAATAAATTTATAAAACATGTTAAATTACAAGTGGAAGAAAATAATGAGAAGTAGGATAATAAACGATATGTTGCTTCTTTAAAAGTTGATAACAAAGCAGTTAAATTATTAACAAAATAACTATCATTATCAGACAATAAATAACTTTCATCACTTTCAGACATTTGATAAGAGTTAAAAAAAGAAGTTCAAGCATCTTGATAATGTAACATCAATTCTAACATTTTATGCAAAGAATTCCATCGAGTTGCAATGGGCAGTGAAAAAAGAGTAAATCGGATATTCTGACTTACACATGTATGCTTTCAATCACGCTTAATGTGTGATTGTTGTATCCATTGACAATAGTTTTTAAGTTTATCTATGCTACTACATTCAGCATCTTCTAACCATATTTTACAGCTACATTAATTATAAGACATGTACATCTAACACGGAAAAAATCATCATTAAGCATTAGTCGTAAATATATTTTAAGTTCACGCATTGCCGCCGTATTATTTGATGCATTGTCAAGTGTAATCGAACAAATTTTATCTGTAATTTCATAAAATCTACAAACATTAACAATTAATTTAGCAGTTTGGGAACCAGTATGTGCAGATTTTAATTCATCAAGTGGCACGATTCTTTTTTACAAACACCAATTATCATCAATCCAATGATAAGTAATAACAAGAAAAGAAAGTAGTGCGGTATTCGTCTAAATATCAGTAGTTAAACTTAATCTGCAGTTTGTAGAAGAAAGATTATTAACTAAAGTTTCACGGTAATCAAGAAACGCATCCACAATATTTCTTTTCAAAGTGTGCCTAGAAATATGTCTAAAACATGGTTGGATACCAGAAGAAAATTCAATAAAGTCATCACTTTCAGAAAACAAGAAGGGAAGTTCACATCTAACAACAAAACGAACGAAAATTTTTTTTTCCGGTGTTAAGATAAAATTAGTGCCAGAATGAGGATTAATTTGAAGTTGGGTTGGTTCTCTACCTAATGGTTGTAAAGTAACATCATCAAAATTATGTTTCTTAACTAGATGTTTCTTAAAAGTTCCGATATCACCTGCGGAACCACCTGTTTATAATTATACATGGTTTTGCATATTTTATAAATAACAACAGATTCGTTCGTACCTGGTTTTGTCTCGACATCAAAATGATCCAAACCTTGCTTCGTTTGGGATGGTTACTCGGGTGACTCGAAGCGGCAGTAGTTGCAGATGACCCGTCGGGCACCGAATTTTGGGGTGCGACAGATTCTACAACGTGTTCCGCTTCTTCAACATCGTAAAGATTATCGAACTCGTCAAAATATTATAATTTTGCTTGGAATATAGGTGGATTTGAGGGACCACCACGATCAGTAGAAGAGGATGCCATCGTATTATTGGAAAAACATGTAGATCAACAAAACTAATAATATTTTGATAATAACAAATTGATAATAATGGTATGGAATAAAATTGTATGAAATGTTGGAATTATATGGGAAAATGAGATAATTGAATGAAAGAGTATGAGTGTAAGATTAAGAGAGTTGGAATTAGATGAAAAATGATGTATTTATAGAAAAAAATTAAATATAATTTTTGTTTTTAAATATTTTTTTTAATCAGTCGGTGCCCACGGCTAAAATAGTCGTTGAGCAACGGCTGTGGCTGGCCTATATAGTCATTGGCCCCTTTTTTTAATTTTTCGGTTTCGGTTCCAACCGGATCCGGAATCGATTTAACCGGAACCGTGGGAACCGGAATCGCCGGATTGGCGGTTCCGATCCAACAGAAATGCTCCGATCCGGGTAAAACACGGATCGGGTTCCGGTTTGTAATCGTACTAACCGGTTCCGGTTCCGGTTCCGGTTCCGAACCAGAACCGACCGATCCGATTCCAAAACCGAATTGGTTCCGGTTAGTCCGACCCTTTTTTACTGATGAATGAGTCCATTAATGGTTAAATTATGACTTAATTTAATTTGTCATGTATTCGAGGAAGAATCGAAATTTTTTCAGCCAATTGAGGTGTAGGTTTGAAGAAGGATATTTTGGTAATTTCTTAAATAGCGAGAGTATTATTGAGGGTGTCATTCAACATTAATATTTTAATAAATTTCCTAAATAGATTAAATTGGAATTTTGAGTCATCTATAAGAATATAACAAACTTGGAAAAACTCAATAGTATTAGCTTGATGGCATGCATATATAGACACATCGGGTTAACCTATTTTGACCAACTTTCAAATGTGTTGGGTTTGTGTCGGGTTGGGCCAATCCGACGATGCCGAACCCAAATTAACAACTCTAATAGTATTAGCATGCTGCCTATATATATATATGTAAACACACATAATATTAGTGTGTTAACTTTGTTGTAGCTGGTTTGAAAACATTATGATCTACTTTGGAAAAACTGAAAAACAAGATGATTATTTTGCTTTGGTCGGAATTCTGGCTATTTTGGATGTGAACGTTATTCCCTATTCCAATATGGGATTAATTATTAATCATTTCTCATTTTTAAAGAAACTATGTGGAGTAAAATAAACAAAGAAATTCAGATAAAATTTGTCAACAATTAGGAGAAAATGAAAGAATAAATGTTGAAAATAAATTACAAAATCCACTTTATCATTTAGAAAGTTGAGAAAAAATTTAAATTTTCAAAAATCAACTATTACTCATCCTATCCTATGAGGAGAAAAAATTAAAAAGATTACTATATCACAAAAATCAAATGTTAACCAGTTAGATGTTACACTAAAAAATACTTAGTATCGATTCGAGGGTAGTCTGTCCACATTCGAGTTCAACTAACTTGAGCTTCCATAGCTCGTATTCTTGAAATAATTACACCGAGAGCTTATATCGAGTTCAATTTCAAAATCGAGCGGAAGACGCTCGATATAACCCGCTCTGTAACCGACTAACCATTTGAAAATCATTTTAAAGGCATGCAAGTAAATATGTAAAAAAACAGTTTGGTTGAAGCATTTTATCGAACACTTTGAATGTTACACTTTGGTGTTTTATCAAGCACATAAAATGATTCACAATGCATTAAAAAAAAGTAAGGTAAATAAATGCAATCAAGTAAATGCACACGAATTTGTTTATGGAAGTTCGAAGGTGGTGTAATCATTCTACGTCTCTCATTCTTCCATCAAAAAGAAGGATGCACAAGAAGATTTGGTTTACAATCAAACATGTACAACTCACTTAGGATAATACCACACAGCTAGCCTATACACAAGCCCACATCGTCCAAAAAGAAAATGTTCTTTAACCTTTCACATGCAAAGACCTTCTCACCCAGTTGTGATAAATCACTAATTGTTACAATGGTATTCACTCTTCTATTTTAGTTCACTTGTACATTGAATAGAGTGAATACAAATGCACAAATGATCTCCTAACAGATCTGATACGAGCTTGAAAGATGTACCAAAGGTTTGGGGAGTGCTTTTCATTTAGCATATTTTACCTTTGAATTTCCCCATTTGAATGGGTTTGCTTTGTAATGCTTGGATTGATCTTCAATATTGTGTTTTTGAGCTTCCAAGTCTTGTATATATGGCCATAAATAAATATATATACGTTAGATAGAAGAATTTAGTCGTTGGGAGAGTTTTGATAAGTTTTCAAACATTGCAAGGGTCAAATTCTGCTTCTGGACTATTTTCTCCGAGTCTACTGTTTTGCTTCAGCAAGGTAGTCTACTTGCAAATTCTTCAGCAGGGTAGTCTACTTGCCAAGGCTGCAACAGGGTAGTCTACTTGCCAAGGATCCAACAGGATAGTCTACTTACCAAGGCTCCAGTATGGTAGGTCTGCTGCTCAAAGTAGACGTCTGCTGCCCGAAGTCCGCTGCTCAAAGTCCGCTGCTCGAAGTCTACTGCCAATCTTGTTGTTCGAAGTCTGCTGTTCTGTTCTCTTGGTTATGACTCTTGATTAATTGATTTTTGGGCAAAGTGAGCAATACAAAGTTGTAGTCCTTTAACTTAGCTTTCCACATAATCAAGGATCACTCGATTTCGAGTTCGTATGAGAATGTTACGCTTGAAATACGAAGCAGTACTCCTACTGTATGTCTGTTGATTTCGTTTGCAAAATACGAGACTTGCATAAGCTTTTTGAGAAAAACTAAAGGACATATGAGTAATTTTCTACAAAATTCAGAATGAAATAATTACAATCATATAAATTATAATGCAAATTTCATTAGCATTTGTTTGAGTGTGCAGTTTTTATACATGTTACTGTACTATTTTTCATTTATTTTATATGTCTACAATTAAATACTTTATAAAATAATCAGAGTTACGTAAATTTATTTGATCTTTCTATATGAATTTATCTCATGATTATTGTAAATTTTAATTCAAATACATGAAAAATTAATAAAGCATATTTAATAAATTCAAGAGCTTCGTAAATCCCAAAAGGGTTGAAAAATATATTAAAATTTTCAAGAGTTTAATAACTTTACCTATTATTTAGTTATTTATTATTATATTTAAATATTTGTTACGATAAATATACCTTTAGTTCGTTCCTTCGATAATTAGTGTAGAATTGTTTTTGAATTATTAACATAATGAGATTAGTGAATTTATTTGATATTTAGTACAAATATTTAGTTCTAAAAAGTGTGATTTTTTTAATCGTAGATATCATCTCGTATATAATACTTTAGGTTATTTGTAGAAGAAATTGCAAGAATATACCACCGGCAAAAACATATTTCAACTAAATCATCCAAAAAAATTACTTCCCAACTAAATACACATTCTGAAAAACTTCTTTCAAATAATAAGTACATTATCTGGAACTCTAATCTAATTAGTCTATTTTCAAGACTAAATTACCCTTGTTTTACTGAATCCTCGCAGTGTGATGAAAGCATCTTTAGTGGTGTTCATGAAACAATTATTTTCGTAAGATCCGAATATGGGGAAGATGAATGATAATGAAGCAGAAAAAGTTGGGGGATGAAGAAGAAAAAGAAGAAGAAGATTTTAATGGTGGAACTGTGCATGATCACCGACATTTTCTTTTTTTGGTTGTGGAAAAGGCAAAATGGTGCTTTCAAATGTTGGGAGAAATAGTTTTTTTGTCGTTCCTGGTGTGGTATTTTTTTTGGCCTAAGGTTTTTTTTTTGTCTCATGAATTCTCTATTTGATGCATTGCTGAGGAAAAGTAATCACTATTGTCGTACGTCCTCTTCCATCTCAAAATCCTCTTTCTTCTACGGCTCTAATTTTATGATGATATTAATCAAATGATAACAAGAATCAAATCGAAATTCAAATGTCTTCCCCAGCCAATAATTACAAAGTTTATACATACAAAAATATGAAAAGAAAATAATAAATATAATTCAACAAACAGAGCACCACATCTTCCCTTGCCGATCACTCGAAACAAGGCGGCCACAAAGACAATACCCGGACAAACACTATGCAAACCAGCTGAAACGACCATCGCATAACCAGAGGGCGGTGGCCTCCACACGCAAGGCGTAGAATTTGGGTCTCGCACCAAGTATTTGATTATTGGAATTGAAAAACTTATACCATTTTGGTCTTAATGTCGGTGCATCGTATGTTTTTTGAATATTTTATTATATCTATAGGGGAGTTCACATTTTTTTAGGAAATGACGAAATTGTACAGATGAATGAAATATATGTGGTATTTTAAGTGCACCATTTTAAGTGCACCGCTTGTGTCTATCGGTACATGTAAATTACATGCACTGCTAGACTCTTGTGATGCATGTGACTCATGTGGTGCATGCAAATATAATATACATGAACCGCTTGTGTCTACCGGTGCATGTAAATTGCATGCATCGCTAGAGTCCTGTGGTGCATGTGTCTCATGTGGTGCATTTATATATAATATGCATGCACCTCATGAATATGCGGTGCACATAAATTTCATGGACCGCTAGACTTATGCGGTGCATGTGACTCACGAGGGTCATGTAAATATAATATACATGCACTACATATTTATATGCACAGGCGTAGCCACATATTTATATGCACAGGCGTAGTGTAATTGTGTGCACCGATATAGTATAATTATGTGCACGGTGCACCTATATAGTATAATTACGTGTTCCACCTCACTTTAAAGTCAATTAGGTGCACCATCTTGCTAAAATCACTACATTGTTCATTATTGATGTCATATGACATATTGACCTCCTCGGGTAAAATCCCTCAAGGGCCGAACAGAGACATATACCGAACATAGTGCACCGAACGGAAGCACCGAGCAGGGTTTTACCGAACAGCTGTAACCTTCCTCGGTTTTCTGGTCAAAGATTAGCGGAAGACCCGGGAATAACTAACAAATTAATCGGCGTGAATGAACGTGCAATAATGGGGCGCGGATTTCTCGGACGTGTTGGGCTCCAGTTAAGCCACGTTCAGAGGACATCGTGTTCCGGATCTCCCGCGAGTCAATCACTAGGAATAGTCCTATAAATACCCGCGGATGTCATCACAGAAAGGGTTGGATTTTTCTGGGCAAAAAGACTCCGAAGAGAGCAAACTTGAGTCTGTTCGGTCTTTTTTATAATTTCTATAACAGTAGTCTTGTAAGTCATTGAATAATTTTTTCTTGTGTCCAGATCATCTTGTAAATCATCAATATTTATAGTGAAGCTTTATACTGGACTAGGTCCCGTGGTTTTTCTCTCAATTTGAGGGTTTTCCACGTAAAAAATCTTGGTGTATTCCTTTTATTTTTCGTAAACATTTAATTCTACCAAACACGTAAAATAACGGATCACATCATTGGCGCCGTCTGTGGGAACAAAAAGAGTAAAGACGTTGAAGCAGAGATTTTTTCATCAAGAGTCCAAGGCGAAATGGTTAGAAGCAAAGGGCGAGGGCCAATGTCGGGGAGGGATAAACCACTGACTCCCCCACGTTCATGCCCAGAACCAGAAGGGGCTGGAGAGGCTGGATCATCGCAGAATGCTTCGCGAGTATTACCTACCCAAGGAATACCCATGGCACATTTAACTGAGGTGATTGCCAAAACTGTTGGAGAAGTTATGAAGCAATTCATGACTCCCCCCCCTGTCAGGAAGAAAGTAAAGAAGAGGAAGAAGATTCGACTTCTATAAAGAAGTCGGAGGAGGAGGTGGAAGAATCGAAAGATTTCCTTAATCGTTCAAACGATGAAATAGATAGGGCTTTGCACCATCAAATGGAGGATCTAAAGGAGGAGTTGTTGAAAGCAGGTCATATACGGGAGATTAGTTTCCCTACATGGCTCTCAAATGTGGTTCTAGTACCTAAAACGGGAGACAAGTGGAGGATGTGTGTAGATTTTCGGGACGTGAACAAAGCGTGTCCCAAAGATTGTTACCCATTACCGAGGATTGATCAATTAGTGGATTCTACTGCGGGACATGAGCTGTTATGTCTTATGGATGCTTATCAGGGATATCATCAAATCCCCTTAGCCCGCGAGGATCAGTCCAAGGTTAGCTTTGTCACAGCGGGAGGAACTTTTTGTTATGTCGTTATGCCCTTCGGATTAAAAAATGCTGGGGCTACTTATCAGAGACTGATGGATAAGATGTTCAAAGATCAAATAGGACGGAACGTGGAGGTTTATGTGGATGACATCCTGATCAAAAGCAAGAAGGCCCAAAATCTGATAGAGGATATGGAGGAAGTCTTTGCCACTTTAAGAAAATTTGGCATGAAGTTAAATCCTGCCAAATGTACCTTCGGAATTCATAGTGGAAAATTCTTGGGGTACATGGTGACAGAGAGAGGTGTGAAAGCTAACCCTGAGAAAATCCGAGCAATTCAAGAAATGAACCCTCCTCGGACCCTGAACGAAGTGCAAAGATTAGCAGGAAGGATAGCAGGGCTTAGTCGATTCATATCTAGATCGGCTGACAGGAGTTTGCCTTTCTTTAAGGCCCTAAGGCGAGGAATCCAGTTTGAATGGGACGATCAGTGCCAGAGGGCTTTCGAAGATTTAAAAGAATATCTAGCTCAGTTACCCTTGATGAATAAACCCGAACACAATGAGACCCTCCTCGTCTACTTGTCGGTAACCGAGGAAGTTATCAGCTCGGTGTTAATTCAAGAGAAATTTGGGCAGCAGCAATCGGTATATTATGTCAGCCGAGCTTTGCAAGGAGCCGAACAAAGATACCCAGAAATTGAAAAGTTAGCTTTGGCTCTGGTGATCACTGCAAGAAGACTTCGGCCTTATTTTCTATCTCACCCTATCATGGTGGTAACGAGCACTCCCTTAGGAAGGCTCTTGTCAAAAGCTGAAATTTCAGGGAGGATGGTGAAATGGGCCACAGAATTGAGCGAGTTCGATATTTCTTATCAGCCCCGGACTAGCATCAAGGCTCAGGCCTTATCTGATTTCTTGGTTGAAGTAACTCATACTCGCGAAGAAAAATATTGGAGCCTATTTGTAGATGGGTCATCTACTCAGAAGGGAAGCGGGGCAGGAATTATACTGATCAGTCCAGAAGGAGAGGAAGTTTCCATAGCTATTCAGTTCGGTTTTCATTCCTCAAACAATGAAGCCGAATTCGAAGCTCTCCTCTCTGGTTTACAAGTGGCATTAGACGCCGGAGCTCGGAAAGTAAAAGTGTTCATGGATTCAATGCTGGTTGTACAACAAGTAAATGGGGTGTACAAGGTGAAAGAAGAAAAGCTGAAAAAATATGTGGAGAAGGCTCAATTATTAACGACTCAGTTCCAGGAGGTAGAGTTAAAGCAAATACCACGAGAGGATAATGACCGAGCAGATTCACTTGCAAAGTTGGCCAGCTACATCCATGAGTGGAAGAACAGGAAAGTGCTGGTACAAGATCTTTTGGTCTCACACATAGCAATCAACAGTATAATGAATTTGGAGCCTTGTATCATATCTGATTGGCGGGAGCATATCATTAAATTCTTGAAAAATAGGGTGTTGCCGTTAGATCCAAAGGAAGCTGCTCGGGTGAAGAGAATGGAGAGGCGTTTTGTGCTAGCAGAAGGTAAATTGTTCAAAAGGGGATTTTCAGTTTCCTTCTTGCAATGCACATCAACACAAGAGGGAGAACATTTACTAAAGGAGATTCACGAAGGCTGTTGTGGGAATCATTCGGGAAGTAATATGTTATATCAGAAAGCCCTTCGGGCAGGATATTATTGGCCCAGTATGAGAGAAAATGCCGAAGACATTGTTAAAAAATGTAACAGTTGCCAGAAACATGCAAATTTATCTCACATACCCGCAGAGGTCTTAAATAGCAGTATCACTTCCTGTCCCTTTGATCAATGGGGGATGGACATCGTCGGACCTTTTCCCCTTGCCACGGGGCAAAGAAAATTCCTCCTAGTAGCAGTGAAATACTTTACGAAATGGGTGGAAGCCGAGCCTTTAGCAAAAATAACTGAGGAGGAAGTCATCAAATTCTTATGGAGAAGCATAGTATGTCGGTTCGGAATACCGAGAAGAATTATTTCGGATAATGGAAGGCAATTTCAGGGAAAGAAAATACAGGAGTGGTGCGAAGAGATGAAAATCAAGCAAATATTCACGTCAGTAGCCTATCCACAATCAAACGGACAAGTCGAAGTTATTAACCGTATTCTATTACATGGGTAAGACGAAGCTGGAAGGGGCCCGAGGGGAATGGGTAAATGAACTACCTGGAGTCTTGTGGGCTTATCGAACAACTCCTCGGGTATCTACAGGGGAAACTCCGTATAGTCTAGTATACGGTTCGGAGGCCCTCATTCCAGCAGAAATTGGGATTGAGTCTCTCCGCGTACAATGTTATGATCCAGAGCAGAACGAGGTTAAGAGAATGCAAGAGTTGGATGAGATTGATCAGCTAAGAGAACAGGCTGTAGCAAGAACAGAGCTATATAAAGTAAGGATTACCAACGCCTATAACCGAAGGGTTCGATCAAGAACATTTCAAGTTGGTGATTTAGTGTTACGAAGAACAAATCCTGCTGGTGAGGTGAAAAAGTTGGCACCCAAATGGGAAGGTCCTTACAAAATTAAGGAAGTAATCGGAAGAGGAGCATACAGGCTGGAAGATCATGAAGGTCGGAAATTGGTAAGACCTTGGAACATTCATAACTTGAAGAAGTATTTTGTGTAATCTTTCTTTTTTATTGTTTTATGAATTCAGTAGTAATAAAATGAAAGTATTTGATTTATTGAGTTTGTTCGGAATTCTAATGATTTACTCGTGGGATCGGGATGTTTGGTCCACGTTTAAACGTTAAATTATCATCGGTTTACTCGTGGGATCGGGATGTTTGGTCCACGTTTAAACGTTAAATTATCATCGGTTTACTCGTGGGATCGGGATGTTTGGTCCACGTTTAAACGTTAAATTATCATCGGTTTACTCGTGGGATCGGGATGTTTGGTCCACGTTTAAACGTTAAATTATCATCGGTTTACTCGTGGGATCGGGATGTTTGGTCCACGTTTAAGCGTTAAAGTATCATTTGTTTACTCGTGGGATCGGGATGTTTGGTCCACGTTTTAAACCTAAAATTGCCTAAGTGTTTGTGCTCGGGGTAGCGAGCTTTGTTCGGAATTTTAGTTGTTTACTCGTGGGATCGGGATGTTTGGTCCACGTTTTAAACCTAAAATTGCCTAAGTGTTTATGCTCGGGGTAGCGAACTGTTCGGAATTTTAGTTGTTTACTCGTGGGATCGGGATGTTTGGTCCACGTTTTAAACCTGAAATTGCTTAAGTGTTTGTGCTCGGGGTAGCGAGTTTGTTCGGAATTTTAGTTGTTTACTCGTGGGATCGGGATGTTTGGTCCACGTTTTAAACCTAAAATTGCCTAAGTGTTTGTGCTCGGGGTAGCGAGCTTGTTCGAAATTTTAGTTGTTTACTCGTGGGATCGGGATGTTTGGTCCACGTTTTAAACCTAAAATTGCCTAAGTGTTTGTGCTCGGGGTAGCGAGCTTTGTTCGGAATTTTAGTTGTTTACTCGTGGGATCGGGATGTTTGGTCCACGTTTTAAACCTAAAATTGCCTAAGTGTTTGTGCTCGGGGTAGCGAGCTGTTCGGAATTTTAGTTGTTTACTCGTGGGATCGGGATGTTTGGTCCACGTTTTAAACCTGAAATTGCCTAAGTGTTTGTGCTCGGGGTAGCGAGCTTGTTCGGAATTTTAGTTGTTTACTCGTGGGATCGGGATGTTTGGTCCACGTTTTAAACCTAAAATTGCCTAAGTGTTTGTGCTCGGGGTAGCGAGCTGTTCGGAATTTTAGTTGTTTACGCGTGGGATCGGGATGTTTGGTCCACGTTTTAAACCTAAAATTGCCTAAGTGTTTGTGCTCGGGGTAGCGAGTTGTTCGAAATTTTAGTTGTTTACTCGTGGGATCGGGATGTTTGGTCCACGTTTTAAACCTAAAATTGCCTTAGTGTTTGTGCTCGGGGTAGCGAGCTGTTCGGAAGTTGTTTACTCGTGGGATCAGGATGTTTGGTCCACGTTTTAAACCTAAAATTGCCTAAGTGTTTGTGCTCGGGGTAGCGAGCTTTTCGGAATTTTAGTTGTTTACTCGTGGGATCGGGATGTTTGGTCCACGTTTTAAACCTAAAATTGCCTAAGTGTTTGTGCTCGGAGTAGCGAGCTTGTTCGGAATTTTAGTTGTTTACTCGTGGGATCGGGATGTTTGGTCCACGTTTTAAACCTAAAATTGCCTAAGTGTTTGTGCTCCAGGTAGCGAGCTTGTTCGGAATTTTAGTTGTTTACTCGTGGGATCGGGATGTTTGGTCCACGTTTTAAACCTAAAATTGCCTAAGTGTTTGTGCTCGGGGTAGCGAGCTTGTTCGGAATTTTAGTTGTTTACTCGTGGGATCGGGATGTTTGGTCCACGTTTTAAACCTAAAATTGCCTAAGTGTTTGTGCTCGGGGTAAGGAGCTGTTCGGAATTTTAATAAATGATTTCATTAATAAACGAAAAAGAAATACAGGAAAGGGTAAAAATTCTACTCTATGGCTGGAATAACTCCTCGGGGAGGCTCTCCAGAGCAGCATTAACATCAAGGAAATCTTTGGAAGCTCCTTCGGGCGGATAGCCCTGAGATCCAAATTGATTGACACATGCTTCAAAGCCATGATCAAAGAACTTGTAAGCACGGTCAGCCACCATGCTGCTATACTCTGGAGACTTCAAAAACTCTGCTTTCTTCGAAAGCCATAGTTCTTCCGCACGGGCAGCTGTGGAAGATTTCTCCTGAGCCAGCTGCTCGGAGACAGCTTGATGTTGCTCAGCCAGGGCTTTATACTGCTCTGACAAAGATGAGTTAGCATCTTCCAGAGCAGCAAACTTTGTCCGCTCCTCTGCCAGGACCTGCTCCGCCTTGTCCCGAGCTGATACCAGGGCCGAGTGCCGCTCCTCCAAAAGGCTCACTGTTTTCTTCAACTCCTCACCCATACCCTCTAACTGCCGGATGCGCTTCTGATGTTGCCCATCAGCCAATCGAACTGAATGAAAGCGAGTGAGGAGTTCACCCGCCATCATGTGGGCCTGCATCAGATCATAAAGTTAAAATAACAAATGAAGGTATTGAAAAAGGACAAACGGAGCAAATTAAGGGGTATAAACATTCACCTGAGTAAAGGAGGAGGAGAAATCATTCACCAAGTTGCTGAAAGCCAGCTCCCCGAGGTATTTTCGATCAGCAGGGTTGGGGGTATAGCACAACATGGAATGGGAGGCTTTGGGATCGGGTTTTTTCAGTAGTGGAACAGTGGGGGAGTAAGTCCACGAGGGGATATGGTATCTCGAGGAAGGCCGGGAGACACCGAGAGCGGGTTGAGAGGAGACTCGAGGTTCGGAAGGGATGAGGGAAGAAGAAGTTTTCTTAGTAGGAGGTGCTTGAGGCGAAGAACTTGGACCTTCGGGAGTAGTCTTTCTCTTGCGCTGAAGAGCATGAGTCTTCTCAGGTGAAGCCTTCTCCTCAGAAGGAGTCAAAATCTCAATAGAAGTGGGAGGTGCAGGAATAGCAGCAGCCTTAGAAGTTTGGCCTTTTTGGCTATTCTCCCTCAGCTTCTCGGCTATCATTGCCTTCATCATTTTTGTTTCTGAAAAGAGCAGAGAAATATTAGTCCGAACATGATAAGTTGAAAGTAAAACGAAGAAGATTACTTGGAAAACACTCACCGAGGGGCATGTTCAAGGATACACCATTGGGGCTCAATTGGAACAAGTATAGCAGTCCGTCGTCAATCAGCTCCATCAAATTAAAACACTGATCGCCAAGTGCACGACGAACCGACAAATACGGTTCCTCCTCAAGGTGACCCTTGATCGATTTCCCCCTCGGGAGATTTTCCCTCCACTCCATAGGGCAATCCCAAGGCTGGAGGGGACGAGCAAAGAAGTAAGAGTTTTTCCAATTTTTTATAGACGAGGGGTATTTTTTGAGGAAGCCAACCCCTGTCCTTGAGGAAAAGTAAAAAAGCCCGATCTCTTTCTTGTTCAGTTGGAAGAAACAATGAAAAAGCTCGGGAGTAGGGGTAAAACCCAGATAAGAAAGAACTATGAAGAAGCCTGCTAATAACCTATAGCTATTGGGAAATAATTGACTAAGGGAAACACAGAAGTAGGAGGCCACTTCAATAAAGAAAGAAGGGACGGGAAAACGGAGCCCTCCTCGGAGTTGGTCTATATAGAAAGGAAAATACCCCTTAGGGGGTAAGTGGGGGCGAGATCCAGAAGGGGGAGCAGTAATAGAAGTCCCCTCAGAAATCCCCCATTTAGTTCGGATATTGATGAGTTGCTGAGGCAATTTAACCTCAGACTTTAAGATCTCGAACCAAGGAACCTTGGCTTTAACTAAATCTCGCTCTGTAGCACGTTTCTGCTCTTGTTTATGAGCAGCCGACGCAGCAGAAGAGCTTAGGGTTTTGTCACTATCGAAAGAGGAAGAGGCTTGAGGAGAGGGGCTAAGAGCATCTCCTTCGGTAAACTTATCTATAGCCTGCAATGAAGAATCGGCTGAGGAAGAAACCATACTTAAGTGATTAAAAAGAAGGGAACTGGTGAGACAAGATGTTCGACCGTCTGGTGCTAGCTCGGAAGCAAAATGCAGTAAAGTAAAAACAAATGAAGAAAATGGAGGGGTATTTATAGCGGGGACCATGTGAACAGTCATTTAATCCTTACCGTCCAAAAATAAGGGAATGGACGGTTATAAAGCAGCCTCGGGAAACGAAACGTCGCGCGGCATTTAAAATATCTTTTAAATATTTGGGCGGGAAAAAAGGGCGGCAAAAATATCCCGAGCAGGTCAAGTTTGGGATTTTACCCGAAGACAATAAAACAAGACTTCAAAGGTCTCGTCTTGCTTTACTTTAGGGGGGTGAGGTGATGTCATATGACATATTGACCTCCTCGGGTAAAATCCCTCAAGGGCCGAACAGAGAAATATACCGAACATAGTGCACCGAACGGAAAGCATCGAGCAGGGTTTTACCGAACAGCTGTAACCCTCCCCGGTTTTCTGGTCAAAGATTAGCGGAAGACCCGGGAATAACTAACAAATTAACCGGCGTGAATGAACGTGCAATAATAGGGCGCGGATTTCTCGGACGTGTTGGGCTCCAGTTAAGCCACGATCAGAGGACATCGTGTTCCGGATCTCCCGCGAGTCAATCACTAGGAATAGTCCTATAAATACCCGCGGATGTCATCACAGAAAGGGTTGGATTTTTCTGGGCAAAAAGACTCCGAAGATAGCAAACTTGAGTCTGTTCGGTCTTTTTTATAATTTCTATAACAGTAGTCTTGTAAGTCATTGAATAATTTTTTCTTGTGTCCAGATCATCTTGTAAATCATCAATATTTATAGTGAAGCTTTATACTGGACTAGGTCCCGTGGTTTTTCTCTCAATTTGAGGGTTTTCCACGTAAAAAATCTTGGTGTATTCCTTTTATTTTTCGTAAACATTTAATTCTACCAAACACGTAAAATAACGGATCACATCAATTATCTTCTCGTTTGACAAAAAACATATAGTCCAATACGTACGATAGTGTTTAAAAATCAAAATATCATATAATATACTAAAAACGAAGAGCATTAAAATCACTATATTATTCATCATCATCTAGATTGATCGATGATCCAATATTTTTCGACGCTCACAGATTCTAAACTAAAAAATCCATTAATCGATAGGCCAAGTTATAAGACAAGGGTATAATTACTTTTTCTAAAACATATCGGAACTTGAGGCAAGAGACAGAGTTGCAGTGAAGAGATCCTAGACTGCATGTTTTTGTGGAGAATTGGGATGATATAGTTTTTTTAATGAAGATTATGTCCTATGATATCAAAGGATTAAGAGTGAAGAGAAATGAAGTGAGAAACTTGAATATGAAGGAAAAGGTCGATTTTCTTTGTTTGCAGGAGACTAAACTTGAGAATGTGGAGAGAAAGGTGTTCCTTGCAATTTGGGGCATGATTTTTATTGAATCTTTCAGAAAGACGAAAGAAAATCAGGAGGCATGATAAGCATTTGGAATAGAGACGTATTCATGAAAGAAAAAGTCTGGGAAGAAAGAGGTGTGCCTTATCGAAGGAAAATGGGGACCAAACGGAATTAAATGTTCAATGCAAACGTTTATGCACCTTGTAATTTTAATGGAAAGAAGGATTTATGGGAAGTGATCATTAATAAGGTTCAGTGTAATATTGAAGGACGATGATGTTTAGCTGGGGCCTTCAATGCAGTTAAGGAGAGGGAGAAACCAACATATTAATAACAGATATGTTTAACAAACTGATTCAAGAAGTCGAATTGATTGATTTACCGTTGATTGTCTGAAAGTACACTTGGTACAAAGCGGACAGGAGTGTCATGAGCAGGTTGAATCGATTTCTTATTTCAAGTTCATGGATCAATGAATGGCAAAAAGTCTCACAATGGGATCTACCTCGGTCAGTTTCTGACCAATGTGCAACATATTGTTGATTGGGGAGCAAAGCCTTACAGAACACTAGATTGCTGGATTAGTCATCCGGACTTTCATAAATTTGTTGAAAAGGAATGGAACATCATAAATGTCAGAGGATGCAGTGGTTATATTGTTAAAGAAAAATTGAAAGGAAAAAAAATGCCTTGAGAACATGGGTCGATAATAAAATCGCAGAGGCAAGGAAAGAAATTAACATCGATCAATTAGGGGAAGGTGTGGATTTGACAGAAGAATTAATACGAAAGGAGAGATGAAACAACAAAGCTTTGGAATAATCTGAGATCCAAAGATATCATTATTTTCCAAAAGCCAAGGATTAAGTGGTTGAGGGAAGGAGATGCGAATTCGAAATTCTTCCATGCATGTGTCAATAGAAGAAGGAAATACAATCAACTGAATGGGATCTTTATCAAGGGCAGTTGGTTAGAATCAGTGGCAGACGTGAAAAATGGAATCAAATCTCATTTTAAGGAACAATTCACGAAACAAGAATGAAACAGACCCGACCTAGAAGTCTTTAAATTTGAGAAGCTGAGTGTCGATGATAATGAGCTCTTAACAGCACCGTTCTCGGATGAGGTAATTTGGAGTACAGTTAGTGATTGTGAAAGTTGTGAGGGCCCGATCCTAATCATATGATTAATAATCACATAATTATAATTATAGTGTAAACAGCGGAAGATTATTTTAAACAGTATTTTCGAGTTTAGCAATTGCATATCGCAAGTGCACAATGTCAAGTTTTAGTATAATGATATTAGAAGTACGAGTGTCGAACCCACGAGGACTAGGAAATAAGTATCAAATTCCACTAGTTTAACTATATTTAGCCTACGAAAAATGGATATGATTAATTAACTAAATTGACTAATTAACTCGATAATTAACCCAACAAGCAAGAACGAAAAAGATTAGAATCAATAGTGACAATTATCAAGACTTTCGGTTCAACCATGTAATCCCCCACAATTCGCCTATAGTCAAGAATTAAATTCAAACGTTCTAAAGTGACGAGTTTTCCTAATGCACTTGTTATACCTTGGTCCGGTTACAACAAGTTTAATACTAAGATGTAACAAGGCAGTGATCATGCACTTATTTAACACTCAATATTGTATGTCGATTTATGAAAACTTCTACCCTTCGATTTTTGTAAACCTATTGCTACCACACATGTATTTGACTTTATCTTTCGATCTTAGTCTAAAATCCACGGTTTAATTTACTATATCGTATCGCAATCTCCTATGGTCAATTCAATCGCAATAAATAATCAATCAGGAATGATTAATCCATTGAAAGCATGAACAACAATAAATTAAACTCAAAGAATTGTAAGAATCAATAAAAACTTAATTAAAATTATGGGTTCAAAACATGGGATCCCCTAAGTCTAGATAACAAAACTTAAACTAGAAACATATTCAAAATCAAATGCAAAATCATGTTTTCCAACATCGAAAGCATAAGGAAATCAAATAGAAACAAACTAAATTCAGAAATATGGAATAACGAGAGGGCTCTTCCGATGCTCTTCTCTTCAATGGTTTTGTGGTATGGATGATGGTATAGGATGGAGAGGGTGTGGAGGCTTTGTTGTAGGGTTTAATTATGAGCCAAAAGCTTCTATTTTCGTCCAAGACAAGTCCATAAATAGTGGGATGAGAGCTTTCATCTTTGGACACAAAATATTCAAATAGGAAACAATCTCTCGAAATTTCAGCATCTAGCGATCGATCGCGAAGTCCCGTCGATTGATCGCCAAAACATTCTGCCTCCCGTCGATCAATCGCCGTTTCTTGGCGATCAATCCCGGGAATAGTAACCGCAAAATTTATTTTATTATTATTTTTTCTTAATAATCAAAATCTTGTCCTTCTTCGACATGTTCGCTCGGTTTGTTCCTTTTCATTGTTAAATAGCTTAAATCCTCCATTTTTATGCATTTCAACCTGGATTCCTGAAATATACAAATAGATACTAAAAACGTAATATTTTCCAGGAATCACTACAAAAATACCCATAATCTTATATCAAAATTAAGTGTAAAAATCACACTTACCAACTCCCCCAAACTTAAACCTGATCGTCTCGAACAAAAAATAAGATCACAAAGTAGAGTCCAACATTGAAGATTCAAATCAACCACTTCACAGTCAATCATGTAGCTTAGACATCTTACTTTACAGACAAACAAGAGTCAACCAGAAAGTTTAACAATTCGTGTTTTCTCCTAGATCAAGCAACATGTCTCCAAATTAGAACGTGTGTGTGTGCTATTTTCATTTTCAAGTTCCATTCAAATTTCATAGATGAAATCATGCTAGTCAATTAAAAGTAAGAATATCGTTGAGCATTCCATAGGCCTATTTTCAAACAACTTCTCCACTATTGTAGTTACTCCCTAGACTTGGATCAAAAGGACTTTTTAAGCTTATAATGTTAGGCCTAGGTGTTGGCTTCAAAGAAAATTTAGGATAAGCACAAAGAAGAGAGTATAATCATGTAAAGTTCAAATTTTTAGCACAACTTGAGCTTCTCTTCTTTTTCTTTTATAGTCTTGGTCATTTTGGGTCTTAATTAGATTTTTTTTTCTTTTTTTATTCAAGGATCCTTCGTTTCTTTTCTCATACATCAAATTTTCAACGATAGCTCATCAAAATATATCAATTCATGTGCATCTAATGAGATTCATTATTCTCCCTTTAGGTAAGGATATTTTGTTTTTTCAATTTAGGCTCATATAGGTGGGGATAATGAGTTGCCAAAGATATTTGTTGAATGGTGGCTAATAGTATGTTAAACATACTCCATTCCTTTTCAATTAGGCTCAAAATGGGACACTAGAGATTGATATACATCATGGTAAGCTTGAAAGGCTCAAACGGTCTAAAGATCGCCTAAATCATTTCCAAGTCAAGTTCATAACTATAAAATTTCGCCTCAAAGTGTCATCATCAAATAGTTTCTAAGATATTCTAAGATGCTCAAAATAATTCATCAAGTTCACAAAGATTACTACTACTCCAAATACAATTCACAAGATTATGACTCAAATGTGCTCAAAATATCCTTCATCTTTGACATGCTAACTCAAAACAAGATATTCACAACAAGTCTTAGAAAAAACAAAACTCAAGTTGACATGCATAGTGAGATTAATATCCTCATGGAATAGAGATCACTACTATGATTCATTCTTTTCTCTCTAATTGAACTCGTTTTCAAGAAAAAAATTTGTTGGTGCTCAAAGAACGGTACAATTCCAAAGAAAAAGCATGACACAGTAATGCTCTTCCCAAAACTTAATTCATGCATTGTCCTCAATGTAATAGACATGGAAAATACGACAACGCATTTACCTTTTACAACGACCGTCAGTGATCGTTGTCCAATTCCTCATCAACTCATGGGGTATAGTGTTGGACAGATCACAGCACGCATGGAGTCTCGCCAAAATCAAAAATAAAAACAAAAACAATCCAAAAACAAAGCTAAGGGATAAGAAAGAGATCTTGATTTATAGTCACAAGCTGGACTTTTTACCATGTAAGCTCAAGTGCCGCCAGGGGCAGTGAGGGATGATTTCCCATCATCCTTGTGGTAGTGTCGTAACCACTTCTCTTTGACCGTGAATAGTGCCCCTTGGTCATCTCTCAGATTAATAGTGTCGCATGGTAGAACATCGACAACTTTGAATTGGCTAGCCCATGGCTAGTCCGGCTTCCACGAGAATAGTCGCATCTTAGCTCGATTCATTAACACCAAGTCCCCCTTACATAATTTGATCCCTTTTTGATGGGCATTTGATAAGACTTCCAACTTCGTCTTGCTCTTAACCTGCGTCGCATCAATAGATAATGTATCAATGATATTGATATTAAAACATCGGTGCTCAGTGCGTGCAGTGTTCAAATTTTTGAACATATCAAAGACGACAATCCTCCCCTACACGGAGGATCAACTTCCCTTCTCGGACGTCAATTAGTGCTTTTCCAGTTGCAAGGAATGGCCTTCCTATGATCAACGGCATGTCAGCATCTTCCTTCATGTCCAACACTATGAAATCAACCGGAAGGGTGAATTTATCGACTTTTAGTGGTACATCCTCCATTATCCCTTGAGGGTATTTGATGGACTTGTCCGCTATCTGCAGTGAAACATTTATTGGTTTTAGCTCTCCTAAGCCCACCTTCCTGTAGACAGACAAAGACATTAAATTCACACTTGCACCCAAATCACATAAGGATTTCTTAAAAGATATAGAGTTTATTTTCAAGGTATAGTGAAACTCCCTGGATCCTTTAACTTTGGAGGTGAATCATTTTGAATGATAGCGGAACACTCCTCAGTTAAGTTTATCATCTCATGCTCTCCCAATTTCCGTTTTTTGATAGAATCTCCTTCAAAAACTTAGCATAATTCGGAATGTGACATATAGCATCAATGAAAGGCACCTCAATGTGGAGATTCTTTATCAAATCTAAAAACTTAGCAAATTTAGCATCTATCTTTGCTCTCTTATATGCAGCGGGGAATGGGAGTGGGATATCTACCTTAGCAGGTGGTGTGATGGGTGTAGAGGTCTTAGTAGACTTACCTTTGTCGCGTGTTTGATCTTCTTTTTGCTTGATGTCCGTCTGCCTTGACTTTTAACTCAACGTGTGCATCCTTCTTCTCGGAGACCTCATTTCCGCTCCTCAACGTGATAGCATGGACTTGCTCCCTAGCGTTTGTCTCAGTGTCACTAGGTAGTGCTCCTTGTGTTCGTCCGGCTAGGATTTTTGCTAACTGTCCCACTTGGACTCCAAGTTCTTTATCGATGCCTCATGATTGTTCATCCTCGTTTCAGCCGATGATATGAACTTGGTTAGTAACTCCTCCATGCTTGACTTTCATGTATATCCGGTGGTGGTTGGGGATAGTTCCTCGGACCCATATTGTGCGTATTCGAGTAAGGGTAGGTCTGTGGTGGTCGGTTCCCTACAAAGTTAACAGCTTCATTAGTTGTAACGAAATGGTTACCTACTTGGCATTCCGTGCTCGGATGTCCTCCTTGGCAAAGCTCGCATGTAACAGTTTGAACTTACATTGCATGCATGCTCAAACTGTCAATCTTCTTGTTCAGGCTTCCAACTGGGCAGCTAAGGCAGTGACTTCACTCACTTGATGCAATCCGGTTTGCTTCTTTGGCACGTTCCTTTCGAACTACCATTAACAGCTATTAGCAGCCATCTCCTCCAACAGCGTATAAGCCTCAGGCGTCTTCCTCATCACAGTACCTACTGATGTTGCATCTATCAGAGAACGGTTATCAGAAAATAAACCGTTATAAAACGTTTGTACCTGCAGCCACATAGGGTGGCCATGATGTGGGCATCTCCGCAGTAGATCTTTGAAGCACTCCCAAGCCTAGTACAGTGTCTCTGGATTGTATTGGGCAAAAGTCGTGATATCATTGTGCATCTTGGCCGTCTTGGATGGTGCAAAGAACTTTGACAAGAACAATTGTGCCATCCCATCCCACGTAGTAATAGAACCTGCAGGCAACGATTGTAACCAAGATTTAGCTTTATCACGTAAAGAGAAGGAAACAAACGTAACCTGATGGCGTCGTCGGTAACACCATTATGTTTAAATGTATCACAAATCTCCAAGAAGTTGGATAATGTGGGCATTTGGATCGTCAGTAGCTGCTCCCCCAAATTGGACCGAATGTTGGATCATCTGTATGATAGCAGGCTTGATCTCAAAATTGTTAGCCTGGATGGTTGGTCTCGTGATACTCGACAGTGATCCATGGAATGAAGGGTGGGCGTAGTCCATGAGTGATCTTGCAACTGGTGGTACTGGAACATCCTCATTATTAGCCATTTGTGCTCTTGCTTGCCTTAGCCTTTTTTGACAAGTGCGTTCGATCTCGGAGTCAAAAGGCTCAAGTGTAGGCTTGCTACTTCTTAGCATGCACCAAGAGATAACAACCTGCAAAGATCCACACAAGAAACAAACAGTAGAAGTGTAGAGAGAATGGAAAAAAGCGAGAAAAAAAAAGACTAAGCTACAATCAACTAATCTCGTTTGATATTATTAAAACTAGTCCCCGGCAATGGCGCCAAAAACTTGATCGCTATTATTTTAAACAGTATTTTCGAGTTTAGCGATTGCATACCGCAAGTGCACAGTGTCAAGTTTTAGTATACCGATATTAGAAGTACGAGTGTCGAACCCACGAGGACTAGGAAATAAGTATCAAATTCCACTAGTTTAACTATATCTAGCCTACTAAAAATGGTTGTGATTAGTTAAATAAATTGACTAATTAACTCGATATTTAACCCAACGAGCAAGAACGAAAAAGATTAGAATCAATAGAGACAATTATCAAGACTTTCGATTCACCATGCAATCCCCCACAATTCGCCTATAGTCAAGAATTAAATTCAAACGTTCTAAAGTGACGAATTTTCCTAATGCACTTGTTATACCTTGGTCCGGTTACAACAAGTCTAATACTAAGATGCAACAAGGCAATGATCATGCACTTATTTAACACTCAATATTGTATGTCGATTTATGAAAACTGCTAGCCTTCGATTTTGGTAAATCTATTGCTATCACACAGGTATTTGACTTTATCTTTTGATCTTAGTCTAAAATCTACGGTTTAATTTACTATATCGTATCGCAATCTCCTATGGTCAATTCAATCGCAATAAATAATCAATCAAGGATGATTAATCCATTGAAAGCATGAACAACAATAAATGAAACTCAAAGAATTGTAAGAATCAATCAAAACTTAATTAAAATTGTGGGTAATGTGAGGGCCCGATCCTAATGTGGTGTTTAATTATCACACAGTGATTAATTTGCGTAAACAACGGAAGATTAATTTCAAATGTCTCGTTAAATGGCCCTAAAAAATTTCCCTTTTTAAGTGATACATATATATTGATATCAAAAAATATATATATTTCGGTTTAGGCCTTTCAGTTGCAAATAATAAAGCAAACATTAACCACCGTTATCACATAGTCTCGAAAATATCATATCCCAAGTACAACATACACGGGGTATACCCCGGTAAATTTATTTTGTTTAAAAGTCATATACTATTACTGGGAATAAGAAACCATACATAACCTGAGCTCGCTCATCATGGAGCTCGGTTATCTTCGATGCGTCGCTGCAAGCATCGTCACCATGTCCTCCTGTAAAGCCTGTTATGGGATCCCCTAAGTCTTGACAATAAAACTTAGCCTAGAAACATATTCAAAATCAAATGCAAAATCATGTTTTCCAGTATCAAAATCATAAGGAAATCAAATAGAAACAAACTAACTTCAGAAATACGAAAATAATGAGAGGCGTTGACTCCTTGCGTTGCTCCGTCGTCCCGTCTCTTCCGATGCGTCTTCTATTCAATGGTTTTGTGGTATGGATGATGGTAGAGGATGAAGAGGGTGTGGAGGCTTTGTTGTAGGGTTTAATTATGAGCCAAAGCTTCTATTTTCGTCGAAGACGAGTCCATAAATAGTGGGAGGAGAGTTTTCATGTTTTTGGACACAAAATATTCAAATAGGAAACAAAATCTCAAAATTTCAGCATCTGACAATCGATCGCGAAGTTCCGGCAATTGATCTCCAAAACATTCTGCCTTCCAGCGATCATCGCAGTTTCTTGGCGACCAATCAAAATAGTAACCGCGATTTATTTTTTTTTTAAGAATCAAAATCTTGTCCTTCTTTGACATGTCCGCTCGGTTTGTTCCTTTTCATTGTTAAATAGCTTAAATCCTCAACTTTTATGCATTTCAACCTGGATTCCTGAAATATACAAATATATACCAAAAAGCGTAATATTTTCCAGGAATCACGCTTGGATCTTACGAAACTAATCGCTTCATGAACACCACCCAAGATGCTTACTTCACACTACAAGGAATTCAGTACAACAATGGTATTTAGTAATGAAAATAGACTAATTAGATTAGGGTTCCAGAAAATAGACTTTGACAGAAGTTTTCTAGAATGTTTATTTAGTTGGGAAGAAGATTTTTTGGGTGATTTAGTTGAAATATGTTTTTACAGGTGGTACATTCTAGCAATTTCCTCTTATTGGGTAAAAGTTGGGCCGGTCCAATAGGAAAAAGTTTTTTCGGCACACCAAAAACAAATGCTTTCAACTAGGTCCATTTTCTATTACAATGACTAAAATAGCCCTAAATTGTTATCAAAATTAACTCCAATATGTCATCGTCATTAATCCTATCTCTCCCGAAAAATCTCCAATACATTGTTTGTGTACGTCGAATATGAGACATCACACCGATGGTGAAGGAAAAGGTTGGATACCTCCGCCGTCTCCTAATCTAGCCGCTACATCACACCGAAGAGGTGGTGCACCACAAGATGCATCATTTTCCGGTACCTCAATTAGCTCCGTAACCGATGCTTTAGCTTAAATTTGAAAAACAAAATGTACAATTTCAGTGTTCTTGTAGCTTGCAGAGAGAGTGTGATATCCCCGAAATGATTAATTGCAATTTGAGCATTAATTGTGTTTATATGATTAGTTATGTGTTGGATTTATTAATCTTATGGAAATGCTTAGTCACATGATAGAGTGACCCGGGAGGGCATTTCAGGGTGCATGTTGTGCATGTTTGGAAAATGGTTATTAGCATGATTTATTTGCCATGGGTAGCAATTAATTGGACATCATGTGTTTAATTGATATTTGGTGCATTTTGGATTAATGCTTTTAAAAATATCATGTTGGGGTGTTTTATACACCATGGGATTGTGGAATGCTTTTTAATTAAACCCAATCCCCTTTTATACCCAAAAACCCCCACCTTTACCAAATCACTCTTACTTTACCAAAATCAATTCCCACAAACACTCCCCCTTCATTTTCGATTTTGAGCTTTGGGGTGAAGAGAAACCTTCCAAAAGTCTTGATTTGTGAAGTTTATTGGGTGATTTGAGGTCCCCAAGAGGTATGGATGCCTCATTGTCATTTTTATTGTGTTTGGTTTAGTTTTGGAAAGGTTTTTAATGATTTTGAAATGGGTTTGTTGTGGGTTGGTGTTGTTTTGGTTAAGGGTTGGATTTATACTTGTTTTGAAGTGTATTTTGGAGGTTTATGTTGTATTTGATGTTGTTGGTTTGATGGTTAAGTGTTGGTATGGATTGGAAGAAATTTTTGGTGCAAAAATGGTGAAAATCGCGACTCTGTGCGAGGCGATCGATCGCCTGAAAAGAGGCTACCGATCGCCATAGGGCAGTACCATTTTCGCAGGGAAGGCGATCGATCGCCTAAAATGAGGCGACCGATCGCCGAGAGGCAGTAGCCAAATCAAGGGATAGGCGATCGATCGCCATGTTTGGCGCGATCGATCGCCGCGAAGGAAAAATTTGAGGCGACCGATCGCCTGAGGGAAGCGATCGATCGCCGCCTGTGGATTTTTGGGAAATGATTTCTTTTGTCAAATTTTTGGTATTTGGCTATTATTTGGCTTCTAATATGGGGTTGTGTGATTGTGTAGAACCATCCCAGGTAGCAACGCAACCAAGGAACTGAAGCCATATCAAATCCACTTTTGGAAAGGTACGTAGAGGACGTACGGGCACCCAACTGTACATGTATCTAATATACTCATTGTTTATGCATTGTGGATGCGAGTATATATGTGATTATGCATTGTGGATGCAAATACATGTTGAATTATGCATGATGATTGTAGATGCATATGATTATTGGTGCACATCCCATGAGTCGTGGTCATCCTTTGATGATTTTAATGCTTGCCGCTATTTGTTTTGGTTCCGCTAAATGTGAAGCGAGGGGTGGGAGCGCCGCATGTCACATTTGAGCGTGGTTATCATATAGGGCGAGGAAAGGATATTTGCCGCTCAATGTGAGGCGAGGGGTGGGAGTACCGCATGTCCATTGAAGCGAGGTTATTCTATGCCGCCTATATGTAAATAAGCGAGGGGCATTAAAATACATTGTGATGGACAGACTAGGGAATGGTGACCGGTATTTGATATTGATGAGATGGTATTGTGTCATGACATGTCTAGACCATTAAAAATAATCTATTGATTATACTCATGAGTTATGGTACAGGGACAACCAAACTGGAAGCGTTTTGAAATGCATGGGAAAAAACAGGAAGTGTTTTAATTGTGTTTTATGCATTTACGCTTTATATTCATATTGTGTTGAATATGAATGATATTATTGCTCATGTTTGGGGGTTGTCCTTGTAGGTACACCTTTGGCATGATAGAAGGGCTAAGCGGGTTGAGGTGGTGAGCTTGTGGAGAATTCTTTTGACCCAGGCAGGACAGGATTATTTTGTATAGTGTCTATTGTAGGAGTAGTGTAAAACTATAGTTGATAACATTCTTTTGATGGGGAATGTAATTAATCCATTGATAGTCCTCATTTTTGGCATGTAATTCTTAAAGCTCATAGACTCAACACGATTAATTCACTCTGATCATTTATATTAGCTCTATTTATGCCTTTGATCCGCACTTAAGGATTAGGGTCCTTACATTAGTGGTATCAGAGCAGTGGTTAGAGAACCCGGGAACGAGTGAAGGGTAGCCTTAGCATGATTGGCTAGGTGCTTACATTTGAGGCATGTTTATGCATGTGGTGCATATTGATGTATATTCTGTTATACCAACATGCTTATTATCATTCCTGTTATCTAACGGCATAACATGTATATTTGTTTTGGAATTGTTGTTAACCTTTGTGTTACAGCATGGCTGCTATGAATGCGGGGAACCTTAACGAAGAAGTTGGCGATGTGGGCAGTGTTAACGCTAGCGTTGGACAAGTGAACCCTCTACCTCCACCAGCAGTAGGCTTGGAACCAGTAGCTCAGTTATTGCTACCCGGTGAGATTAACTTGACTCAGTTTCTGTCTTACCACCCGCCCCGGTTTGAGGGAACAGAATCAAGGGAGGAAGCTGAGGAGTGGCTGGAGAGACTTGAGCAGATATTTGTGTCGGCTCCTTGTGCTGTTACAGCGTGGCTGAGGCTAGCGGAGTTCCAGTTAGCAAAGAAACCTCTAATGTGGTGGAGGGGCACTGTATTGAAGCTAAGAGCACTAGGTGCTGTTATTGATTGGACACTCTTCAGGACCCGATTTTTGAACCGGTACTTCTCCGCAGCGGCGAGACAGACGAAGGAGGACGAGTTTACAAGTTTGAAACAGGGGAACATGACAGTGTCAGACTATGCCACGCGGTACTCTTCGTTGCTGAGGTATGTTCCCCACATTGCCACCAATGGGCAC
Source organism: Haberlea rhodopensis (assembly GCA_907163345.1). Classification (NCBI taxonomy): domain Eukaryota; kingdom Viridiplantae; phylum Streptophyta; class Magnoliopsida; order Lamiales; family Gesneriaceae; genus Haberlea; species Haberlea rhodopensis. The sequence goes on along the minus strand of CAJQUN010000512.1, from coordinate 149,014 downwards.
GCAAAGATGAGGAGTTTTATGAAGGGGTTACGACCGGAGCTCTATGACCGGATTATCACCAATAACCCAACTTCTTTTGATGATGCTCTCACAAGGGCGGAGCTTGCCGAGCTTGGAGTGGGAGCTTATCCTAGTGCTATGCCACCACAAGTACCACAACAGAGGCAGACTAATGACAGCTTGAGGCCCCGAGGAGAACAATTTAAACCTCGTGGTGCCTCTTCATCTTCACGGTTTGGTGGAAAGAAGTACTTTGGTCAGAAACAGGAGAATAAGAAGAGCAATTGGTCCGCCAATCGAGGGTCTTCACAAGGGAATAGGCCGGGAGAGCCGAGGTGCGACAACTGTGGAGGGCCACATTCTTCGAGTAAGTGCCCTGCCTGTTACAGCTGTGGCAAGATGGGCCACATCGCTCGGTATTGCCCCACCCGTGGAGGACAGTCAGAGTTCCAGGGCAACAGGCCGAGGTTTGATGACAGGACTGTACACCAGAGGCAGCAGTTTGGGCCTCGACCATCGGGAGGTCAGACAGTGGGACCGCCCCAGGGACAGGTGTATGCGCTGACTAGAGAGCAGGCCCAGGAAGCCCCAGAGGAGGTGATCGCCGGTACGTGTCATTTATTTACGTACCCTTCTTTTATTTTGATAGATACAGGTGCCTCCCACTCTTTCGTATCTGTTGCTTTTGTGGAGAGACACCATATGCACACGTCTTCTCTACCCACGCCTCTCCTTGTCTCGACACCCACTGGAAGAAATGTCGTTGCTGATCATTTCATGGCAGACTGCCTCATTTATTTTGAGGGCAACGAGTTGAAGACAGACTTGATCGTATTGGGCATGTCAGACTTTGACTGCATCTTGGGTATTGATATTCTGAACAGATATCAGGCAGTGGTAGATTGCCGGCAGAGGACAGTGAAGTTCAGACCTGATGTGGGCAGTCAGTGGACTTTCTATGGCAACGGTTCTCGTGCAAAGATTCCGTTGGTTTCAGCGATCAAGATGACTCAGCTGTTGGAACGTGGACACACGGGCTATCTCATCTATGCCGTGGACACGTCTGGGAAGAATAAGGAATTGAGAATTGAGGATGTACCAGTGGTAGCAGAATTTGCTGACGTGTTTCCAGAAGAGATCCCAGGATTCCCACCGGCTAGGGAAGTTGAGTTTGGAATCGAGTTGTTACCGGGGACATCCGCTATCTCTCGTGCACCTTACAGGATGGCACCGGCGGAGTTGAGAGAATTGAAGGAGCAATTGCAGGACCTCCTTGACAAAGGATATATACGCCCGAGCGTATCGCCATGGGGCGCACCGGTTCTCTTTGTGAAGAAGAAGGACGGTTCGATGCGGTTGTGCATCGATTACCGGCAACTGAATAAGGCTACAGTAAAGAACAAGTATCCTCTCCCAAGGATTGATGACTTATTTGATCAGTTGCAAGGTACCAGATTATATAGCAAGATTGATTTGAGATCCGGGTACCATCAGATTCGAGTCAGAGAGGAAAATGTACAGAAGACAGCGTTCCGGACTCGATATGGACATTATGAGTTTTTAGTGATCGCCATGTTTGGCGCGATCGATCGCCGCGAAGGAAAAATTTGAGGCGACCGATCGCCTGAGGGAAGCGATCGATCGCCGCCTGTGGATTTTTGGGAAATGATTTCTTTTGTCAAATTTTTGGTATTTGGCTATTATTTGGCTTCTAATATGGGGTTGTGTGATTGTGTAGAACCATCCCAGGTAGCAACGCAACCAAGGAACTGAAGCCATATCAAATCCACTTTTGGAAAGGTACGTAGAGGACGTACGGGCACCCAACGGTACATGTATCTAATATACTCATTGTTTATGCATTGCGGATGCGAGTATATATGTGATTATGCATTGTGGATGCAAATACATGTTGAATTATGCATGATGATTGTAGATGCATATGATTATTGGTGCACATCCCATGAGTCGTGGTCATCCCTTGATGATTTTAATGCTTGCCGCTATTTTTTTTGGTTCCGCTAAATGTGAAGCGAGGGGTGGGAGCGCCGCATGTCACATTTGAGCGTGGTTATCATATAGGGCGAGGAAAGGATATTTGCCGCTCAATGTGAGGCGAGGGGTGGGAGTACCGCATGTCCATTGAAGCGAGGTTATTCTATGCCGCCTATATGTAAATAAGCGAGGGGCATTAAAATACATTGTGATGGACAGACTAGGGAATGGTGACCGGTATTTGATATTGATGAGATGGTATTGTGTCATGACATGTCTAGACCATTAAAAATAATCTATTGATTATACTCATGAGTTATGGTACAGGGACAACCAAACTGGAAGCGTTTTGAAATGCATGGGAAAAAACAGGAAGTGTTTTAATTGTGTTTTATGCATTTACGCTTTATATTCATATTGTGTTGAATATGAATGATATTATTGCTCATGTTTGGGGGTTGTCCTTGTAGGTACACCTTTGGCATGATAGAAGGGCTAAGCGGGTTGAGGTGGTGAGCTTGTGGAGAATTATTTTGACCCATGCAGGACAGGATTATTTTGTATAGTGTCTACTGTAGGAGTAGTGTAAAACTATAGTTGATAACATTCTTTTGATGGAGAATATAATTAATCCATTGATAGTCCTCATTTTTGGCATGTAATTCTTAAAGCTCATAGACTCAACACGATTAATTCACTCTGATCATTTATATTAGCTCTATTTATGCCTTTGATCCGCACTTAAGGATTAGGGTCCTTACAGAGAGAGGTGGGATTGCGCTTTGTACGTGTTAGTGTGAGAGAGAAGAAACATGAAATTAAGGACGAAGAAAAATGGCTCCTCCCCAGCTAACTTAAATTATTAGAAAAGTAATTACACTCTTGTCTTATATGTTGGCCTATCGATTAATGGATTTTTAAGTTTAGAATCTGATGAGAAAGTATTGGATCATCGATCGATCCAGATGATGATGAACAATGTAGGGATTTTAATGCTTTTCATTTTAGTATATTATATGATATTTTGATTTTAAACACAATCGTACGTAGGATTATATGTTTTTTTGTCAAACGAGAAGATAATGAACAATGTAGTGATAGTGGTGCACCTAATTTATTTTAAAGTGGGGTGTAGCACGTAATTATACTATCGGTGCACATAATTATATTGTATCGATGCACGCAATTCACTCACCCGTGCATGTAAATATCTGGTGCATGTATATTATATTTATATGCAGCGCATCAGTCACATGCATCGCATAAGTCTAGTGGTGCATGTAATTTACGCGTACCACAAGACTCGTGAGGTGCATGCATATTATATTGACACGCACCGCAGGAATCACATGCACCGCATGAGTCTAGCAGTGCATGTAATTTATATTCACCCCTAGACATAAGCGGTGCATGTCTATTATATTTGCATACACCACATGAGTCACATGCATCACATGAGTCTAGCGGTGCATATAATTTACATGCACCGTTAGACACAAATCGTGCACTTAAAATATCACATCTATTTCATTCATCTGTACAATCTCGGTCATTTCCTAAAAAAATTGTAAACTGCCCTATAGATATAAAAAATAAAATATTCGAAAAACATACATATGCACCGACATTAAAACGAAACTGGTCTAAGGTTTTCAATTCCAATAATCAAATACTTGGTGCGAGACCCAAATTCAACGACCTACATGTGGAGGCCACCGCCCTCTAGTTATGCGATGGTCTTTTCGGCTGGTTTGCATAGTCTGTTTGTCCGAGTATTAAGGGGGTGTATTGGTTATAGATTTTTAATGACTTTTATGGAGTTTAAAAGTATAGAGGTATTCAATCCAGACTTTTATATACTCTACAAAAGTCTAATGGTATTCAAGACACACTTTCGTAGAGTTTTTAAAAGTCAGATGTTATTCAAACTTGAATTTTTAAAACTCTATAAAAGTCTATAGGTATCCAAAATCTCATAGACTTTTAATGATTTCTGTTGAAATCTCTAGGTACAAACTTTGATGCCCCATATACATCTCAAAAAAGTTAAAAATTCTCCTAAAGATTTGGAATGACTTTTAATTCCTAATTACCCTCATCTCTCTTTACTCTTTATGTTTATTTTCATTTTCGACACGGTCAACTCCTCGTTGGCTTTTCCTCCCCTGTTTTCTACATGTACCTTTTCTTTAATTCCTAATGTGCGACTATTTCTTCAAAAAAAAATTTCACATCTTAATTTTTTATCCAATATAATACTAATAGTTGCACAAGCATTTTGATAAAATAACAAGTTAATGTGCTCAATTTTATATTAGATAATAGATTTTTAAAACGACTGGATGGGTCTATATCTATAAACAATTATAATAAAGATTTTTCTAAAACAAAATATATTTATAACGATATAAATTATAATGTTTAATTTAAAAGTATATTTTAAGAATTTTTATAGTAGTCAACTATCATCAAAAAATATTTTAAGTTTATAAAATTTATTTAATAGTGAACTTTTGTTTTATTACACAAAATTATAGATTACAATTATATAACAATATTAACTGAATCTTCAACTTCGTCATCTTGAAGATGCAAAATGTTGTTCAATATTTGCCATGCAAAATAATTGAATAGGTATTTTTCACATTTTTTACTGTTAAATAAGTAAAATGTGTTTACATTAATAATAAAAGAAAATTATATGTTGAAAAAGTTATTTATGTTCATTTGTTAGTTCAAAGAAATTAATTATAAGTTGAAAAATCTATAGAGTCTATAAAATTCTTTTGATAATTCCGTGTAATTCTATAAAAGTTATTAGAAATCTATGAATTTCATAAAAGCCCATCATTTAAAAAATTTATTAAAAATCGATAAAATCCATAAAAATCTATTGAAAAAGTCTATCAGACTCTATACAAATCTTTTTATAACTCCATGAAATTATATAAAAGTCAATAGAAATCTATCAACTCTATAAAAGTCAATCATTTAAAAAAGACATTAAAACTCAGTAAAAATCTAGATTGAATACACCCCCCTTATTCTCCGCGGCCGCCTTGTTTCGAGTGATCTGCTAGGGATGATGTGGCGCTCTGTTTGTTGAATTATGTTTATTATTTTCTTTTCATATTTTTGTGTGTATAAACTTTGTAATTATTGATGTGAAAGACATTTGAATTTTTTATTTTATTCTTGTAATCATTTGATTATTATCATCATAAAATTAGAGCCGTAAAAGAAAGATGATTTTGAGATGGAAGATGACGTACGAAAATAGTCGTTACTTTTTCTCAACAATGCATCAAATTGAGAGTTCTCGAGACAAAAAAAAGGTTAGGCCGAAAAAATTATCACGGTATTGGAAACATGAACGACTAAAAAACTATTTCTCCCAACATTTGTAAGCACTAATTTGCCTTTTTTGACAACCAAAAAAAAAAAAACACCGACAACCATGCACAGTTCCACCATAAAAATCTTATTTTTCTGGGTGATTTAGTTGAATATGTTTTTGCATGTGGTACATGGGATGGTATTGGCTACCCTATGGGCACTACCCCATGAGATAAATTCATCATACATTGACGATATTCCCCATTGGTAAATCTTCAATGTATGGTAGATCTACCCCATGAGGTAGTGCCACATGCCAGAGGCTAAACCAGGATTTTGTGACAGGGTGGACTAACTCAAATATAAAATAACAAGGTTAATATAGAAAAAATCAAAATAAATCTAACATAATCATTATTCAACTAATTTTCACAATGAATAAGAGAAAAAAAAATAAGAAATATATAAACGACATGAATACGACCAGGCAACTATATTTTATTCTATGAGATTTCTAGTAAAATTTATCAGTTATGGATAATTATTAAATCAACAAACTTTCACTTGATTTTATGATATATACTTTACAGTAAATTTTATTAATTAAATGCATTCAATAAATTAATTAATATAATGAAAATTTAGAATCCTGAGTTCATGTCTAATCTTAAAATTGAATAAGGTTATATACAAACATTAATTACAATTAAAACTACCATGAATACAAAATCAAATAAAATATATTTTAGTGTTTGATTTTTATTGCACTATGAAAAGAAAATCCAAAAATTATTAATATCTAATAATTTATATACTTGATTTTCACATCATACTAGGGGTGCTTATTGGCTTGAACCGGCCCGGTCCGGACCGGAACCGGCCGGTTTCGGGGCCGTTAAGGTCGGAATCCGTCCGGTCCGGTAAGGAACCGGATCGGTCCCGGTTCCGGGCCGAACCGGTCCATTTTTTTTTTCGTATTTTATTTTTTTGTATGTTTTTTTTTCGTATTTATTTTTTATTTAATGTTGTAAATGTTTCCCCAATATTCATCACAAATTCAATATATTCCTTCTTCATTTCATAATATAGATGCATACAAATAATTGTAAAGAGATAGCAATTAAAAAATCAAAATAAAAAAATATTGTTGTTTAGCACTCTTCATAATTGATAAGTATTGTTTTTGCGTTCTCTTCTTCTTGCTCGTCATAATGGTTTACGAATTCGTCAACCGCCCCATCTCTTCTATTCTTACATCCTGCTTCAAACCAATCTTTAAGTAACGTGAGCATGCATAACGAATCAGCAGAGAGACTACTTCTGTATTCTCCAATAATTCGGCCACATGTTGAGAATGCAGATTCAGAAGCAACGCTTGAAGCTTGTACCGTATACACGTCTCTAGCCATTTTGGCTAAGATGGGGAATTGTGCCGCATCTGACTTCCACCATTGTAACACGTCGAAGTTGTCTTCCGTTACAAATTGATAATTCAGATAAATTTGCAACTCAGTCGACGTGCTAGTAGAAGCTCCTTTTCCCTTAAGTTTTTTCCTGCCCAACAGTCTAAGCAAATTGATGCCCCCACCTTTAGTTTGAGCTTGGTGTTGTTCTTCAGCAGGCCTTTGTTGCGATGATTCACTTGCCTGTTGATTATAACACAACTGAAACATATTTTGTAGAGATTGCATTGTAGACGTCTTTTGATCGTCAACAACCTTCCCCAAAAATTTAGCATAATATTCAAAAAAGATCTCAAATGAAGATAAACATTGACTAGGATATAGCAATGTTGCGATGCAGTGCACGTGTGGGATTTGTTCCCAATATTTTATAAATTTAGTTTCCATTGCACTAACAAAAGCATGCAAGTCATAGTCATCTCTAAATTCTATAAACTTATCAAACATATTAAATACTAAAGGAAGAAAATAAACGGAAGTTGGATAAGTAACACCGGAGAAGCGTTCTGTCGCTTCTTTGAAAGTACCTAACAATGATACACACTTTTCAACAAATTCCCAATCCTCATTAGTCAAATAAATACTATCATCGCTATCAGGCATTTGATATGAATTATAAAATGGAGTTAAAATATCTTTGTAAGGTAACATAGCATTCAACAAATTGTACAATGAATTCCACCTAGTTTCTATTGGTGATGGAAAAAGAAGATGCTTTAAACCATTAGATAAACATAATTGTTTCCAATCGCGCTTTACACGGCTCGTGCGTAACCATTTAGCGCAGTATTTCATTTTGTCAATACATGCTGAGTGATTGTCCTCATAACCAACTTTAACAGCCAAATTAATCACATGACATGCACATCTAACATGAAAAAAAACACCATCAAGCATTGGTTTCAGATAGGTCTTTAAATCACGCATCGCTGCATTGTCTAATGTGATCGAAAATACCTTATCCTGAATTCCACTAATGTCTACAAGTGTTGAATACATATTTAGCAATTACATAACCAGTATGTGCACAATCTAACTCATCTAAAGACAAAATCCATTTTTGCATACACCAATTATCATCAATCCAATGACAAGTGACAACAAGATATGAATCTGAATTTACATTTGTCCAAATATCGGTTGTTAAGCTAACCCTACAAGGCAAACTAGAAAGATGTTGAAACAATGTATTTCTATATTCAACAAATAAGTCCATACAATTTCTTTTTAGTGTGTGCCTGTAAATAAGTTTAAACATGGGTTGTATAGACGAAGCAAATTCAATAAAACCAGCATGTTCAGCTTGTATAAAAGGTAGTTCACATCTAATCACATATCTAACAAGTGACCTACGGTTAATTTCAGCAGTTAAAATAAAATTCGTGCCAGTGAGAACATTAATTTGTGCTTGTGTTGCTTCTCGACCTAATGGTTGTAATGTTGTCTAATCAAAATTATGTTTTTTTACTAAGTGTTTTTTAAATGTTCCAGTGCCTCCACTGGAACCACCAGCTTTATATGAATATTGCATTTTACATAATTTACTTGCAACAGATTCATTAGTACCTTCTTTTTGACCGAGTTCAAAGTGATCACATATCTTACTTATTTTGGCACGAGTCGGTTGTCTACTCGCTGTTGTAGTGGCTCCGGATGACTCCATTTGTTGTCTCTCTTGGGCTTGGGCAGCAGGAGGTTCGACAGGTTGCTCGGGTTGTTGCGGTTCGACATTCATAGAGGAACCACCAACATTGAGGTCAGCAAAAAAATCATAACTTTCATTTAACTCAGGTATTGGTACGGGCAAATTCATTGCCGAAGATGAACTCAGTGATAGACGACCCGGGACGAGACCCGACTACGACCCCGGCTACGACCAGCGCCGCTGCTAGATGAAGATGCCATTATTATATATAAATTGTAGATAGCATAATTGAGAGGAAAATATGAGATTGAAGTATAGAATTGTGAGAAGAATGGATTGTGAGAAGAATGAACTGTGAGGAAAAGAATGAAAAATATGCACATATTTATAGATTTCAAAAAAAAAAAAAAAATTAAAAAAAAAAAAGAAACTGAACGTTGGCAACGGCTTTATAGCCGTTGCCAACGTTCAGCATGGCAACGACTATAAAGTCGTTGCCATTCCTAACAAATAAAAAAAAATTATTATTATTTTTTTAAAATGTAACCGGTAGCATCGGAACCGGTGCTACCGGTTTGGATTTAAAAAACCACCCGGACCGATTCGATACCGGTTCCGGGGTGGACCGGAACCGGTTAGTCCGGTTCCGATTTTGGACCGGACTAACCGGTCTTGTTTCGGACCGAGTCCGGATCGACCCGGTCCGATAAGCACCCCTACATCATACACATTAATATAAAACATAAAGTCAATCAATACTTTCATTTTCAACAAATTAAATAAATAAATAAGATGTAAAAGCTAATAAATATAAATATGAAAACCGAAAAATATAAAAAACCGAATTAACTTTAGGCATATAATAACATTATTAACTACTTCATATATTGAAATATTGAATTTAATATATAAGAATCAATTAAAATTAAATTATTTAAGAAATTAAACAGTAATCAATTATTAAATATAAGTAGTATTGGGCTAAGCCCATAAGATGATATTAGGCTTTTAGTTAAAATAGCTATGAGCCATAGAGATAAATAGTAAGATTTGTGCTCAATAAGCATTTTTTTCTGTCATCTCTATTCTCCATCGTCACCCTTCTCTCCTCTTTTTAGCAATAATGGATTTTTGTCTTCCTTCTCCATGCCCACCGCCACAGCGCCTGTTCCGGCCGACTCTTACCCGCAAGCAGCTCGATTTGCAGATAGTTATTCCACAGCTCGAATTCTATCCTCTTCAGATGAACCAGAATAATTGTGTTTGACATCATTCTTTTTCCATGAATCCCATTATGAGCTTCAGAAACATGTTGGTTCTTCCGTAATTCTCAAGTCAAACTGCATTGTTTAATTGAGTTCTGATTGTGCGTAGTATGAAATCAAGATTGCTGGAGCAAATTTGATCTTGCTACATCCAATCTTGTCCTTTTTTCCGTCGCTTCATCCATTGCATGTCACGGCATTAAAAACTTTTAGGTTCCAAGCATGGGGTGGACTGCCTACACACTGCAGTCAAACAAACTTCTCCCTCGCCACTGATCGGATTGTCCAGTGTGGAATTTCGACAAACCATTTTTTGACAGACCAATAGATCTTAACCAGACGTACACCGGCAGACTGACCAGTGGAGCTGATATAACCATTCCAGCTGGGTAACCAAACCAACTGATGCAACCTGCAGAGCTGAACTAACTTAGACCAGCTAGGTCATCAAAAGAGCTGAATACACATACCCGTACGATAGCAATATAGCTGAACAGATGTAGACCAATTGAGTAACCTATAGAGTTGAATTGATGAAGACCAACTGAGTCAAAAACGTTGAACAAAGAATAGACCAGCAGGCTACTAGCAAGGTCATCAAACAGCTGAGTTGTTGAAGATATCCGACAAGGTGAAGATGACCGTTGGAAAGTTAAAAGATCATACAAGACAAGTCAGATTCCAACGGGCATATTTCTGGATCTAACAGACATATCAATGTTAAAGGCTATATAAACAGACTTGAAGATCGAAGATCAATAATCTCTCAAGATCTCAAACACTTCAAAGACAAATCCATAAAAACCCAAAACAATAGAGAGTTTAGAGATATACCCTGCTTAAGTTAGAGCATGCCCCAGTTATTAGACACCATAGTAGCAAGCCAAATCAGATCATTCTAAGGATCATGTGTGCCCACCCAATGTACTCTAAATCCTTTGTGTTTGAGAGATTTGACAGAATAGTGATATACTCACTGTGAGACTTTTATCTGCATAGATTAAGAAGAGTTTAGTTGATATCCTAGAAGTTTCAGCTAAAGTGTGGATACCTCGCAGAAGAGGATTAGTACATTTGTTTTGTATTAATCAAAGTCTTCAAGTATATCTTTACATTTGATGAAAGAAGTGGAGATGTCGAAGGTTACACCACCTTCGAACTTCGACAAACAAATTTGTGTACCTTTACTTTTACCTACTGCAGCATATGTTTTAACTTTATCCTTTGTCCGCATATGTTTTAAATATTTTTGACAGAATCTTGATCAGTTTCGGAGCAGGTTATGTCGAGTATATTTTGCTTGATTTCATAAATAAACTCGATATAATCTCTCGGTGTTAGATTCCAGCAGGAACAAGTTGAAGCCAGAGCTGTTGCAGTTCACATGTCCCCCACCGGACTGATCCTAATGATCAAGTCGTTTTATTGTGCCAGTAAATTGTTGAGCCCGAGACTCCAGTCATATGTCGAATTTGGCCACCTGATCCATCATCATCATTTGGTATCATGTTTTTAAATGCACTTTAACCGATTTTTGTGCTGAAATATTTAAGGTAGAATCATTTTCAAAAATCGCTTATCATGAGAATAGAATTATTTTCATTTCATTCTTTCAAAATTGGTGTACAAAAGTTTTTACATGATATTATTTTCGGACATTCATTATGTACAAAAAAATTGAAGATTTTTACAAGCAGAATCCCTTACCCCACCCGCGTACAATGTTTAAATCTGCATTTTAAGATGTTTCCTAAAAGTAAACACATTTTAGCTTATTTTGTGAGCTTGCAGCAGTCTTTGCAAGAATGACAGACCTCCATTGTGAATACCTAGTCAATGGGTCAAACCCCATTACTCCATTAGTTAAAGAGTTGTAACTGCTATCATCATTGGCGATAATGGGGAGAAAATGACGGATTTTATGGAGAAAATGACTGATTATGGAGATTTTAACTCCCATATCAGCATCCTTACAAATATTGGAACGAATTCATTCGATAAAATTACAAAAAAAAAAAAAAATCTACAGCAAAACCCCGGTCAAAACTCTAAAAAAAACTCATTGGTTCTGGCAGTTCAAGGAGAAAGAAGGACGATTTTGAAGCTTTCGTGCAACCCAAACCCTCTCAAACATTTTTAGAATCATCTCTATCAATCGGTAAATGGGCTTATTGCTTTAAAATCATATCATGTGTTAAATCAATTGAACATGTGACGGAGTTTTAAAGCATGAAATTCTGAAATTCCGAGATAAGATATGAATAAGTTTTGAGCACTGTAAGTTTCAAAATCCAATTAACAGGGAATCCCAACTCTGTTTCTGACCTAGATATATGGTGATCATCATTTTGATATGTCAGACCATATATTTGGGGGTGAATGATCGTACTTTCTTTAACACAAAACTTTTATCAATTCAATTATGTACGATTTAATCCTCAAGTGCACGGTGTCAAGTTTACTACAGTGATGAAAGTAGGTTGCCGATCCCACTAAGACTAACTAGCAAGTATCAAATAAAGATTATTTAAACTATATTTAACATAAGAATTCAAAACAAGTAAACTAAGCTAAACAACTAAAATAAACTACCATTATTCCAACCAAAACAACGACGAACACGAGAAAAATTCCCGTAGAAAAATTATCAAGATATGGTTTACCTATGCAATCCCTACAATTCTTTTATTATCTATGGTTGAATGTCCATCTATTCCTAAGGTAACGAGTTTTCCTAACATATTCAATATATTATCTTGAGGTATATCAAACATAATATCAAATTGCAACAAGTAACTCTCGTTCACTTATTTACCAAATTAATACTGCATGAAACTCTATGAAAATTGCTAGCCGTTGATTGGGTAATCTATAGTTATCATATGTGTATTTGATTGTATCTCTCAATCTCAATCTGAAATCCACGCAATGAATTATTATATCATATTATAATACCATCTCTCGATCTCAATTATAACACATAAGGTAGCTAAGCTTTAAAAGCATTAAGAACAATAAAATATGCACTTAGAAAGTTTAGAAATTCAATCAATAACAATAATCAAATCATATGTTTAAGCAAAGGATTCCAAATCTTGATAAAATAAAATTAATTCATAATTATTTGAAAAATGATATGTTCAAATATGTTTCTCAACAAATCAAACTTTATAAATTCGAAAATAAATAAAAACAAAGCTTAGAAATAAGAATAAACTCTGTAGTCGACTTCGTTTGTTTATTCTTTCTTCTTTCCTTGCTTCTTTCTTGATTGTGTTCTTCGATTCTCTTGTTGGAGTTGTTCCCATTCTATGAAATATGGTGTAAAATGTTTTTTCAAAGTGTTGGAAGGAATCCTTTATTTAAAGCCTTTAAAGAGTCCAAGAGAAATAAACTTTCTTCACATGCAAACCCTAGCTGTCACACAGAATCAGGCAAAAAAATCTCGTTCGGCAATCAACCGCCGCTACAGTAATTTTTTTGAGTTTGTTCCCTTGGCGATCAATCACTAATGGCAGTTTTTTCACCTTGGATTTTTTTCATCTTTTCTTTTGCAATCTTGTTTCGGCACTTTTCCATCTTTTTTATTTGGCCTCTTTTCATCATTTACTCGTACTTTTACCTAGATTCCTGAAACATGCAAAATAGATAACCAAAAGCGTAAATATGTTCAATAATCAATGTAAAAACAATGAGAAATATATAAAGATACGTGTAAAAATGGCACTTATTAACTCTCCCAAACTTAGCACTTGATTGTCCTCGAGCAAGTTTTAGAATTCAAAACAGTTGAGTTTTTCTTGATACTTGGAATAAATTAACTCGTCACTAACACTTTTATTAGAAATCTCACTCACATACAAACAAGAATCATCAAAATGTTAGACATGACATGTTTTCTCCTATGTCAAGCAGTACATCTCAAAATCAGAACATGTGTGTGTTGTTGTCAATCTCAAGTCTGATACATATTTTGTAGGTCAAACCATTCAAATCAATGATAGTCAAGATTATTGTTAAGCACCCCAAAGACCTACTTTTCAAACACTTCTCCACTAATGTAGTTACTCACAAAACTTGGATCAACGATCTTAGGCCTTGGTGTCGGTTTCAAAGAAAATGATATATAATCGCAAAGAAGAGAGTATTATAAACGATGATCGCACGTAAATAGTTTTTCTATTCTTCTTTTTCTAGTCTTGGCCATTTTAAGTCTAATTTATTGTTTTCGCAAGACACTTCTCTTTGTTCCTTTTCTTTTATGCCTTAGCTCTTTGCGGGTCTTATTCTTTTAACTCATAAGACATTTTCTTTTCTTTTTATCTAATTCATCAATTTTTTTCAACAAGCTCATCAAGATATAACAATACAAGTGCATCAAATAAAATTTATTATACTCCCTTATGGTAATGATAAAAATCAATTTATGCTCATAAGGTGGGTTAATAAGTTTACACAAAAAAATCGAAACGATTAGCCCAGCAAAATGAATATCAATGAATCGAGCATTGTAATAATTGTATTATTACAATTAAATTCGGTAAGCAAGTCCATTTCTTGAAATCAAGCTAGCCAATTTCTTGAAATCAAGCAAGTCAATTTCTTGAAATAATCGTATTGTAATTATTTACTTAATGATTTTTACCTTTATTTTTTAAATTCGGATGTTTATCATGATCTTTTGGTTTAATTTTATGAAATTAATTTTTGCCTTCCTCTCGATTAAATTACTAGATTCGCCCCTGCGTTCCTAGTTCGATCCCCTCTCCCCATATATCGCAAAAAAAAAAATTTAATTAAAAGAAAGATTATTCAAATTTTTTAAATAAATCATTGAGTTATTTATCCAAAATGTGAGTAGTTACGGATACATTTTTTGCCCACTTATGAGCAGGAACGGCAATGGAGCTGAACCCCTATTAAACTCATTCATCTGGGGCGGATTTAAACCCGCTCAATCAAGTTTCGGGATGGGTCTAAACTCGGTTAACAAGTTTTTGAAGAGGCACGGTGGATCCTGTGATTTGGAAAACCGCCTCGGACCATGTCGTTATATATTAATTTTAGATTTTTATGTCACCCTCCCTAATTATGATCAAGAATAGCATCGTATTCTTGCTCCTTCTCTCCTTCACCTTCTCCTTCACCTAATTCCTCTCCCTCTGGCTCCTCTTCTACCCCTTCATCATCGTCTCCTTCTTCCTCGATACCTGATTAATATTGGTTTTGATGTTAAAAAAACTTGTTATTATATTGTTAATGATTTTAATCAAGTGTACAACAAGGTTGTTGAGTTTCTGAATAGAACAGTAGAATCAAAACGAATTAGCCTAGCAAAATCAGCCCAGCTGAAGTGATCAGCCAAATTGATCAACCAAGTCAGTGGAAGCCAGGCCACTAGAATTAGGCTAGCTGTCTGAACATCATTACTAATCAAACCGGGAAGGCTGTGTGATCAGTAGTACTGATCAAACCAGTTCAAACAAACCCATGCCAGCTAAGTTATCAGCAGAACTAAGCATACCAAACCAGTCAAGTGACTAGTAGAACTGATCATACCGGACTAGCTAACTAACCAACATAGCTTACCAGAAGTACACCGACTGACTGAACAGATGAGCTGTGACCCGACCAAGCTGATGTAACCAGTCCACCTGAATAATCAACCAAGATGATGCAACCAATAGAATAGACGAGACTAAGTTGAACAAACATATATCAACTGAGTAACCTACAGAGCTAAACTGATCAAGACTAGCGAAGTTCACAATGCGGAACAAAGAACAGAAGACCAGCAGGAAACTAGCGGGGTCATCAAATAACTGAGTTACAGAAGATAGCCGACAAGGCAAAGATAACTGTTGGAAAAGTCAAAGATCGTACAAGACAATTCAGAACCATACAAGTCCTTTTCCAACTAGCTTATTCCTGTATCTAACATAAATATTTACGTTAAGTCTATATAAACGTACTTGAAGATCAAAGATCAATAATCTCCCAAGATCTCAAACACTTCAATTATAGATCCAAAGAGATAAAAATAACGGGTAGCTTCAGAGATATACGATGCTGAAATGAGAGCGTGCCACAGTAGCAAGCCAAATCAGATCATTCTAAAGATCATTTAAGCCCACCCAATACACACTAGATCCTTTGTGTTTGACAGCTTACACAAAAGACATATATCGTAACTGTGAAACTTATGTCTGCAAAGGATTAAGAAGAGTTTAGATTAGTTGAGTTGAGATCCTAGAAGTTTCAGTTGAGTGGGGATACACAGCTGAAGTGGGTTAGTACATATGTTTTGTGATAAATGCCTTTTTTGCACTTATATTTCTATGTTTTATCGTTACGTCTCATAAGATTCTTGAACAATATCACGATTGTTTACATGATTTTTCATGTTTCAGGAATCTTTGTGAAAATATGAGGAAATGAAGAAAATTCGCCTAATAATGATAAAAAGTACATAGGAGTCGAGAGACCCAACTTGAGGCCTGAAAAGACTAATTTTGTGACACCCCTTACACATATAACACATACACATGAGGCATATAACATAATATTTAATGGCAGCGGAAATTTCAATCTCATAACGTCATGCAATCAAGACATTTAGCAGCTTATAATAATTTACAAGGCAGTAAGCCACAAAAATGACCAAGGTTGTACCCCTCACAACCCAACCAAAAATCTATACAGTATATGCAAATGATGAGCTGAGTGAGAAGGACTAGAGTCAGCCAGCCGACCTTGGATCCATAACTTCCAATATACGTAGAAACACCTTGTATACTCAACTTTTATTTACAGCAACTGAAAAACAACATTTGCATTTGGGTGAGTTGCAAACTCAATGAGCATATTCAAATAACGTAGTATTTAAAATCACACAAGCATATAATTTATATCCACATAAGCACATGAATATACTCACATGATTCATCATAATCTGTACATCAATTCACATGATATGCACATGTATGTCTGTATTGTTATTCTGTTATGACCCAACTAATACCAAGAACAATCCGTGATCACGATATGGTCGGCACTCTGTAGATCCCCTCTTGAGTTCTCAATTAACTCGGGATCGATATTTATTTTGATTCTGTAATTCTGACCGTACTCAGAATGAAATAACACATGGTTCAAGGTCATTAGTGGCCATAACAGAGTTCTTTAATATCTTATTAATGCACATGTCATAATCATATGCATAACATCAAATCATATGGTAAATAACATTATATAGAACGTATAACATCACGTCTCAACATGTACCTTTCAGAACTCAATTTAGTTCTTTCACAACATATTGCATTCATCGCAATTCATTCACCAATTCAGGATACTTATATAATACAAATCACATACTTATATAAAGTTAAATACCAAGTTATAAGGATATACTCACAAGTTATTGCACCTATCTCGAAGAACTCTTTTAATTCGTCTTATTTGTCGCTTGTTCGAGATTATGACCTATAAATGCATTACAAGTGTACAATCAAGCTCAATATCATATTTCTAACAACCATTACAGTATGTTCATGTCATTAAATCATGAACTTCATTTCTGGCAGCTGGTAGTGTTTCTACCATAACTTTCTCTATACAAAAGCTTTTTGAGTGAATCCAATTTGTGTGTCTCACTAACTCATTTATAAACAACTTTCATGTTGTAAAGATTTCGAAATTCTCATGGGAAATAGGTTCAATAATGCAAAACATTAGGCTAATTGATGCTGAATTTTAACAGCAATGCAAACTTAGTTTGTAATCCTATTTGATTTTATATGGAGCCCTTTAATCTTTCCTACTTTGTCTTAACAGTCTTCACACATGTATAAACATGCTTTGTATGAATATTAAGTGGTTGCCTCAACATATATTGTGATTAAATACATCCCCAGCTTTGTTTCCTTCACAACACATTAAAAAAAATGCCTAAACTTCACTAGTTGAATGTTTCTTCTCAATTAGCATTGACCTATGTCATTTCCAAATTTTCTAGCATAAACATCATGAAATATAAATTAGATATGCAGTTTTTATTCATCACATCATAAAGGATTTCAAAGAAACTTCTACCTTTCCAATAGCTAGTTCAAGAAATATCAAGGCTTTGATTGTGAAATTAGCACAACATCTTTTTCTCCTTTCCTTTTCTTTTTCCTTCTTTTTCTCTTGTTTGTTCGTGTGATAGTGTGTGTGAGTATGTGTTGTTAATCTGATTATTTAGCTTATAATATGTAAAATCCAAGTGAAGTCCACGTTTTCACTACCTCACAAATGACCAATCATAAGTAAGGTACAAATCATGTAGCATAAGGTACAACTAATTCAAAATACAAGCTACACACCATAAGATACAACTTACTTGCAAGGTACAAGGTATATAGCATAAAGTATACCTATGCAAGGTACAAACCATATCACATAAGGTATAACTTATTTCAAGGTACAACTTATGCAACCTAAAGTATAACTCATTTATTTACCTTTAAACATCTATTCAATAGAATCTATTCTATTCATTTAATTTATTCAATAGATTAAATCTATTCATTATATTTATTAAATATATTAAAATGTAGTCAATTAACATCTATTACATTTATTATTCTTCAAGTTTATGCGATTCACAACCTCTATGCTTTCCAATGCACATATGAAATGTTAAAATATATGGCATAATGTGTATGCATGATCATGTAAAGTGTCGGGTCATTACAAATTTTGAGGGTAAAAACAGTGCAACTGGCGCTAGGGCGCCGGGTGAAACCAGGGCCCCAGTGTCGAAAAAGCAAATTTTGAAGATCCAGGTCAGCAGATCAGGTGCTAGGGCGCTTGGCTTTAGGCGCCCCAGTTCCAGTCTGTGTAAAATTTGTGCGTTGTTTTTTTAGAAAAGTGGCACCCCAACACCGATACATCAGGCGCCCAGTACCGACGTGCATAAGGAAAATTTTAATTGTTGTTTTTAAAGATATGCTCGGATCTTACCAACCCAAGGAGGACTCTTAGACGATTTTTCCCCAAATATCACTCCAAATATCAGATTAAGAAAAGGCGAACCATATTTTTGTAACCTACGAGTAGCCTCCATCTTCTATCTTCATCCACCTTCATACCACATATTCATCCTAGGTCTTGGAACATCTCCAACAAGATAATCGAGGAGCACGATCGAGAAAGAAGCGAGGGGAGGAGCGAGAATCAACGAACGAAGTCAACTCGGGAGTTTGTTATTACTTTTAAGCTTTAGTTTCTGAATTATTATTGGATTTATTGTGTTTTGGATGATTGAGAGATATCTTAAACGTCATTTTCCTTTAATATTATGAATTAAGTATTTATTATCAAGCTTTGGGAATCCTTTGCTTGAATCTATGATTTAATTGTACTTGATTGACTGAATTCCTACATCTTCTAAGTGCATGCTTTATATTCTTAATGCTTTTGAAGGTTTGGCCACATTTGAATAATTTTAGTTATTATAATTGAGATTAAAAGATAATATTATAATGACTTAAGTATTCATGCCGTATGTTTAAGATTTTGATCAAAAGTTAAGATTACGTACGAGTGATAGCCTTAGGTTATTTAATCTAAAGTTAGTGGTTTTCATAAAGACTCGTGCAACATTAAATTGTTACTTAAGCAAAGGAAAGTCACTTGTTGCAATTTGGTGTTAGATTTAATATAGTTCGATAGTGTATATTGAATATATTCGGAAAAGTAGTCACCTTAGAGATGTATGGATAAAAGAATTGTAGAGGATTGCTCATGTGAATCATTGTCTTGATAATCTGTCATAGTGGATTTTTCTCGTGGTCATCGATTGTTTTGGTTGGATTAGAGTAGTTTTATTTAGAATTTAGATTAGTTTACTTAATTTGAATTCGTAGGTTAAATATAGTTTAAAGAAATCTTATTTGATACTTTCTTGTTAGCCCTTGATTCGACACTCGTATTTGCGAATCACTATATTAAAACTTGATACAGTACGCTTTCGGTCGATTTGTGCTGATTTGTATTATGCACCGCTTAATATTTATTTGTTAAAGAAAAGCGTGATCATTTTTTATTAATCTAATTTTTCTAGTGTATCATTTCATTCGATGGAAGAAAGGTAGACACAACCTTCGAACTTTCATAAACAAATATGTATGCATTTACCCTGCTGTTGCATTTGTTTTAACTTACACATGTTTTTATCCTCATATATTTTGTAACAAATTCTTAAATCAGTTTCAGAGCATGTTATGTTGAGTGTATTCCACTCGTTTTCCAGAATCAAACTCGATATTATCCCTCGATGCTAGGTTACAATAGGAGCAAGTTCAAGAACCAGAGCTATTTTAGCTAACCTATCCCCCACATGACCGATCCTGACGATCAAGTGGGTTCAGTACACCAGTGAACTGTTGAGCCCGATCCTCCAGTCCCATATCGAGTCTGGCCACTTGATCCACCCTCATCAATTGGTATCAGAGCTGAGCCAGTAGATTCTCATCATATTTCACTCTTTAATATTAACTTGCAAAACATTGTTCTTTAATTAATTTTTGTGAGCACGAAAAATGAACCAAGAGACATCGATGGTCCCAAAGATTGTATTCACTCTTTGATAGTGGCTGAAAAACATGTTTGTGATCGATGAAGGAATATATACAACTCATAGATGAAAGTATCATTGGTGTGTCTTTACCATACACATGAAATTAATAGACGTGGGGAAAATCTTTTTCTATGTTAATTAAAAGCGAAAGATTTTTTGAGGTATGTTAAATACATAACACACATCCAATAGTTTTTTTATTTGTGCATACTCCTACATATTACGACAGTGCATAAGAATTGACTAGATATTTAAAAATTGAGGTTGTATCATCAATTTCTTGATAAAAGCATAAAAGAAAGAGAGACGAAATTGTGAAAGGTGAAAGACTTTGAATGTTGAAGAAAAAGAGAAATTAGGATAAGCATAAAAAAAGGGAGAGAGATACGGAATTGCGAATGGTGAAAGAATATTAATAATCAATTGTTGCGAGTGAAAGGTAACGTTTGAATTTATGGATGATGAGATAAGTAATGTAAAGATTAAAAATTATGAAATGATTATAAAATTAACGTGTAATAAGTTATATGGTTTTTGATTGGATGGTAAGATGGTTGATAAATTTTATTGTTTTGGTATAATGACTAAGATACAATCAGCGTTATGATAATAATAATAGTATATATATAATATATATAAATAATAATAATAATATTAATAGAATAATAATAATATATAATTATAATAATTGTAAAATAGTAATAATATAATATATATAACAAAATAATAATAATATAATATATCTCTATATTAATAATTAATTTTTTATTAAAATATCTATAATATATATGTAATTTATATATATTGATGTGATACGTTATTTTCTAGGTTCGGTAGAATGGGTATTATAGAAAATAAATAAAAGACACCACAATTTTTTACGTGAAAAACCTCCAAATTGAAGGAAAAATCACAGGACCTAGTCCAGTATAAATTTTCAATATCAAATGATATAGAACTACAGGAATTAGACACAAATGAGAACTTTCAACAAAGCATAAGAGTAAAAGGGCAAACTGACAATATAATATGCTCTCTTCGGAGTATTTTTATGCCTAGAAAGTCCAACTTCCTAACCTGTGCCATCAAGGTGTAGTTATAGTGGTGACCCCGACAGTTAATGTGCGTAAAATGCGGACACGATCTCCTCTGATAGTGGGGTTATTGGTTCAATACGTGTCCGAGAAATCCGCCCCCATTATCGCACGTTCGTCCGCGCGAGTGATTTGTCAGTTATGACTGTGTTTCTCACTACACTTTGACCAATAAGCCGAGCAAATACTGAAGCTCCTCGGGGCTTTTTGTTCGGAGTTCTTCTTGTTCGGCGCTTGCTTGGGATTTTACTGAAGAAACTGATCATCATATGACATCACCTCACCCCTCGGAAGTAAAGCGAGATGATAATATTGAAGTCTCGGTTTATCTTAATGTAAAATCTGAGTTCTGACCTGCTCGGTGGTTTTTTTCCCGCTCTTTTCTCCGCCCAACATTTTAAAAACTCTCTGTGACTTTTGGTTTCCCGAGGCCCATATGAGACTGTTCATCCTATTTAATTGGATGGTGTTGATCAAGTGACGATTCAGCTGGCCCCCTATAAATATGTCATCATGTCCCGTCATTTTTTACATTTACTTCTATCAGCTTCCCAGCTAGCGTCAAACGAGCGAGGAACGTCTCTTCAGAACTCTTGAATACTCACTTAGCAAGTATGTCTTCTTCCTCGGAGGACTCATCTATGGAAGAAATTATGAGTACGATACTTACATGGGAGAAGGGGCTCCCCTTCTACCTTCCCTGCCTTTCTCATCCGATAGTGAGGAAACATTGAGTTCTCCCAGTTCTTCGACTGTTCGAAGGGAGAACTAGCAAAAATGTATCAAACAATGCTTGTTTGCGATCAAAGTTCCTTGGTACGAAATATTTTAATCGAGGATTCGTACCTGTCAACATCTCTCCACATTAGAGCTAGATGGGAGATTCCTGAGGATATCTCCATGATTGTTCTTGCTTCAGGGTCGTGCCCCCATTTGCCCCCGATGGTTCTTTTCCTTTTTACATAAATCAAATCCAAGGAGTTTGCGCTCTCCTCTTCCTGGCCATTGCAAATTATTTTGCTGTTTCACTTAGCCAATTGTTCCCCCAACAGCTATAGGTTGTTGGCTGGTTTTTACGTTGTTCTTTCTTATTTTGGTTTTGCCCACACTCTTGAATTATTCCACTGTTCTTTCAACTCAATAAGAAGCAGGTGAGTCTTTTTTATTTTTCTTCCCGAACAGAGGTCGGTTTCCTTAAGAACTACCCTCATCAATAAAGGATCGGAAGAAACTTTACTTTTTTGCTCGTCCATCTCAGCCTTGAGATTGCCCAATGGTGTGGAGGGAAAGTCTTCCAAAGGCCAAATCTATCATGGGCCTTCTCGAGAAAGAACTGTATATGTCCGTTCGTTGGAAACTTGGCGATCAATGCTATGATCTGACAGAACTTATTGACGACAGACTGCTCTACTTGTTCTTGCCGAGACAGAAGGGCGCATCGCTACGCATGCCCCTCGGTGAGTGACTACAACATCTTCCCCCTTCTCATGAATTGTGGTTACCTCCAGGATTGGCCTTGTCTCTTTTATGCAGAGGAGAAGATTAACAGATCCAAGATGCTTTCTAACATGAAGGGCAAGGCCTCGAAGAGCCAAGCTTTGGGGGAGGCATCAGGATCACAGGATCCATATCCCTCTGTTATGGACCCCCTCCCAATAGCCCCCCCTACTTCCCCGATCGTAGACACAACCTACCAGCCAGAGGAGGAGACTTTGGCTACTAGTTCCCTTAAGAGGGGAGCACCCGAGGGCCAAGGTTTCTTATCCAAAACCCCTCCGAGCAAAAAAGCCACACCATCAACTCCCCCCTTTGTGCCTCGAGTCCATCCCAACCAGCACCTTCCCCTGCTCCAAGCAACCTTCGCCCTACCCCCGAAAATGTGTTCCGCACTAAGTCTAGTCCCCTCATGAAAAAAACATGACCACTGAACCTCTCAATCCATCATTTCCTTCTCCCTCAACAGTCCAGACAGAAAGCTTCTCGGGGAGTTACCTTTCAGCAATTTGGTGAACGACTTATCTACTTCTCTGGTGAAGGCAAGTTTGAATCCTTTCATTGAATTTTCTAAGTATTTTTGTACATTCTGCGTACCTCTCTGTATTTCTGTGCAGACCCACATGATGGCGGACGAGCTCCTTAACTGATTCCACTCCAATCAGGCGGAGTGCACTGCTCGGCACAAGGAGCGGGAGCAGCTCCAACATATGTGTGAGGACTTGCAGAAGAACATGGCCCTCCTCAATGAGCAGCACAAGTCCGACAAAAAAGCTTGGGAAGTGGCCCTAAAGGCTTTCTCGGAAGAATGGGGAAATCCGAGGAACTGGAGAAGAATGCATACTCCTACATATTACGATAGTGCATAAGAATTGACTAGATATTTAAAATTTGAGGTTGTATCATCAATTTCTTGATAAAAATAAAAGAAAGAGAGAGACGAAATTGTGAAAGGTGAGACTTTGAATGTTGAAGAAAAAGAGATTACGATAAAGCATAAAAGAAGGGAGAGAGACACGGAATTGCGAAATGTGATAGAATATTAATAATCAATTGTTGCGATTGAAAGGTAACGTTTGAATTTATGGATGAGATAAGTAATGTAAAAATTAAAAATTAGGAAATGATTATGGGATAAGTTATATGATTTTTGATTTGAGGATAAAATTGTTGATAAATATTATTATTTTGGTATAATGACTAAAATATCACCAGCATTATGATAATAATAATAGTATACATATAATATATATATAGTAATAAGATTAATAGAAAAATAATAATATATATAATTATAATAATTGTAAAATAGTAATACTATAATATATATAACAAAATAATAATAATATATCTATATATTAGTAATTAGTTTTATAAAAAAATAACTATAATATATATGTAATTTATATATATTGATGTGATCCGTTATTTTCTGGGTTCGATAGAATGAGTGTTACAGAAAATAATTAGAAGACACCACAATGTTTTACGTGGAAAACCTTCAAATTGAAGCAAAAACCACGGGACCTAGTCCAGATATGAACTGTTATAGATTTACAGGACTTAGACACAAATGAGAACTTTCAACAAAGCATAAGAGTAAAAGGCCAAACTGACAATATAATATGCTCTCTTCGGAGTCTTTTCATGCCTAGAAAGTCCAACTTCCTAACATGTGCCATCAAGGTGTAGTTATAGTGGTGATCCCGACAGTTAATGTCCGTAAAATGCGGACACGATCTCCTCTGATAGTGGCGTTATTGGTTCAATAAGTGTCCGAGAAATACACCCTCATTATCGCACGTTTGTCCGCACGAGTGATTTATCAGTTATGCTTGTGTTTCTCACTATGCTTTGACCAATATGCCGAGCAAATACTGAAGCTCCTTGGGGCTTTTTGTTTGGAGTTCTTCTTGTTCGCCCTCATTGAAGTCTCGATTTATGCTTAAGGTAATATGAGTTCTGACCTGCTCGGTTTTTTTCCCGCTCTTTTCTCCGCCCAACATTTCAAAAACGC
The DNA here is from genome assembly GCA_907163345.1 of Haberlea rhodopensis. Taxonomy (NCBI): domain Eukaryota; kingdom Viridiplantae; phylum Streptophyta; class Magnoliopsida; order Lamiales; family Gesneriaceae; genus Haberlea; species Haberlea rhodopensis. The sequence continues at coordinate 124,081 of CAJQUN010000512.1, read as the reverse complement.
TCTGCGACTTTTGGTTTCCTGAGGCCCATCTAGGACTGTTCATCCGATTTAATTGGACGGTGTTGATTAAGCGACGATTCAACTGGCCTCCTATAAATATGCCATCATGTTACTTCTATCTGCTTCAGAGCTAGCGTCAAACAAGCGAGGAACGTCTCTTCAGAATTCTCGAATACTCACGTAGCAAGTATGTCTTCTTCCTCGGAGGACTCATCTATGCAAGAAATATATGAGTACGATACTTACATGGGATAGTGAGGAAACATTGAGTTCTCCCGGTTCTTCGACTGTTCGTAGGGAGAACAAGCAACAATGTATCAAACAATGTCTGGTTGCAGCCAAAGCTCCTTGGTACAAAATATTTTGAATCGAGGATTCGTACCAGACAACATCTCTCCGCATTAGAGGTAGATGTGAGATTCCTGAGGATATCTCCATGACTGTTCTTGCGTCAGGGTCGCGCCCCATTTGCCCCACGATGGTTATTTTCCTTTTTACATAGATCAAATCCGAGGGGTCTGCGCTTTTTCTTTTCCTGGCCATTGCGAATTATTTTGCTGTTTCTCTTAGCCAATTGTTCCCCAACAACTATAGGTTGTTGGCTGGTTTTTACGTTGTTCTTTCTTATTTGGGTTTTACCCCAACTCCTGAATTATTCCACTGTTTCTTTCAACTCAATAAGAAGGAGGTGAGTCTTTTTTATTTTTCTTCCAGAACAGTGGTAGGTTTCCTTAAGAACTACCCCTCATCAATAAAGGACTGGAAGAAACTTTACTTTTTTGCTCGTCCATCTCAGCCTTGAGATTGCTCAGTGGTATGGAGGGAAAGTTTTCCAAAGGCCAATCCATCAAGGGCCTTCTCGAGAAAGAACTGTATCTGTCCGTTCGTCGGAAACTTGGTGATCAATGCTATGATCTGAACATCCCGATCCCATGAGTAAACTAATAATATCCGGAACAAATCGAACATCCCGAGCACAACCACGTAGGCAATTTTAAGTTTAAACATGGATCAAACATCCCGATCCCATGATTAAACTAATAAAATTCCGAACAAGCTCGAACATCCAGAGCACAACCACTTAGACAATTTTAGGTTTAAACATGGACCAAACATCCCGATCCCATGAGTAAATGGTAGAGTTTATCATGTACGCCCAAATTAACCATTCTCAAGTTAATAGTAGTAAATATGTAGTAGCGTGAGTATGGATCGATCCCACAGGGAAGTGAATACTTTTATGCTAACAAGTATTAACTAAGGGGTTATCAAATTTCTTTAACTATAACTAAATTAAACGAAGCAAACAATTAACTAGTTTATCAAGATTAAGAAGCGATTCTTGGTTTTCGGTCAACTTTATCTTTGGAAATCATTCACTTGATCATCAAATTACTAAACATATGAATTTATTCAATTATTCATCAATTGAAAACTTAATTCCTTACTTACCTTAATCGTGGTAAAAAAGAAAACAACATTCAATTCGACTCTTATCAAATCTTTAAGCGAAACTACAACCGTTAAGATTAAATCAATGATAGTTTCAAAACGAGTAAGTTTGATGAATCTAATCAATTAAAACTACAGCCGTTAGAATTAATCATCCAATCGTTCTTCCTAAGAAGTTAATAACACCAACAACAAGTAATTATCAAACTTAGTTGCTTCTCAATTAGCATTAGAAAGTGTAAGCGATTACTAGGTGATCAATCAATCAATCAAATACAACAATCATAAGAATCATAATCTGAAAAACAAATTGAAATTAAATTATAAATTCAACAATCAAACCAAAATTTTCACAAGTATTTTATTCCAAAGGTAAGTATCCCTCAACCAAGAATCAAGATGTTTAGCCTTGCATAATTAAATCTGAAACTAACAAAAATTGTATTAAAAACATCAAACAATCAATGGAAAAGAGAATTACTAAAGCGAAGCACGATTCCGGCTTGTTGATTCCGTCTTCGTTCTTCGAGCGTCTTTACAAAAATCAAAAGAAAATTATTCTAAAATTAAAAATTATGTTCTAAGGTCTGAATACTCTCCAAAAAAGACTTCTTTTCGAGTTACAAGAGGTGTGGAGGCTGATGGGGTAGGTTAGAGCCTATGTAGGAAGGAAAGAAATCAAGTTCCCAATCTTTCCAAAACACCGCTGGCGATCGATCGCTAGCTCTTTTTTTTCGGCAAAATTACTTAGGCGATGGATCGCCACTTTTCTCGCGATCGATCGCTTGGCTCCAGTGAGTTTTGGCGATCGATCGCCTCTTTTCTCGCGATCGATCGCTGCTTTGTAATTTTTGTTGCTCAACATTCTGTCCATAGGCGATCGATTGCCTCCTCCATGCGGTCGATCGTCTCCACTAAAATTACATTATTAGCCTTTTCTTGATCTATATTGAGTCCTTATTAGCTCTAATGCTTTTCTTGACCTTTATTCGCCTTAGTTAGCTCGATTTCTTCGATTCCACCTACAATTACACAAATATACGATTAGGTAGCATATGTATCAAACTATCCATCAAAACATACCAAATCGTAACCAATTAAACGCAATAAATGTGTCTATTTCTAGTCACATCAAACTCCCCCATACTTACTCTTTACTCGACCTCGAGTAAATCAGATAAAACTACAATATTTTTTTGCTTGGCTCATAGCATCATAGCAAACTAACTTGTTCTCACTTTAATGCCTCAACAATTTTAAACGTGCATAGTAATGAAAAGAGGTGAAAGTTAATAATGGAACAAGTTCAATCCCTAAAAATTTCGTACCCAACAAAGTAGTGAACGTGTATGTGTGGTCATAAACAAGTGTCATGTACAAATTATAGATCCAATAGATGCAAACTCACAATAATTCAAGTTATACACTAACACAAGTATAAGCTCATTTGCACACTCTTCTCCACTATCTTAGCCACTTTGCAAACACAAATCAAGTAGGTCTTTATTAGCTTGTAGTGTGGCCTAGGTATTGGCTTATGAAAGAAAGGTAAGGATATATCAAGCAAGAGAGTATGATGATATGCACACTAAAAGCTTCTCTTCTTGCTTGAATTTTTCAACTTTTATTTCAACATTTTTCTTCTTTTGTGCCTTGGCTCTCCTTGGAGTCATATTTTTATCTATTTTCTCAAGACATCCCTTTTCTTTCATGCATTTCATTCTTTTCCTTATGAAACTCACAAACATTTTAATCATTGAATACTTAAGTGCATGTGAATGAAACACATCATACTCCCTTCAAAGGTATGGATAGAATTCAAATTTAGGCTCATTAGGGGAGGATGATAAGCTAGTCAAAGAACGTCGAATGGTGGTTGTTTGTATGCTTAGCATACAACCATTCTTTTGCATTAAAGCTCAAAAAGGGTACTAGTGATTGATTTTCTTTACATGGTAGGCTTGAAAGGCTCAAACGCATCAAAGATTGCCTATATCACTTTCATGTTTGCAAGTAGTCTAGACATACGCCTCAAAGAGCATGTAGTTAAGTACTAGCATGTGTTAGAGACTTCTTAAGACTATCACAAAGTTCACACAATCTTCACTAAGCTATGCACACTTCACAAGTCATGACAATAATGTGCTCAAAATATTCAACTACTATGTTAAAGCACACTTTGCATTAGAGTTCAAATGTTCCAAGGTTAACAATTCACCTATGTTCAAAAGCATGCATGCCATTAATTAGGTTTCATCATGGGCCAGTGATTCTAAGCATGTGTTCATTACTAACTATGAGCTCAAAAAAATTCAAATTTTTCGATTTTGTTGTATTTTTATAATAAGAAAAACAATAACACACCACTAATCCCTCCCCCATACTTAAATCTTACATTGTCCCCAATGTAAGGTAAAAATACAAGAAAAGAGAAAAGTCTAACTGCTAAAGCAATAAAAAAGAAAAGGGAGAAAGGAAACTAACTCCCCTTGGGTTGCCTCCCAAGCAGCGCCTCTGTTTAACGTCGGTGGCCCGACGCTAATGCTCTATCAAGGTGGGTGATGCGATGTTACTCTATCCTTCCTCTTCCACCTCAATATCTTCTTGATTCCCTTGAATTTCAGTTTGTTTGCATTTGAGTGGTCGTCCTCAGTCTTTGTTCCTCCTTCAACATCTGTGGCTTGTTGTGGTCGATCTGGAGGGTGCTTCTTTTCAATGGTATGATTCTGCAAGTTAGAAAAGATAGGGTCAGCAATATCATGAGTAAATAAAGCGGTAATAGTATGAACATTATGCACAAAATGAGAATCCATACCTCCTTGGTCATCAAGGCCATCAGTAGCCTTTTCTTTCTCCCATAAATCATCATTATCAAAATCATCATCAAATTCAGCATTTATATCGATAGCGTAACTAGAATGCTCGTGAGTTTTAATGGGTTCATAGATATTAAATTTTACAATTTCACCATTAGACTCCATTGTTAACATGCCGCTATGCACATCTATCACAGATTTTGATGTTTTCAAGAATGATCTCCCTAAAAGAATTGGGCTAGATGAATCACCATTTCCATGTCTAAGACATAGAAATCGGCGGGAAAAACCAAAGTCTCTATATGAACAAGTACGTCCTCTACTATCCCCCTAGGAATAACCGTGGACCTATCAGCTAATTGAATCATAGTGTTGTCTCGTTTTAAAGGTCCAGGTTTTAGTTGAGTGTAGATTGAGTAAGGCATGACATTAATGGAAGATCCTAAATCTAGCATTGCCTTCTCAATTTTAGTGGTTCCAATCACACAAGGGATAGAAAACATACCATGGTCCTTACACTTTGTGGGAATGCTTCTTTGGATGACCGCCGAAACATTCTCACCTAACTCAATCTTGGGGCACCCTTTGCCTTCCTTGTTCTTACCCACTTTCCATACCTCCTTCAAAAATCTAGTATATCGAGGCACTTTCACCATGGCATCTTGTAGTGGGGCATTTTCCTCGCAGCGTCGGAAAGTGTCATAGAGTCCCTTAAGTCCAGCTTCTCTCCTATTATCCTTCAATGCAATGGGGAATGGAGGTTCAATTTTATATTCACGGAATGTGTGGGGGGGGGGGGGGGGGGGACTTACCTCGTGGTTCCTCTTCTTGCATGAGCTCTTCAACGTCCTTCTCTTCCTTCATCTCCCCGTCCTTTGGTGGCGTCAAAACCACCTTTTCCTTATCTTCATCGCTACTCATCTTCAAAGTGATTGCACTCACATTCTCCCTTGGGTTCACAATGGCTGTGACGGTAGTCCATTTGACATGCTCGTTTCAAGCTTATTGAGTGAAGTTGCCAATTGTCCCATTTGCGTAGTCAAACTCTGGATGCTCGCCCTCGTCTCCTGTTGAAATTGTAAGCTATTTTCAGCAATAACTTTAATAATATTTTTAACCTGTCAGAAGGAGGGTGCATTGGAGGTGGTGGAGGTCTCTGATATGGTGGTCTATAGTGTGGAGGTTGGTGCATCTGTGGGTTCCCATATCCTTGGTTCGGATGGTCCCTCCACCCTTGATTGTAATTGCTCGAGGGATTGTCATAGCCCTTTGTGGTGGCCCTGGGAATCCTCCCGCTGCATTCACGTGCTCAGTGGCTGTCTCTTGTAGTGAGGGACATGCATCAGTGGGATGGTTCACAGCTAGACAGATTCCACATGGCTTCATATTCCCCACGTTGCTTCCTGCAAGATTACGCACAAGAAAAGTTAGATCAATCAGTTGTTGTTCCAAATTGGATACATTTACCTCTTTTCTTGGCGGTTGTCCATGGCGAACATGCCCAAATTGTTGTGGCGAACATGTCCAAATTGTTGGGAGTTGGTCGCCATGTTAGCTATTAAGTTCATTGCCTCTTCCGCTGTCTTGACAATGAAAGCTCCTCCACTTGCCACATCCACTAAGTTCCTGTCACCAGAAAGCAAACCTTCATAGAAATATTGAATTAACAAGTGTTCACTTGATCTGATGTTGTGGGCAACTTGCACACAACTTCTTAAATCGTTCCCAGTATTCGTGCAGCGACTCCTCTTGGTATTGCTTCACCCCATAGATCTCCTTCCTTATGTTAGTTGCCCTTGAAGCTGGAAAGTACTTCTCTAGAAAGACTCTTTGCAAGTCCGTCCACGTGGTGATAGATCCGGAGGGTAAGTAAAATTGCCAATCTTTAGCAGCATCCTTTAGAGAGAATGGAAAGGCTCTCAGTTTGATTTGCTCCTCCGTTACTCCACTCGGTTTCATCATAGTGCATACCATGTGGAATTCCATCAAGTGTTTGTGTGGGTTCTCACCTGCAAGACCATGAAAAGATGGCAATAAGTGAATTAAACCAGATTTGAGTTCGAAATTTATGTTATTTGCCAGAGCAGGGAAAGTGATGCAGAGATTGTTGATCCAAGTTAGGATTCGCCAACTGCCTCAAGCTTTGATTCGCAGCCATCATGTTCCTCTCTTCTTCTTCCTCAAGTAACCTTGCTTCTCTTCTTCTCTGATGTAGTGTCCTCTCGATCTCAGGATCGTAGTAAAAATTCTCTTCGTGATCAGAGGGTTCACCTGTACTCATCAACAAACCACAGTAGTATAAAACAAAATAAATAAAATAAAGTGACGTTAACACAAAAGTAATTGCCTTCCCCGGCAACGGCGCCAAAATTTGGTAACGTTTATCGCGTACGCCCAAATTAACCCTTCTCAAGTTAACAGCAGTAAATATGTAGTATCGTGAGTAGGGATCGATCCCACAGGGAAGTGAATACTTTTATGCTAACAAGTATTAAACTAGGGGTTATCAAATTTCTTTAACTATAACTAAATTAAACGAAAGCAAACAATTAACTAGTTTATCAAGATTAAGAAGCGATTCTTGGTTTTCGGTCAACTTTACCTTTGTAAATCATTCACTTGATCATCAATTACTAAACATATGAATTTATTCAATTATTCATCAATTGAAAACTTAATTCCTTACTTACCTTAATCGTAGTCAAAAATGTCTTATCAAATCTTTAACCGAAAATACAGCCGTTAAGATTAAATCAATGATACGAGTAAGTTTGATGAATCTAATCAATTAAAACTACAGCCGTTAGAATTAATCATCCAATCGTTCTTCCTAAGAAATTAATAACACCAACAACAGGTAATTATCAAACTTAGTTGCTTCTCAATTAGCATTAGAAAGTGTAAGTGATTACTAGGTGATCAATCTATCAATCAAATACAACAATCATAAGAATCATAATCTGAAAAACAAATTGAAATTGAAATATAAATTCAACAATCAAACCAAAATTTTCACAAGTATTTATTCCAAAGGTAAGTATCCATCAACCAAGAATCAAGATGTTTAGCCTTGCATAATTAAATCTAAAACTAACAAAAATTGTATTAAAAACATCAAACAATCAATGGAAAAGAGAATTACTAAGCGAAGCACGATTCCAGCTTGTTGATTCCGTCTTCGTTCTTCGAGCGTCTTTACAAAAATCAAAAGAAAATTATTCTAAAACTTAAAAATTATGTTCTAAGGTCTGAATACTCTCCAAAAGAGACTTCTTTTCGAGTTACAAGAGGTGTGGAGGCTGATGGGGTAGGTTAGAGCCTATGTAGGAAGGAAAGAAATCAAGTTCCCAATCTTTCCAAAACACCGCTGGCGATCGATCGCTAGCTCTCTTTTTTTTCGGCGAAATTACTTAGGCGATCGATCGCCACTTTTCGCGCATCGATCGCTTGGCTCCAGTGAGTTTTGGCGATCGATCGCCTCTTTTCTCGCGATCGATCGCTGCTTCGTAATTTTTGTTGCTCAACATTATGTCCATAGGCGATCGATTGCCTCCTCCATGCGGTCGATCGCCTCCACTAAAATTACATTTTTAGCCTTTTCTTGATCTATATTGAGTCCTTATTAGCTCCAATGCTTCTCTTGACCTTTATTCGCCTTAGTTAGCTCGATTTCTTCGATTCCACCTACAATTACACAAATATATGATTAGGTAGCATATGTATCAAACTATCCATCAAAACATACCAAATCATAACCAATTAAACGCAATAGATGTGTCTATTTCTAGTCACATCAGTAAACTAATAAATGACGAACAAGCTCGAACATTCCGAGCACAACCACTTAGGCAATTTTAGGTTTAAACATTGACCAGACATCCAGATCTCATGAGTAAACTAATAAAATTTCGAACAAGCTCGAGCATCCCGAGCACAACCACTTAGACAATTTTAGGTTTAAACATGGCTCGAACATCCGATCCCATGAGTAAAGTAATAAAATCCCAAACAAGCTCGAACATCCCGAGCACAACTACTTAGGCAATTTTAAGTTTAAACATAGCATCTCGATCACTAGAAAATCCCGAACAAACTCGAACATCCCGAGCACAACCACTTATGCAATTTTAGGATTAAACATGGATCAAACATTCCGATCCCATGAGTAAACTAATAAAATTACGAACAAGCTCGAACATCCCGAGCACAACCACTTAGGCACTTTAAGTTTAAACATGGCCCGAACATCCCGATTCCATGAGTGAACTAATAAAAATTCGAAAAAGCTTGAACATCTCGAACACAATCACTTAGGCAAATTTAAGTTTAAAGACGGACTAAACATCCCGATCCCATGAGTAAACTAATAAAATTTTGAACAAGCTCGAACATCCCAAACACAGCCACTTAGGCAATTTTAGGTTTTAACATGGACCAAGCATCCCGATCTCACGTGTAAACTAATAAAAGCCCAAACAAGCTCGAACTTCCAGAGCACAATCACTTAGGTAATTTTAAGTTTAAATATGGACCAAACATCATGATCCCATGAGTAAACTAATAAAATTCAGAACAAGCTCGAACATCTCGAGCACAACTACTTAGGCAATTTTAGATACCCAATCCCATGTGTAAATTAATAAATTCCGATCAAGCTCGAACATCCCGAGCACAACCACTTAGGCAAATTTAGGTTTCAACATGGACCAAACATCCCGACCCCATGAGTAAACTAATAAAATTCCGAACAAACTCGGACATCCCGAGCACAACGAGCACAACCACTTAGGCAATTTTAGGTTTAAAATGGACCAAACATCTTGATCCCATGAGTAAACTAATAAAATTCCGCACAAGCTCGAACAACCCGAGCACAACCACTTAAGCAAGTTTAGGTTTAAACATGGACCAAACATCCCGAGCTCATGAGTTAACTAATAAAATTTTGAACAAGCTCGAATATCCCGAGCACAACCACTTAGGCAATTTTAGGTTTAACATGGACCAAACATCCTGATCCCATGAGTAAACGAATAAGTTTCTGAACAAACTTTTACAAAAGCAAATTTATCTTAGTGACATCCAAAGTACGCTAACAAACGTAAAAACGACAATCAAATCATCATATAAAGTACTTCTTAAGGTTGTAAACATTCAACGGTCTTGTTAACTCTCGGCCTAGTTGATCTTCCAGTCCATATGACCCTCGCCCGATCACCACCTTCACTTTGGCTCTAATTTCTTTCATCCCCAGTCGGGTTGGTCTTCCTCAGCACCAGATCCCCGACTTGAAAGGCACTCGGGCGACCCTTCAATTGTAAGCATTGGTGATCCTTATCGTGTACATCTCAGTGCGTGCGGCTGCTCTTTATCTCAATAGGTCTACCTCATCAAGTTCTAACTTCTTGCCACCTCGTTTCTTTCGGACCATAATATTGTACCCGAAGAGATTCCATATTGATTTGGCAGGAATCAGGGCCTCAGAACCATACACCAGGCTATATGGAGTTTCTCATGTAGATATGTGTGACGTAATTCGGTAGGCCCATAGTAAACCGGGCAATTCATCGACCCATGCTCATCTTGCTCCTTCCAATTTAGTTTTAATCATGTGTAATAGGATCCGATTTGTCACCTCAGCTTGTCCATTGGATTGATGATAAGTTACCGAGTTATGTAATTTTCATGTCCTTGCACCAATCATGGACTCTCTTCCCCTGAAATTTGCAAATTTACAGTGCACGTAGCTGATGAAAAATATCTACAAATGTTTCCTCAATCGACATCTCTGATTGTTGCAACTATCTTTTCGTATTATTAAATTGAACTATACCGATTAAGAGTATTATTTTTGTTAGTTTATGTAGACTTGGTTGGCATGGTGCATGTTATGGATGAAGCATTAAAAGTTTTACCATCGTGTATTTTCACATCGGCTTAATTTGTAAACAATCCCCGTTTTACCCCGTCAAAGAAATCATAATTGATTTTGGGTAAGATCTAAAATGTATTTTATTCTACTAAATAATTTGAAAATATAACTTTTATTATTTCAATCTCTAAATCTCCAACCATATATTCAACCCCATAAGAAGTCACATGCATGCATCTAAATTCTAAATGGAGTTGTATTATTCTATTTTATACATTTAATCGTATCCTAATTAGATTAATACTAGTTACTATACATCTAGACTTGTCTACAATCCAATGGTAACAATTGAATTTTCAGTTAAAATAAAATCTTATGTTTTTACCTATTTATTATTTCTGGATGAATTTTGAAAAAAAAAAAGTATAGGCCATATCTTTTTAAGCTCTTGCCAAACATGGCCAAAGAAATAAACGACGTAGTAGATTAATATACAGTAAAACTTCTATAAATTAATAACATTATGATCATAGAATTTTATTAGTTTAGAGAGGTTATTAATTTATCGAGTATTAAATTAATAATATTGAGATAAATTAGAATCGAAAAAAAAATTATTTTAAAAAAATTATTAATTTATCGAATATTAATTTAAGAAATTTACATATAAAATGGTCAGATTTAAAGACGTAAACAAGTCGCCTGCGGGCCGTTTACCATTTCAAATTTCAATAAACAATTTAATTCTATAAACATTTATGTTGCCATACAGCTGTTAATATTATTTAAAGATTTCAACTTGCTACATTATTGAATGCATATACAAAAGGGCAGCAACAATCAAGCTTAGAAAAATCTTGTGTTTGTTACAGATTACTTCGATTGCATTGTTTCACCAATGGCGTATGCTGCTCTTTTGTCTGTCTCTCAAACTTTAGAGGAGATTCTTGATTCTGATCCATACTTCTTTCCTTGGGCTAAAGAAAAAGTGGAGTCTTTTCGAGAAACTATCGCTACTTTGATAGCCTTTCTTGATAATTGCCCACCAATTTGCACCCAAACGGTCAATGATCTGTTAACACAAATCAGAGATTCAGCCTATGAAGCAGAAGATGTCTTTGAATCTCTCTTAGCAACTCACTTTCTGCAAAAGTATAGAAGTGATGGTTATGAGAAGTTCAAAGTGTTTCCTCAAAGCTTGGAAAAAGTGATGGAGGATATGGAATCGATAGAAAAGGAAGTGAAGAAGACTCATCATGATGGAAATGGGGTACGTGAGCGGAGGATTTTGTCTCTTGCTAGTTCATCAAGGCCAGCTTTGAGGGGCTACAACACCAAAATGGCGGCACTCGACAATGATCTGGAGATGAAACTAAGGGAACAAATTGTAGGAGGACGATCCAAAATCGACGTCGTCCCGATTGTTGGCATGGGCGGGATTGGTAAGACTACTCTTGCTAGAATCTTGTGTGATAGTAAACTGACCATGGATTCATTTGATGTTAGTGGATGGGCTACAATATCTCAAACATATAATGTTCAAAAAATTGCTTTAGACATTCTAAAAGACATTGGAAGAAACGGTGGTGAACAAGAGCTATATCAAAGTTTATATGGTAGAAAGTATTTGATTGTATTAGATGATATGTGGGATACACAAGCATGGGATGGCATAAATTGCCCATCTGAACTAGTTGAAATTGGAAAGGAGCTTGCAAGACAATGCCAAGGTCTTCCTCTAGCGATATCTGCCATTGGTGGACATCTTAAAAAAGAGAAACAGACAGAAGAATATTGGAAGCATGTTTCTGAAAATATAACTTCGGTCTTGAATGCCAACAACGATCAATCCTCGGAGATATTAACTTTAAGTTATAACTACTTGCCTCATTGTTTGAAACCATGCTTCCTTTATGTTGGATCTTTTCAAGAAGATCATCTTATATCTGCATTTACAATTGTGAATATGTGGGTTGCTGAGGGATTTATACAGTCAAATAGATCGAAAAGCATGGAAGAGATTGCAAAAGAGTACTTGGATGATATTATTGTTGGGTTTCCGTACCCCGGCGTCAGATCCAAACGCAGCGGAAATAAAACAATAAACAGATCTGACCCGTGGACGGAAGATCGCGCCTGATTCATATATAAACATGCATAAATCGAATAAATGCACGAAAAGGAATTACCGTTCACCGACATGAATCTGATAGCGGTGACCCTCGAGTCCAATCAACCTGACCAGATCTTCAAGCACAACACCAGTGCTATTGTGATGTCGGCTTTTCTATGAGAGTGTGTATAGAGAGGAAAAAAACTTCTTAACCCTAGAGATGAACCTATATTTATAGGAGTTTGGGTCATTTATTTGGCTATGGTTATTAGGGTCCAACGGGCCAACAATTGGTCCATTGGCTTGTAGGGCATCTAATGCTAACAATCTCCCACTTGCCCAAAAGCCAACACAAAACTGCAAACTCATAACCAAGTAATTCAATGAAATTGAATAACTTGACGTACTACCAAAGTACATAATTATGCAACATAAATATATCAAATGTTTTAATTTTAGAACTTTCTATAGATGAAACATTTTCAAATATAGAAACTCCACTAAAGTGAGGAGCTTTCAGAAATTAAATTCATCTCTTCTAAATCACTCAATATGAGCACTTAACATTTAAGTCTCAATTCTCATCAATAGATCGGCGGCCGGTTGATTGTGACCCAGCGAGGCTCAAGTGTATCATAGCAGTAGGATCACAACCTTTGTGATTTTAGAAGTTAAACAACTTCTTGGGCTTACCCTGAATGCCCCATTGCCAATTAAACTCCTTTTAATAGACAATGGCTGAAATATAATTCCAGCACAACCTACCGATCGTGGGTAGCGCCTAGCATCTGCGCTTCACGAAGACCTAGATACAAATGACTAGCAACGTACGAGAACCTGTCAGTCATAGTTAGCGTGCAGTACATTCCTTTCACTCAATATGTCCCGATTGAATCAAGATCGAGACCCTTTATGATTTCAATAACTATGTATTTGTTTCACGTTATATGATTCATTTGTGTGCGTATATGAAAAACTCTTTTTTCACAAGCACTACCCACTCTGGCCAGAGATTCCTCGAATCATATATAGAAAAACACATAGGACATCCTGGTTCATCAAGACCAGTGGTGAATCCCCAACGACAATCATAGGCCTCTGACAGCATCACTGAATACCCAAAATAACAACTTTATAACCCGCATGTGATCAGTCATTAAATCAAAGTACACAGCTATCTATCAAGACCTCAATGATGCCTCGGGTCATGAGGAGTAATGGTGCACAACTATGACTAGAAATTCTATACTCGACAAGTGGTAACCACTTATAGAATTCCGAGTAGGGTCGTTCAGTGAACTCATTCCTAATGAGCACCTATTCATGTGTGCTGACTTCTCCAAGCCAACGCCGATGAAACGCGGCGCACTACACTAGACACATCATGAATACCAGTCTCTAACGAGCATATATCGATATCCCATTCTCGAAGGCTCATCGACCAGGAACATTTAGAAATCGCAGTCTAGAATGTATTTCATGGTCACCATCATATGCGTAACCACATTCTATGGACTATAGCAACTTCAAGGACTTCATCAATACATCAAGATGCATGGGTAAACAGATGAAGAAGTGCCATATATATTAATATTCAAACAAAGATTTGTCATAATAAGATTACAAGTACAATCGATCAACTATTGATTTACTTAATCATGTATAACAACAATATCTTTCACTTTCCCAAAGCCAACTACTCATGTGTCTTAAGACCATCTTCCCAAGATGTCTAACAGACACCAATCCTTGTAAAGGCTTTGTCAGTGAATTCACTATATTTTTCTGTTGAAGCGATTCTCTCGATAATAATGGCGCGTCTACCATCTCTCTCATTAGATGGTATTTTCTCAATATAAGTTTGGATACTGATGAGATCTTGGCTATTCATAATAGCTCAAATGTTGTCACAGTACCAGGGACTGTGTCAACCGCACTAGAAATTACACCCAACTCTTGGATGAAATTTCATATCCAAACTGCCTCTTTGCTGCATCGTATGCTGCAATGTATTCAGCTTCAGTGGTGGGATCCAATGTGGTGTCTTGCTTGGAACGTTTCCAAGAGACATCACCATCATTGAGCTTAAATACAAATCCGAACATCGATATGGTATCATCTACATCCAATTTAAAAACCAGCATCAGCTTAGCCTTCAACTTTTATTTCTCCACTTACAGATCCAAAAACCATGAACATATCATAAGTTCTTCATAAGAACTTGAGGATTATTTTCACAGTTTTCCAGTGACCTTCACCGGGATCTGTCTGATGTCTGCTCATTACTCTAAGAACATACATCAGTCCAAGTACATACCATAGCATACAATATGCTATTAAAAGTAGAAATATAAGGTACCAATGTCATCTTTTCTATCTCCTCATCAATCTTAAGACCCATTGACTCGAGATATGAATACTATGACATATTATGAAGTAACTCATTTTTCGACTACTCTATGCTAAACCCTTTTAGCACAGTGTTTATGTAAGTAGATTGAGAGATCTCAAGCATCCTTTAGATCTATCCCTATAGATCTGTATGCTAAGCACGTATGACGTTTCTCCCAATCTTACATGGAGAAATTAGTAGATAATCACGCTTTAATTGATTAATCCAATGTCATTCACAATGAGCATGATATAATCGACTTAAAGCATCACAAATGTAACCGTGCTCCCACTAACCTTTTTGCACACACATGTCACTTCCGGATTTTTAACAAAACCAAACATGTTGATGATGTTATCAAAACGGAAGTTCAAACTTCGGGATGCGTTCTTAGGCCCATAAATGGACCTCTGGAGTTTGAAAACATTTTTCTCACTCCAAGAAGTTGTAAACACATTTGGCTGCTACATTTCTACCTCAATGCCACCACTGAGAAATGTTGTGTTCACATCCATTACTCATATCTTATATTCGTAACATAAAGATATAACTAATAAAATCTAAATAGACTATAGCATCATAACCGATGAAAATTTTCTCATAAACAACTCTTTGCCTATGAGAATAACTGTTTCTCACCAGTCAAGCTTTGAAGGTCACTACCTTCCCATCCACTCCAAGCTTTCACTTGTAAATCCATGCAGCCAATGGGAACAATTCCCAAAGATGATTTACTAAGGCCCATACCTTATTGGAGTACATGGAGTCCATTTCAGATTTCATGGCATCTTGACAATGTCCCGAATCAATATCTGACATCGCCTCCTTGAAAGTCCAAGGATCATATCCATGGTCTATTTCTTGACTACTTTAAAGGAGTAGATTCATTCTATCAGGAGCTCTTGAAACATTTTCAAATCTCCTTGGTGTGTGTAAATCAAAGGTTGTGATTAACTAAATTAATTTCACCGTTTTCACTTTTCTAGTGGTTTGTGGTTTTTGAACCCTTTCAAGTTATATTATTTTGTCATCCTTTCTAATAGAAACATTTTCTCTAGAAAGATTGCACTTACGAAACAAACTCTTTGCCTGTAATTGATAATATAATTTCCACAGAATAACATAAGATGGATCAACTATCCAACTCATCTCCCACTGGCTGCTTCACATAAGCAGAACAATCTCAAAATAAAAATTTGGATTATTTTTCAGTCCATATCGTATATGGAGTTTTTGGTCACTGCATTGGTATGAATTATATTCAACAAATATGTACATTTAGAGAGTTACTCAAAGAGAATCACATTCTCTTAAGATAACTCAACATCATCTTGCACTAACATTTAGTGCTCCACATACATCCATATGAATCAAATTCATTGGACATTCAGCACATGCTAAATATATGTTGGATTTAATTTATCATTCTTTTAATATTCTTTGAATATAATCATACTAATCATTCATAAGTTCACCAGATTCAATAAAACATGCATTCTTAAAAATACTGCAAATCACATTCGCATATTTAAAAGAATATCATTCTCTATCAAAATAGGAACAATGTCCATGATTAAATCTAGAACAAATAAATAATTGCTCAAACCAGTTTCCTAACCAGTTCAAGATCTTTATATTAAATAAATGTTTCATATAGTCGTTGCAACAACTCTTGCTACAATGCTTAGCCTCAGATAGGTTTCACCTTCCTAGGGCCCCTACTTCTTCACATCACATGCAACTCTTTGCAAAAATGAGAGCACAACTGGCATCATATACCACATAAGTAGAACCAATAGAAACATTTAATTTTAATATAAAAATACCCTTTCTAGAACGCTTCTAGTCTAGGCATTCCTTACAATTTTGCGTCAGTTACCAGCAGTAAAAACATAGATGCCTCTCCTTTCTTAGTTGCTACTATATCCTTTTTCGTCTTTTGAGGTTGAAAACCATTTCCCTTCCTCTACTTTATCCTTGAATCATTCCCACCAATTGTAGAAGATTTAACAAGAAGAACATGTTTCTCCTTTGAATCAAGGATACATGAGTTTCCAACATTTTGACTATAAGATCAAATCTACAGACAGTTAATGAGGATTTGTCACATTCAGATTTTCCAATTTCTCAACAAGAGTTATTTTTCTTACACCATGCTCATAGACCGAAGCCCCATCTCGCATGTGAAATGAAAATAGTTCTTTTAAAATCGCGAGTCTCAGTAATCGCGTCTGTTCACCAAACAACATTTGTAGGTGTTGGAAAATATCAGCAATGTGAACGAATTTCTCATATCTGTGTTGAAACTCATTGGTGACATTGATGCTATCATATAGCACCTAGTCTAGAGATCATCGTCCCATCACTTCTCAAGTGTGGCAATCTCTTCATGAGACGAACCGGGAGACACTTCAACAGGAGGCTCCCACCAAGGGTATATAGCAACTTTTCAGAAGCAATCATTATTTTAAAATTAATAGCCAATCCTGGTGGTTAATTTGTTTATATCGAGATTTGATGTAATCGGATTCACGGCAATCACAATAATGAGAATAAACAGAAAATATAAGCAAACCGTCTGATTATTAATTAATTCAAAAACTATGGACTTTAGTTATTGAATGCTCCCACTAAATTTTTCGAATTCATCACCCTCATGACAAATGAACGGAAAATCATATTTTCTTAGTGGGCTTGGAGTCCAACTAGCTCATGAAAACCCCGGACGTGGGCCCACCGGCTTCATGATACTAAAGGTAGATCACAATTGCATCATATGCAACCCCCAAGATATTTGTCTTGCGATTGGCATAACCCTACGTGGGCAGGACAATTATGCATTCTCACGTCAAACTAACCCATCCCACGGATGGAAATGTCACGCCCAAAAGACCCCACGTGGGTGAGTAATCTAGAAGGTTAACATAACCACACCCTTAATTAAGTGGCAGTTAAACGCACAACTTTCCCATGACAGATGCCCCCCACGTGGGTGAGTAAGGCAATATGACACAAGTAGCGTCTCATGGCTTAACTGTTGATGGAAGACAAGAAACAACAAACTCTTTTGAGCTCCCTTAGCAGTTTGATATTAAAAGTTTTGAATCATATTCAAAAGAGGGATTTAATAATTTTCAAATCTCATCAAGTACTTGTTTGTTTGTTTGCCGGATTCATGCAACTATGTTTTATTCATGCAGTCATATGTACTAATAAAACATACAAACAAACATTTATCATACATCATATGCATAATAAAAATAAATATGGACGATTACGGCCTTTTCCTAATTGATCCACGTGAGCCATACGTGGATCACAAGTCTGTCTAAGGTGATGCAGGTATGCAATGCAATTCTATTACATTTTGTTTCCATCATACAAGTCCTGATCTTGGTGCTCCGTCTTCAATCTTGATCTCCCACTAATTCTAAAGATTTTACATTTAATCGTGCAAACAAGAGAATAGGGATACAAATCCGGGGTGGGATACATCAGAAAATAGAGAGAGCAGGCTCGCAGGCCCGATAACCAAAATCACAATAATAATGAAACAATAAAAACCTAAAAAACATTCACATAAACACATTGGTCAAGGCCCGTAATCATCCATCATGCAATCACAACTTATGTAATTAAACATTAAACTAAACAATTACATCATATGTAATTGTACTAATTACATCACATGTAATTAGAGCACAATAATTTCTATCGTTTCCCACTAATCGCATCATTAATTGAAAATAAAATTAACAAATTAAATAAAACCATTTTATTTAATTTCTAATTAATTAACTTTCAATTAATTGGTAAAATCTCTATTTTACCTTTAAATCATATTAATCGAAAATAAAATTAACAAACTAAATGAAACACTTTCATTTAATTTCTAATTAATTAAATTTCAATTACTTGGTAAAATCACTATTTTACCTCAAATCATAATATTAGCCAAAAAATAAAATTAACAAATAAAATGAAACATTTTCATTCAATTTTTAATTAATTAAATTTGTAACTAATTGTAAAATCTACATTTTACACTTAATAAATTAAAAATCACATTTTTAATAAATTAAGTATTATGATTTATTATTTCAAAAAAAATATCCGGATAAAACATCTAAAATGACCCAAAAATTAATGAACTCCAAACCAATTTGGATCGAAAAATTTCAGAATTTAATACCAACTTTTCGAAATTACTCCACCCAATTTTAGAAATTTTTTTTTTTTTTTAATATTTCGAAAATAAAAACTGTTCATCAAACCCTAAACATAGAACTATTCATCATCTTCCTCAGCAGGCAGCGGCGGCTAGGGTTTCAGAAACCCTAGCTCGCGCCGCCGGGTTTACCGCGTCCATTCCGGTGGCACACGCACATCGAATCGTTTAAAAATACAGCAAATAGACGCGATGAGGTGGAGGAGAAAACTGGTCGAACAAAAATCGTTCGCATCTGGTAGCGATTATTCACCTCCGCGACTGCTGCAACACGTTTGCAACAGCACGATTTCAACGTCAATGAGTCACTCAGTCACTACGCCTCATCGTTCGCAAGCCTGGTCACGTAACCCTTCCGCGATTCTTGCTCTGCGCCTGTTACTGGTTCGCGATTTGTGCACAGAAACAGCTATCTCCGCGGCGCGTATGGCGGCAGAGAACATTTCTCCGCCGTGTGCGCTGCCGCCGGCCGCCTCTTCTTCTCCGGTGATGGTCGGAAGCGAGAAACGGTTCCAAGAAATTTGAATTTTCGGGTCTGGTTTAAAACTTTCTTTTAATCCAATTTCTATGTTTTCCGGATTCCAATTTTTGAAAAAAAACGAACACGATTGGTTACGATTGGAAACGATCTAATAAACATTAATTATTGAATACATGAATCGAAGCGCAACCTGGCTCTGATACCACTGTTGGGTTTCCGTACCCCGGCGTCAGATCCAAACGCAGCGGAAATAAAACGATAAACATATCTGACCCGTGAACGGAAGATCGCGCCTGATTCATATATAAACATGCATAAATCGAATAAATGCACGAAAAGGAATTACCGTTCACCGACATGAATCTGATAGCGGTGACCCTCGAGTCCAATCAACCTGACCAGATCTTCAAGCACAACACCAGTGCTATTGTGATGTCGGCTTTTCTATAGAGAGTGTGTATAGAGAGGAAAAAAACTTCTTAACCCTAGAGATGAACCTATATTTATAGGAGTTTGGGTCATTTATTTGGCTATGGTTATTAGGGTCCAACGGGCCAACAATTGGCCCATTGGCTTGTAGGGCATCTAATGCTAACAATAAATCCAATTTCTATGTTTTCCGGATTCCAATTTTTGAAAAAAAACGAACACGATTGGTTACGATTGGAAACGATCTAATAAATTAATTATTGAATACATGAATCGAAGCGCGACCTGGCTCTGATACCACTGTTGGGTTTCCGTACC
Organism: Haberlea rhodopensis; assembly: GCA_907163345.1. Taxonomy (NCBI): domain Eukaryota; kingdom Viridiplantae; phylum Streptophyta; class Magnoliopsida; order Lamiales; family Gesneriaceae; genus Haberlea; species Haberlea rhodopensis. Next base: position 103,980 of record CAJQUN010000512.1, on the reverse strand, counting down.
CCGGCGTCAGATCCAAACGCAGCGGAAATAAAACAATAAACAGATTTGACCCGTGGACGGAAGATCGCGCCTGATTCATATATAAACATGCATAAATCGAATAAATGCACGAAAAGGAATTACCGTTCACCGACATGAATCTGATAGCGGTGACCCTCGAGTCCAATCAACCTGACCAGATCTTCAAGCACAACACCAGTGCTATTGTGATGTCGGCTTTTCTATGAGAGTGTGTATAGAGAGGAAAAAAACTTCTTAACCCTAGAGATGAACCTATATTTATAGGAGTTTGGGTCATTTATTTGGCTATGGTTATTAGGGTCCAACGGGCCAACAATTGGCCCATTGGCTTGTAGGGCATCTAATGCTAACAATTATTGACAGAAATCTTTTGTTTGTGGGTACATATGATACATTTGGGAATCTGGAGACATGTGGCATCCATGATCTATTTAGAGATATATGCATAAGGGAGGCTAAAAAAGAAAAGTTTCTTTGTACCTTGAATAGGGACATATCCATGGATCGTATGGAAATTTACAGCCAACGACGCTTGATTCTTAGTGAAAATTTTATAAAAGATTTTGAATCTGCTTGCAGTAGTATAGTTTCAAGGGATGATAGTTTTCCATCTACCCGTTCTTTTATTTGTCATGGTTATCGGAATTTTTCATCAACATTTAAGGGAGCTCTAGGATTGCTCAAGGTATTGAAAATTAGTATGAAATCCATGAATTTTCCATTAGAAATTTTAGAATTAGTTAACCTAAAGTATCTTCAGCTTGACTATGTTTGGGAAAATATTCCATCTTCAATATGTAGACTCAGGAATCTACAAACCCTTATTGCTGTATGTGTCGGTTCTGGACCAGGTTTGTTGCCATTTGAAATTTGGGAAATGCCGCAGTTAAGGCATATTGTGACCATATCATCTTATCTGCCTGATATTCCGGATGTTCAAAGCAAAGGGACAAATGCATACATTCTTAAAAACCTTCTAACACTTATACAGATGCTCGATTCTAGCTGTACGCAAGAGGTCCTCACAAGAATCCCAAATCTTAAAGAGCTATGTGTTATTTACACTAAGCCATTTGACTCTTTGAACAATCTTGTCTCTTTGCGCAAACTTGAATCATTAAAATGCAAATTTAAGGGTGAGCCAAATGACAATACTTTGCAGAACAACTTCTTCCCAGTTTCACTAAAGAAATTGGTGTTAACAAGCTGTCGAATTCCTTGGGAACAATTGAGCATTATCGGTATCTTGCCTAATCTTGAAGTTCTCGAATTGGAGTCTAAAGCCATGATAGGAACTGTCTGGGAAACAAATGATGGAGGATTCAAGCAATTGATGTTCCTATTGATTGGAGAATCAGAACTAGTGGAGTGGAACACTGAAAAGGACCATTTCCCACGTCTTAAGAGGCTTCGACTTGAGTTATGTCGTGCCTTGGAGGCAATCCCATCTGAAATTTGTGAAATTCCGACACTTGAAATAATTGAATTACACAGTTGTTCGCGTGTAGCAGAGTCTTCAGCAAGAGAAATGCTTGGGGAAGACAGTGACATTGAACTCAAAATTCACAACATGGATGATGGTTCAAGTTCAAGTACTTCTAATAATAACTCAGATCTCAGCGATGAGAATTAGAAGTCATGCTGTATCATCAATTCAAGGACACTTTTTGTTGAAAGGTAAACGTTTTTGTCCATTATTTCCCAATGTTGTTGAAAGTTCTGTATAGTACATGGCTTTAATCACAGATTTACATCTCAAACGCTATAAAAAATAAATTTCATATTAGAATGTTTTGATTTTGCTCAACCCCACTGGTCCACAGGGCAACCCAACTAATTCTAAAGATAAACATAATTTCTCAATATGGATGGGAATTATGCCATTTATTTTGTTGGTTTTTTGTACTAGAATTTTGCTGCAAATGATTAAAAAGTAACATCAAATCAAACAAGAATTCACCAACGAGAGGTTTTGGGAATCTCGAATAATAGTTTCTAAATAGGACATTTACATTTACATTTCCGTATTCAAAATTGCAAGGGTGCAGACAAGTATTTATCCATATCTATTATCTATTTAAAAACGTGAGTTGAATATATTATCTTATCTTATCTATATTCTTATAAAATTGTTAATCAAGGGGCAAAGTTTTCCATATGAATTAACAACTTTGTCCTTTTATTATATATATTCAATACAAATAAAAATTAACTAGGGATATAAATGTAAAAAATAGAATATTAATCTATATTCTTATAAAAGTGTTAGTCAAGGGGCAAAGTTTTCCATATGAATTAACAACTTTGTCCTTTTATTATATAATATTCAATACAAATAAAAATTAATTAGGGATATAAATGTAAAAAATAGAATATTAACTAGGGGCATGAAAGGAAAAATCTAATTCATGTTAAATTTGTCCGCCTAAGTTGCTTCTAAATATTTAAGCTCCAAGACCTCTCTATTTAATTCTATTCAATTTTGTAACTTTCGAAAGTAATTATCAATTAATTAATACATTTACCAGTTTCATTTTCTTATTTACCGGAATGAAAAAAAATACGATCCTAATTTATATAAAATATTAAAAAATGTAAAAACAAAATATTAACCAGGGGCATGAAAAGAAAGTTCTAATTCATGTTAAATTTATCACCTTAAGCTGCTTCTAAATATTTAAGCTCCAAAGCCTCTCTATTTAATTCTATTCAATTTTGTAACTTTCGAAAGTAATTATCAATTAATTAATACATTTACCAGTTTCATTTTCTTATTTACCGGAATGAAAAAAAATACGATCCTGATTTATATAAAATATTAAAAAATGTAAAAACTAAATATTAACCGGGGGCATGAAAATAAAGTTCTAATTCATGTTAAATTTATCCCCTTAAGCTGCTTCTAAATATTTAAGCTCCGAAGCCTCTCTATTTAATTCTATTCAATTTTGTAACTTTCGAAAGTAATTATCAATTAATTAATACATTTACCAGTTTCATTTTCTTATTTACCGGAATGAAAAAAAATACGATCCTGATTTATATAAAATATTAAAAAATGTAAAAACAAAATATTAACCAGGGGCATAAAAAGAAAGTTCTAATTCATGTTAAATTTATCCCCTTAAGCTGCTTCTAAATATTTAAGCTCCAAAGCCTCTCTATTTAATTCTATTCAATTTTGTAACTTTCGAAAGTAATTATCAATTAATTAATACATTTACCAGTTTCATTTTCTTATTTACCGGAATGAAAAAAAATACGATCCTGATTTATATAAAATATTAAAAAATGTAAAAACAAAATATTAACCAGGGGCATGAAAAGAAAGTTCTAATTCATGTTAAATTTATCCCCTTAAGCTGCTTCTAAATATTTAAGCTCCAAAGCCTCTCTATTTAATTCTATTCAATTTTGTAACTTTCGAAAGTAATTATCAATTAATTAATACATTTACCAGTTTCATTTTCTTATTTACCGGAATGAAAAAAAATACGATCCTGATTTATATAAAATATTAAAAAATGTAAAAACAAAATATTAACCGGGGGCATGAAAATAAAGTTCTAATTCATGTTAAATTTATCCCCTTAAGCTGCTTCTAAATATTTAAGCTCCGAAGCCTCTCTATTTAATTCTATTCAATTTTGTAACTTTCGAAAGTAATTATCAATTAATTAATACATTTACCAGTTTCATTTTCTTATTTACCGGAATGAAAAAAAATACGATCCTGATTTATATAAAATATTAAAAAATGTAAAAACAAAATATTAACCAGGGGCATAAAAAGAAAGTTCTAATTCATGTTAAATTTATCCCCTTAAGCTGCTTCTAAATATTTAAGCTCCAAAGCCTCTCTATTTAATTCTATTCAATTTTGTAACTTTCGAAAGTAATTATCAATTAATTAATACATTTACCAGTTTCATTTTCTTATTTACCGGAATGAAAAAAAATACGATCCTGATTTATATAAAATATTAAAAAATGTAAAAACAAAATATTAACCAGGGGCATGAAAAGAAAGTTCTAATTCATGTTAAATTTATCCCCTTAAGCTGCTTCTAAATATTTAAGCTCCAAAGCCTCTCTATTTAATTCTATTCAATTTTGTAACTTTCGAAAGTAATTATCAATTAATTAATACATTTACCAGTTTCATTTTCTTATTTACCGGAATGAAAAAAAATACGATCCTGATTTATATAAAATATTAAAAAATGTAAAAACAAAATATTAACCAGGGGCATGAAAAGAAAGTTCTAATTCATGTTAAATTTATCCCCTTAAGCTGCTTCTAAATATTTAAGCTCCAAAGCCTCTCTATTTAATTCTATTCAATTTTGTAACTTTCGAAAGTAATTATCAATTAATTAATACATTTACCAGTTTCGTTTTCTTATTTACCGGAATGAAAAAAAATATGATCCTGATTTATATAAAATATTAAAAAATGTAAAAACAAAATATTAACCAGGGACATGAAAAGAAAGTTCTAATTCATGTTAAATTTGTCCCCTTAAGTTGCTTCTAAATATTTAAGCTCCAAAGCCTCTCTATTTAATTCTATTCAATTTTGTAACTTTCGAAAGTAATTATCAATTAATTAATACATTTACCAATTTCATTTTCTTATTTACCGGAATGAAAAAAAATACGATCCTGATTTATATAAAATATTAAAAAATGTAAAAACAAAATATTAACCAGGGGCATGAAAAGAAAGTTCTAATTCATGTTAAATTTATCCCCTTAAGCTGCTTCTAAATATTTAAGCTCCAAAGCCTCTCTATTTAATTCTATTCAATTTTGTAACTTTCGAAAGTAATTATCAATTAATTAATACATTTACCAGTTTCGTTTTCTTATTTACCGGAATGAAAAAAAATACGATCCTGATTTATATAAAATATTAAAAAATGTAAAAATAAAATATTAACCAGGGGCATGAAAAGAAAGTTCTAATTCATGTTAAATTTGTCCCCTTAAGCTGCTTCTAAATATTTAAGCTCCAAACCCTCTCTATTTAATTCTATTCAATTTTGTAACTTTCGAAAGTAATTATCAATTAATTAATACATTTACCAGTTTCATTTTCTTATTTACCGGAATGAAAAAAAATACGATCCTGATTTATATAAAATATTAAAAAATTGCCATCTCATTTTCTTATTTTGGGATGGTAAACTACGTTTAATCCCATAAATATTTTTCATCCGCATGAATTTATGCTCCCATAAAATTTTGTTTCCTACGTTAATGCAATAAATAAATTAGATTAGATGTTACATTTGTTTCTTGCCTACTCACATGAGTTCTTACTTCTTCCACATTTCAATTGTATTTCTGCACCCTTCCATCTCCTGCATGAATGATTGCTACCATAAGTTCAGCCAAATAAATGTTACGTTCAGTAACAAAATTCAACAAAAACTTCTTCAGACTAACCCTTTGGCCTTCCCCAAACCGAAGGTAATTCCCAGAATGATTGAGCATGACTGCAATAAAAGTTACATTTCTATTGAAAAAATACTATTGATTAACATATAATACCTTTTGATATAATGAACTACAAAAGAAAAAAAGAAAACACTTACATAGATTAGAAAAAAATAGAATGAGAATTACAATAATAATTAAAACTAAAGATGGTATTTATCTTTGCTGCCAATTGATATTCAAATAACATAATTAGTTAGATATTTTAAGTAATAAAATGTTCTAAGTGTCAAAAAAATAATGCTAATAATAATTATCGAAGCTCCCACCTCTTCATTTTCCATGTTAAATCAATTTTAAGTTACAAAATTATAATCTTATTAAATTGTAGCATTAAAATATAATATAATAATAATAGTAGAAAATATAATAAAATACTACGTGTCAATCACTTCTAAGTTACAAAAGTATAAACGTAAATATAATTATTATTCTACTTATATAACAAGAAGTATTAAAACAACTATTATAATACAATGAAGAATTAAAACAAGCTAAAAAACGTATAATTTATTGTCATAACTCATTGTACAGTTCTACTAATTAATATTTAAATATAATAATTGAATAAGTATTCATGATAAACCAAAACAATGAATATTTAAATTACTAAAAAAATTGAATTTTCCAAAATATTCAATTTTTTATTTAATATTTTTGTAAACAATTATTCATTTGATAGTACGATACACTTGACATGTAAAATTTATACAATAATCATCAAACAAATTCACATAAACAATTATCTTATCCAAATAAAATCATACAAATACTATTAAATACAATTTTGTAACTACTGATATAATTCACACCAAAAATATCTGAATGTAACAATAACAAAAAAATTTCACGAAAAAAATACAAATGCTATTTTTTAACATAAAAAAAATAATCGATCTTTGTTAACTTTATTTCAAGTTAATTAAATAAAAAAAAAAGCATCACACCTAAAAGCTTTAATGGTCTTAATAAATGCTAATCAATGATCACTATAATTATCAAACACATTTCACAACGAAAACACATAATACACAAAAATAATGGTGAATTATTTACTCACATTTCTTTTTATACTTTTTTCATTTAATTCCGTATTACTATTAATTCGGTATAAAATAACTTAATTAGCATCTAAAGCAATTTATGTCATATTTTTACTATTAATCTATTATAAATTTATGATTTACAATCTAAAGTTAATAGTTTTGTAACTTCAAAGTGATTTAGCATGAAAAAATGAAGTAGCATGATCAAATTCCTCGACAATTGACAACAATATTAAAAATTATATATAATTATCTAAGTAACTTTTAACATGCAAAATAAAAATTGTTTTAGCATCACCACCACTTAAAATAGTAAATAACTAATAATTTCAAAAATTAATAATTTCTACGTTTATTTTAATAAATAGAAAAAATTAATTAACATACCAGAAAAATCAATATTATATTTTTATCTTTTGAATTATAATTATATATAATCTAATGGATATACACGTGCGTCGCACGTGCTTTGTACTAGTCTATATAAAAGTATGAGTTAAATGGTGAAGTTTTTCAATTGTGAATTTACTTATTTGCCCCAAAGTTTGTGTTGTCATTTTTTTCTTTTTCCTTTCTAGCAGTAAAGAGGAGTGTTTTCAAGTCCTGTTGTTTCTATGGTTGCATCTATTGGCTTGTTCTGTTTCTGTATCATAGTGGAGGATTGCTGGAGTTTGTTCGGATCACTGTTGTATTGTTAGGTTGGTAGTTGGTTGTTTGTATCATCCGTTCGCTGATTATTTATTGTTATTGTAAGTCATGGATTAGTCTTTGTTTTTTTTATCTTTTCCGATGTGTGTGTTGTAATATATGGAGTTTTACTTTTTTGATTTTGTTCTAAATTTGTTAGAATTCGTGTTTTTCTCCATTTGATTCGTTGCATCTGATGCGAAGTGAATTTTTTCGGAAGTGTTGGTATATCTTTTTCTGTTCCTCGTGTTTGGCCATCGTGTTTATTAAGCCCTGGCAAAAAATGTTCAATGATTTGTTCATATAACCGACCATCAGCTTTGGTAGGCAGATTGTTCCCATTTTGCTAAGCATATTGGAAAGATGTGTTACCAAATTAATTTTTTGATTGTGTTTTGCTAGGCATGATGTTTTCATATTTACCTATTTCTATGGTGGTGGTAATCGACCCATGAAGGGCAGTTGTTCGTCGGGAATTTTTTATTGATGGGGATGCTTTCATAAATGATAAAACTACGACTTTATTTAATGAGTTTTTGGCAACAAACCACCTTGTGATTTTCTAAATAGGCAATCTATACCCTTGTGGTTTGAAATAGAAAGTTTGCAAACCTGTTGCTCACTCACAATGGTTGTGAAGCCCTCTGGCTGCCATTTCTACTCAAATGTCACTATCGAGAAATGTTGTCTTCATATCAATCTGTCATATATCATATTCATAATATGCAGATATATATAATAAAATCCAAAGAGGCTATAGCATCACAACTGATGAAAAGGTTCTCACATACAACTATTTGCTTATGAGAATAACATTTATCCACCAGTCAAGATTTGAAGGTCGCTACATTCCCATTCACTCCAATCTTTCGCTTGTAGATCCATTCGCAGCCAATGGGAACAATTCCCTCAAGAGGGTATGCTAAGGTACATACCTTATTAGAGTACATGTAGTCCATTTCAAATCTTACAGCATCTTGCCAATGTCTTGAATCGATGTCTAACATCGTCTCCTTGAAAGTCCTAGGATCACATCCATGGTCAAAATAATTTTGACTAAATTCAGTCTATCAGGAGTTCCTAAACACTTTCAGATCTCCTTGGTATGTGTACTGCAAAGGTTGTGATTGACTCAAATAATTTCACCGAATCCACGTTTCCAGTGGTTTGTGGTTCTTAAACCCTTTTCAAGTTATATTATCTTGTCATTCCTTTCGAACAGAAACATTTTCTCTAGAAAGACTATATTCGTGGAAACAAATACTTTATCTCCAACTGATAATATATATGTCCACAAAATAGCATAGGATGGATCAACTATCCAACTCATCACCCACTAACTGCGTCACAAGCAGGACAATCTCAAATCTATATTTGGATTGTTTTTCAACCCATATCGTATATAGAGTGTTGGTCACTGCACTTGTATGAATTATGTTCAACAAATATACAACTTGAGAGAAAATGACATTCTCTTTAAAATAACTCAACATCCATTGCACTAACATTCAGTGCTACACCTACGTCCATTTGACTAAACTTTAATGAACGTTCAGCACATGCTAAATGTGAGACCCCGTTAACAAATCAAGATATTAAGGTGCAATTAAGAGAACTAATCATTCATGTGTATATATATCAGAGTAATAAGTCGTGTTGATTAACCCGAGCTTAAGAGATTACAGTACCAAAAGTTTCAAAAGGAATTTCACATATTCCTACAAAAGGTACTACATTATAGTCTTACTCTACTTCTTATAGAAGCTATACAAAAAATTCTCTAACATGCTAATCCTGCAGCACTCCTTACAGCTCAGCATATCAACCCGACCCTGATTCTCATCATCAAAAGCACCTACAAAGACAACCCCCAACACATGAGCATATCATAATTCATATTCAACATAATATGAATTTAAGACGTAAATGCATAATCATAAATACAAAGCACTTCCTGCATTTCCAAGCATTTACAACGCCCATTGGTTGTCCCTGTACCATAACTCATAATAAACACATTATATGAAATTATGGATCCTTTAATAATGTCGTGACATATCACCTCTTTCTTTACACATCTTTTGAGTCATATATCAACAGTTATTTTAATGCTTCTTGCTTCAACATCTCATAATGAGCGGTACCATCTTCCCCGCTTCATTACTACATAATCTCATAATGAGCGGTATCATCCTCCCCGATTCATTACTACACAATCTCATAATGAGCGGAACCATCCTCCCCGCTTCATTACTACATAATCTCATAATGAGCGGTACCATCCTCCCCGCTTCATTACTACATAACAAGCATAAGCATTAAAACCTACATTGTGATCTCTCTTGACTCGTGGAATACACCTCTTTATTCCACATCACAATATGCAACAACAATGCATAATATGCAATAACAATGCATAATAACATGTATCATACTCATAATGCGTCACTTGCATTATCATGTGTCAAAAGACAAACATAAAGTACATGTTACCGTTGGGATGCCCGTACGTCGCTTACGTACCTTTCAAAATGTAGAGGAGTCAACAGACTTTATCTCCTCGACTGTGCTGGTACCTGATATGGTTCTACATAACCACACAACACAATATTAGATGTCTTATCATAAACCAATACCAAATTTAAACAAATTCCACATTTTAAAAAAATCAGGCACTACCGATCGATCGGCCCTCATCACCGATCGATCGGTGATCACTTCGAATTTAATAAAAAAGCTACGGCTTTTGCCGATCGATTGGTGTTCTTTACCGATCGATCGGTCGCTCTGTTTCAGTGCGATTTTTCCAAATTCTCTAACACTGATTTTTATACCCTTCGATCTAACATGTAAGACATACAATATGCCCAAACCAACATGCTAGCAGCCACAATACATTACCCTGAGTGTATTCATAACAAATTCATACCCCAAACTCAAACCCACATGCATTAAAATTGCCAATTTACATCAGTACTCAACCAAGAATTCCCCAGAACAGGGCATAGAAACTCAGCCCAGAATTCTCGAACATGCATCTTTATAGCAACGAAACTACCACATAACCCGTAGTTCATGCTCAAACAAATATGCTGGTAATTTCACCAAACTACCATGTATGTATTCACGTCAAAGGTTTACTCAAAACCTAAGCTAGCATGCTTCAAATCTTCATAATAAAACCCCTACTCAACCTAAAACAGGGCATTTCCCCTTCCCAGATTTTCGAGGAGCTCTTTTCACAAACGAAAATCTAACACATAAAGCATGTAAGTTACTTAACAAAACATGCTAGGGGCTTCATAAACATTACTTTCAAGTACTCATAACAAGGTTTCATCGAACCTAACACTAGCATGCCAAAACTGCTATGAAAAACATACATGCATAAAAACGAAAAAGCTGGTGAACCATCGTGATTCCTCACCACTTTTGCTCTTCGATTTTCGTCAAGAAAAGATTAGTAAAATCCGATCTCTTTCTTCCTAATAGCAGCTCAAATAACAGACGAAAGGAAGGAGAGAAGAAGGAGGTTTTTGGAAGAGTTAAAAATGAAAATATCTGATTGTAAACTAGCCTACTAGGCCACCAGCCTTCCAGAAAACAGGGGAGGGGGCGTGGGTTGCTGCAAGTGGGGGGTAGGGTGGTTGCATGTAGGGTGGTCTTGTGGTGTTTAATTGTGTCCCGGTATTTCATACGATGTATAAAAAATATCTCCCCTTGATATTTTATAATTTTACCACATCAATACAACAATTAAAACACCTAACATGCTCCCTAAACCACATCATCAAAATAAATATAACGCCCCCACATAAAACACGCCTTTAACACATAGGCACACAATTAACAACCCTTAATTGCATGATTACACACATAATCATTTCGGGGATATCACACTAAAGATGCCCGTGGTTTAAGTTATCAATCTTTTGTATTCTTTGAACATAATCATACTAATTGTTCATAAATTCACCAGATTTCAATAAAACATTCATTCCTAAAAATACTGCAAACCATACGCGCAAATTTAATATATCAAAATAGGAACAATGTTTTCATTGAATATGAAACAAATAAACAATCGTTCAAACTATTTCCTAACGAGATCCACATTTTATATTAAAGAAATGTCAACATTTGCAACAACTCTTGTTACAATGCTTAGCCCCAGCTATGTTTCACCTTCTAGGGCTTTCTACTTCTTCTCAACATTTACAATTGGTAGAATATACCAAAAAATAGAACCAATAGAAACATTAATTTTAATATAAAATACACCCTTTCCAGAACGCTTCTGGTCTAGGTATTCCATGCAGTTTTGCGTCAGTGACCAGCGGTGAAACATAGCTGCTCATCCTTCTTAGTTGCTACTATATCCATTTTGGCCTTTGAGGTCGGGAACTGCCATTTCCCTTCCTCTTCTTTATCCTTGATTTCTTCCTACCATTGATAGAAGATTCAACAAGAAGGACACGTTTCTCCTTTTGAATCAATGACTCATGAGTTTCCAACAATTTGACTACAAGATAAAATCTACAGCCAGTTAATGAGGTATTGTCACATTCAAAATTTCCAATTTCTTAACAAGAAATATTATTTCTACACCATGCTCATGGACCAAAATCCCATCTTGCAGGTGAGACAAAAATAGCTCTTTTGAGGTCGCAAGTCTCAGTAATCGAGCTCGTTCACCAAACAACATTTGTAGGTGTTTGAAAATATCAATAGTGTGAGCAAATTCCTCATAGCTCTGTTGAAACCCATAAGACATTGATGCTATCATATAACACATTGTCTTGAGATCATCATATCATCACTTATCAAGTGAGGTGATATCTTCATCAGAACGAGCCGGGAGACACTTCAACATGAGGCTCCCATCAAATGTATACAGTAACTTTTCAGAAACGAGAACTATTATAAATTATGTAGTCAATCATAATAATTTGGTCCGGTTAATTTGTTTGTATCGAGACTTGATGTAATCGAATTCACGGCACTCACAATATTTAGAAACAGAAAATATAAGCAAATCATTTGATTATTAATTAATTCAAAAATCATGTACTTTAGTTATCGAATTCTCCCACTAAATTTTTCGAATTCATCATCCTCATGACAAATGAATGGAAAATCATATTTTCTTAGTGGGCTTGGAGTCCGACTAGCTCATGATAACCCCAGACGTGGGCACACCGACTCCATGATACTAAAAGTAGATCACAATTGCATCATATGCAACCCCCAAGATAATTATCTCGCGATTGGTGTAACCCTATGTGTGCAGGACAATTATGTATTCTCACGTCAAACTAACACATCCCACGGATGGAAATGTCAGGCCTAAAATGTTAACATAACCGCACATTTAGTTAAGTGGCAGTTAAACACACAACTTTCCCATGCCAGATGCCCCCACACGTGGGTGAGTAGGGCAATATGACACAAGTAGCGTTTCATGGCTTAACTGTTGATGGAAGACAAGAAGCAACAAACCCTTTTGAGCTCCCCTTATCAGTTAGATTTTAAAAGTTTTGAATCACATTTAAAAGATGGATTTAATAATTTTAAAATCTCATAAGTGCTCATTTGTTTGTTTGCCGGATTTATGCAACTATGTTTTATTCATGCAACGTTAATTGTGCTAATAAAACATACAAACAAATATTTATCATACATCATAGGCATAATAAAAATAAACATGGATGATTACGACCTTTTCCTAATTGATCCACATGAGCCACAATATGAATCCTAGGTCTGTCTAGGTAATGCAGGTATGCAATGCAATCGTATTACATTTTTGCTTCCATCATACAAGTCTTGATTCTCAGTGCTCCATCTTCAGTCTTGATCTCCCACTAATTTTAATTATTTTACATTTAAATCATGCAAACAATAGAATAGAGATACAAAACCGGGGTGTGATACATCAGAAATAGAGGGAGCAGTCTCGCATGCCCGATAACCAAAATTACAATAATAATGAAATAATGAAAAACCTAAACGTTCACCTAAACACATTGGTCGAGGCCAGTAATCATCCACCATACAATCACATAATATGTAATTAAACATTAAACTAACCATTTACATCATATGCAATAGTACTAATCACATCACATGTAACTAATCACATCACATGTAATTAGACCATAATAATTAATTTATTCTATTGTTTCCCACTAATTGTATCATTAATTTAAAATAAAATTAACAAATTAAATAAATCAATTTTATTTAATTTTTAATTAATTAATTCCCAATCAATAGGTAAAATCACTATTTAACCTTTAATTATCACATTAATTCGAAAATAAAATTAACAAATTAAATGAAACACTCATTTAATTTTTAATTAATTAAATAATCAATTAATTGGTAAAATCCATATTTACCTTTATATCATAATACTAAATGAAAATAAAATTAATAAATTAAATGAGACACTTTCATTTAATTTTCAATTAATTAACATTTCAATTACTTGTAAAATCTTCATTTTACACTTAATAATTAAAAATTATTTTTTAATTAATTAAATATTATGATTTATCATTTCAAAAATTAATATTCGGATCAAATATCTGAAATGACCAAAAATAATTTATGAACTCCAAACAATTTGGATCCAAAATTTTAAAAATATTTTCAAATTTTTGGCCAATTAACAAGCCTAGAATTTTATTTATTTTTAAATCCAAGATTATGTACTGGCCAAAAATTTGAAATTCCATCACTATTCATCGTCACTCTTAAACAATGAAATTAGGGTTTCTCAAACCTTAGCGCCGCCGCCTCGCCTCGCCAGCACATGTGCCGGCCAGCTGCCCCGCCGAGCAGCTTCCATTTCGACCAGCGTTCGAAGCCGATATGCGCAGAGAATATGGTCGAGAATTCGGTGATGTTCATCTTCCATGGAGCTAGCGGTTTACATCTGCAACAATTGCAGAAACCATGGACCACTGCAGCGTGTTCCTTTCCCGGCCGCGCAACCTTTGCGCATATCCAGAAAAACAACCGCACAACCTTCTTCCCGCCTCGCCAGCCATCCAGAATCCTTAACGCAAAACAGAAATTGTTTGCGACAGATCCAGAGGCTTGCACAGCCGTCCCTGCGCACCGTCGTGCGTCCAGACGAGGTCAAGTTTCGTGCTGCCGTCTCCCTCCTCGGACCGGCGAGCGCGCGACGGAGAGTCGCCGGAAACACTTTCCGACGTAAACAAATTTTGGATTGGATTAAACTCATTTTATTCTAATTTTCTATGTTTTTCGGATTCTAAAATTTCTGAAAATTTGTACGATTAATATCAATTGGAAACGATCTAATAAAATTTATTATCAAATACATGAATCAAAGCGCAATCGGCTCTGATACCACTGTTGGGTTTTCGTCCTCCAACGACAGATCCAAAGCAGCGGAAAGATAAAGAAAAACAGATCTGACCCAAGGACGGAGGATTGCGCCTGATTCATATATAAACATGCAGATATCAAATATAAATGCACGAAAAGATATCACCGTTCACCGATATAAATCTAAAAGCGTCGATCCTTCAAGTCCAATCAACCTGACCAGATCTACAAGCCCAGTATCAATGCTAGTTTGATGTCGATTTTTCTATGAGAGTGTATTGATTGATTATCTAACCCTAGAGAAGAAGTGAGATATTTATAGTTGAGTCTGAGTCACTAATTGGACTAGGGATCTTAGAGCCCAACAGACCAACCATTGGTTCATTGGCTTGTAGGGCATCTTATGCTAACAGTTCGTTGTTTGAATCATCCCTTCGCTGATTATTTATTGTTATTGTATGCAATGGATTAGTCGTTGTTTTTTTATCTTTTCCGATGTGTGTTGTAATATATGGGGTTTTAATTGTTTGATTTTGTTCTAAATTTGTTAGAATTCGGGTTTTTCTTCATTTGATTTGTTGCATCAGATGCGAAGTGAATTTTTTCGGAAGTGTTGGTATGCCTTTTTTTGTTCCTCGTGTTTGGCCATTTATGTTGAATTTGCTCACCATAATCGTGTTTATTAAGCTCTGGCAAAAATGTTCAACGATTTGTTCATATAACCGACCATCAGCTTTGGTAGGCAGATTGTTTCCATTTTGTTAAGCATATTGGAAATATGTGTTACCAAATTAATTTCTTGATTGTGTTTTGCTAGGCATGTTTTCATATTTACCTATTTCTATGGTGGTGTGGTAATCGACCCATGAAGGGCAGTCCGGGAACTTTTTTATTGATGAGGATGAGTTCATAAATGATAAAACTACGACATAATTTAATGAGTTTTGGCAACAAACCACCATGTTGTTTTTTAAATAGGCAATCTAAATCCTTATTGTTTTGAAATAGAAAGTTTACCACGTTTGATTTGAAAATAGACAGTTTACCCCTATGGTTAATAAATACGTGCAAAACACCCCATTTGTCTGAGGGGACAATGTACTATATTTTGCAAATAACATGGAGTAAAATACCTATTGACAAATCACAAGATAATAAAGTGCATATTCACGATACCACAGTGGCTAAATTGTCTATTTATAAACAACATAGGGCTAAAATACCTAGCAGTGATATCACATGGCTAAATTGACACTGACTCTAATTTAATTGATCATGTATTCGAAGAAGAATCGAAAATTTATACAAGCAATGGAGGTATAAGCTTGAAGGAATGATACGTTGGTAATTTGGAAAATAGCTAGAATTTATTAAGGGTGTCATTGGACGTTCTTATTTGAATTAAATTTCCTAAATAGATTAAATAGGAATTTTGAGTGGCGAAACGAGGCAGGGGTACTTCACACTGATACATGGTGAAATGGGTCAATCCCACTATTCCACAATTACAAAGGAGTTGACTATCCCACGATTCATACACTCGAGCAGTTGAATTAGTTTGTAATGGTTCTGAAGCTGAGCTAGCTGAACAAGGTAATTCTGCAAATGCATTATGAGCAGTAGAAAGCAATCCATTTGTTGACCCCTCTACAATTTGGAGAAAAGAAGGTGTAGTAATTGATTATCTTCAATTATCAATGATTATTAGTTCCTAATTGGATTGAGCTGTCCCATTTTCGCCCCTATTTACTTATATCGCATAAGACTTATATTCCTCTAAGAGCTGTTCGATTTTCACTTTAGATTGCTATTGTCTGATTTCTTGCTGGAATTTACGTGTTGTATTGACTGAATAGCTTGTTTATTCTCAAATTTTGAACTGGATTTTTCTGGGCACATGCATCACTTTGGGTTCTATGTCATCTTTATATACTCTGCTGGCCCGCCAGGTGTTTGATGTATTGCCTCACTTAATCTTTCTTGTTACTAAGCTGCTGCTCCTACATTAGTTCCTGCTAGAATTTAGAAATTGCTGCAGACCAAGTGCAGACCAACTTTATTGAGATCAAAGTATGAGAAATCATACCATCAATATGACCAGCATACTATACTACATCAATATCAATTTTTGGAGTTGCTTCAAACTTTATATATTCTCTCGGTGAGTTCCCATGTTAATTAAAATTTGGACATGCACCTTAGGAATGTTTTTATGTTAAAACTTATCTGAAAGTAGCTTTTTTTATCCCCGTACGAATTTTGCTTCGAGTTCCTAAAAAGTTCTACTTAAAATTTAGGAGAAACTTCATGTTTGAAGATGGTATTCTCCAATACAATCTTATTTCTTCAAAATAATTTAAGACCATTAATTCTTTTCTCGAATATAAAGTCTCTACATCGCTCCATGATTGAATTAGTAGTTTGATGGTTATGGCTTTGAAATTATTTTATTAATAAAGTACCTCGACTCATATTATTTTATTTTATTTCAATATTGCTAGGAATTATGAGACTTCTTTTTTTTGTTTTGTATTAGTTTTTGAAATATTTTGCTAACTGGATTCGTTTTGTATTGAAAATCTATTTGAGATTTGAGTATATTACTACAAGGAAAATGAAATGTTAGTTTGTGCCTGAGTAAAATTTTATATTTAAAATATGATAAAGAAAAAATAATAATGAATATATCATAAGCATTTATAATCATGTGAAAATTATATAATTCAGCATATTAATATAAACATTTCTTTTGATAATTTGTGCCTATATATTCATAGATGGAAGAATACTGGAGATGAGGACATAAAGAAACCTCCGCCCAGAACCTTCAGTTTTTTCAAAAATACTGTGAATTTAGTCTGCTCCCATTTTTCTTCACACCCTTGTTTTTGGCTCTTCATCACTTTTCTCTGCATCCAAGCTCTTGTTATTTCATTTGTTCGGACCCCAACGCCCTTTTTCCCAGACCTCACCGCCACCGTCACCCACTTCCCGTTGCAATTACCTATCGTAATTAATGCTACTCAGTCAGAATCCGCCTCTCCTCCTCCTCCCTTAACGTACCCTGTTAGATCCCTGGAACTGACAGTGTGGCATTATAACCAACCATGTGTACGGCAGAGCTGCCTCTGAGCTCCGCGGTTCTTGCCGGAGAATCTCTTCAAATCATAGTACCACACCAGCCGGTTCTCCGTAGAGCTAATGTTTCACCATCGGGTCCTGAACCATTAAAATATTGCAATTACATCTTGCACTGGTCATAGTACTTTGTATGATGTAATTGCGGTATTGATTTTGAAGCCAAAATGTAAGTGATTTTAGTATATTTGATTACCCGTTGGCACCCGTTGGCACATTATGGACAAGTTGCTGGATTGTCTTTTTGTTTTGCAATTTGTCTTCGGAAACCTATAAGTTTTTTCAATTCTTTCTTCAACCTCAGAGTAGAGATCCTGCAAATATTTGGTTTGTTTTGCGTTTGTGGATAACACGCTCGAAGTTTTTAAGCTTGCAAATGGACGTCCACTTACAGAGAAATTAATAGCTGATGGAATTCGTAGGAATGGATGTCGACTTCTCTGCAATTAGGCCAAAATGATAAATTCCTATCTGGATTCGAAGTTTTCCCATATGGACTAGAATCTTTGCATCAACAACATCACATACGTTTTTTAGTTCCAAGATAGGAATATGATGAAAGTTATTCAATTATTGAATTAAAAGATACTTGCAAAAGCATGACTTGTATTGCTTACAAGCAAGGAAGACGAGCCTATGTTTATTTGTTACCGCATGGAGAGTGATGAATTGTTGGATAATGGAGGCAACCATCACTCAATTTAGGAGTCCCTTACAACAACAGGGAAGATCAAAATATTAGTGAGAAAACTCATTTCCAGATGGGATGAACAGCGTTATCTGATACAATCTTGGACACCCAAAATAGTCAATAATAGTTTATATCTATCCACTTTAGACCAGCCACTTGCTCTTGGTCATCTTGGCAGAGGATTATGTTGGTATATGAAGCAATGTATGGAACATCTCTATTATGTGAGTGATGGAGCAAAAGAAGAGGAACTTGGGCCACCATGGCTCGTTTTTCTAACAGGCCACCCAGAATATCACCTAACTTGCACTTCTACTCTACAAAAGAGAGTTTTCACTCATGGTGCATGTTGTCCACTGCTGTGCAAGAGGTTATTTGGCATTACCCTTGTTTGATTTACAACAAAATAATTGCTTGGGCATACTAGAGTGTGTTGGACTGCCTAATGATTTTCAGTACGTCTCACATGAGTTAAAGGTTTTCTCCACCTCTTCTTCTCTCCCTAAGTTGGTTGATTTTCTGCAAGTAATATAGTACTAATTAATGCCTTTATCCGTAGGAAATGAATCTGAGATCTACTCATGTACACTGTGATTTGACTTCCACAGATATAAGGTATGTCTTTTCAATTCATAAGCAATATAAAATATATGACATCAAATAAGCTCTTTGCAATGATTTGTTTTCCAAAACTGTAATCCCCGTCTTTTCAATTCATTAGTAATATGAAATATGCCATTATTTAATCTCTTTGCAATGCATCCATTTGAATCCATATTGTATACAATATGAAATCATGGGTTTAATTTTTATTATTTTACTGTAAAAGTTGTATACTAATCATTTGCTTCTTTTTTCCCTAGATCGATCTAACTATTTTTAAGATGTTCCTCATATATGTGTTTATAGTTCTACACAGACATCATCTTACATAGAACAATGACTTGAAGCTAGCTAATTTGACAACTTCAAGTTTTTTAAGCAAAATGTAATTGTTTGCACACATTTTCGTGTTAAGCCGAGCATACTGAAGATTCTCCCCGGTTGCATCAAGACAAGAAGAACACTTGATGGCAAAGAGAAAATAACTTGAATGCAAAACTGTCCCACGGGGCAATGAAATAACTCCTAAAAATGTTTTGGAGCAAGAACAAAACATTATTGACACAAACTCTAACGAAAGGATCAAGAGAAATGAGCATGCGAGACTAACTATTCAACGGATTAGTATATAACTCTATAGTAAAATAATAAATATTAAACCCAATATTTCATATTGTAAAAATGTGGATTCAAATGGATGCATTGCAAAGAGCTTTAATGGTGACATAATTATGAGTTGAAAAGAAGTGCATTACATTTATCATTTATGGAGGACAAATCATTACAAAGGGCTTATATGTTGCCATATATATTTTATTTTACTTATGAAATGAAAAGATAAGCATTACTTTTATGAAAGACAAATAGCGGTTTACATGAGTAGATCTCGAATTCACTTCCTGTAGGTAAAGATATTAATTAGTACTATATTACTTGCAGAAAATCAACCAACTTGATGGAGAGATGAAGAGACGGAGAAAACCTTTAATTCATATGATACGTACTCCAAATCATAAGATAGTCCAATACACTCTAGTATGCCTAAGCAATATTTTCGTTGTAAATCAGATAAGGGTAACACCCAATATTCCCTTGCGCAGCAGTGGACAACATGCACCAAGAGTGGAAACTCCGTTGTAGAGTAGATGCGCAAGTCAGGTGATGATTCTGGGTGGCCTGTTAGGAAAACGAGCCCTGGTGGCCCAAGTTCATTTTCTTTTGCTCCGTAGCCCACATAATAGAGATGTTCCAACATTGGTTCATATACCAACATAATCCTCTGCCAAGATAACCAAGAACAAATGGCTGATCTGAAGTGGATAGATATAATCTATTATTGATTATTTTGATTGTCCAAAACTGTATCAAACAATGGTGTACAAGCCCCAATCCGGAAATGAATTTTCTCATTAAAATTTTGATCTTCCCTATTGTTGCAAGGACTCTGAAATTGAGTTATGGTTGCCTCCATTATCCAACAATTCATCACTCTCCATGCGGTAACAAATAAACCCATGCTCGACTTCCTTGCCTTGTGAGCAATCCAAGTCAGGCTTTTGCAAGTATGCTCTTAATTCAGAGATGGTAAAACTTTCATCCATCCCTCCGTTGGAACTAATAAATGTATGTAATGTTGTTGATGCAAATTTTCTAGCCCGTAAGGGATTACTTCAAATTCAAATGGAATATATCATTTTGGCCCAAGTTCGGAGAAATTGACATGTATTTCCTGAATTTCATCAGCTATTAATTTCTCTGGAAGTTGACGCCCATTTGCTAGCTTAAAACCTTCAAGCATATCCTCTATTATATTTAATAACAAGCGCAAAATAAACCAAATATTTGTAGGATCTCTACTCCGAGTTTGAAAAAAGAACTCAAAAATGTATAGGTCATTGTTTGTCTCATGGTGCGTTATCTAGCAACTTGCACATAATGTGACAAAGGGTAATCAAATATGCTAAAATCACTTACATTTTGGCAAAAGCATGACTTGTTTGCCTATGACAACGCAAATCCACCATTTTTTGTCCATTTTGTAGATTGTGGAATTTGCTTGCCAAAAAAAAGCGGCATAATTGGTAATAGTGTCCGTTTCTCATTATGGAAGCCACAAGTTTCATACAGTTGAAGTTTTTGTCGCTATTACCACATTGCTCACAAGGTATCCCGTGCAAGATGTAATTGGGGTATTACCCTCAAAGCCAATTCAAGCAGCTCTAGTATTGCACTAGGTTGTTGATCATGATATATGAGTCGACCATAATCAACTGCATCCCGACAGTCGATTAGTTGTTCCCGGTCATCTAAGTGAGTCGTCCTCAACTCTACTACTTCTTCGTATATGCATAAATATATAAACGGTTGAATGAGTTAATCAATGATACATAACCATTAAAAAATAGAAACATATGTTTTAATAATGAGATTGTTTTTCCTTTTTATAATTTTAAAAAAAATAGAAATAAATTATTTTTCAACTCTTGACAACTCATGGCCAAAGAAATTGTAGATTTAACAATCATATCAAAAGATTATTTAATTTTAAAAATATAAACAAAAAAACAAGTCTTTAAATGAACAGCTGTCCTACTCTTGGATGTACATTATATACTAATACTGCTTTGTTTCATCAATGGCATATGCTGCTCTTGTGTCTGTTTCGCAAACTTTAGATGAGATTCTTGATTCCGATCAATACTTCTTTCCTTGCGCTAAAGAAAAAAGTGAAGTCTTTTCGAGAAACTATTTCTACTTTGATAGCCTTTCTTGATAATCGCCCACCAATTTGCACCCAAACGGTCAATGATTTGATAAGACAAATCAGAGATTCAGCCTATGAAGCAGAAGATGTCTTTGAATCTCTCTTAGCAACTCATTTTCTGCAAATGTATGCAAGTGATGGTTATGAGAAGTTCAAAGTGTTTCCTCAAAGCTTGGAAAAAGTGATGGAGGATGTGGGATCCATAGAAAAGGAAGTGAAGAAGATTCGTCACCATGGAAATGGGATACGTGACCGGAGGATTTCTAATCTTGCTGGTTCATCAAGGCCAGCTTTGAGGGGCTTGAACACCAAAATGGTGGCACTCGACAATGATCTGCACAGGAAACTAATGGAACAACTTGTAGGAGGACGATCCGAAATCGACGTCGTCCCTATTGGGCATGGGCATGATTGGTAAGACGACTCTCGCTAGAATCTTGTGTGATAGTAAACTGATCGTGGAAACATTTGTTGTTAGTGGATGGGCTACAATATCTCAAACATATAATGTCGAAAAAATTGCTTTAGATATTCTAAAGGACATTGAAAGAGACGGTGGTGAACAAGATCTATATCAAAGTTTATGGTAGAAAGTATTTGATTGTATTGATATCTGGGATACACAAGCATGGGATGACTTAAAAAGGCTATTTCCGGAAAACAGCAACAGTAGTCGAGTCATGTTGACTACTAGGCATTCAAAGGTGGCCGCATATGCCAACTCTTCTGGCAGTTATCACGAGATGCAGTCTCTAAATGAGGATACGAGTTGGAATCTCCTATGTCAAGAGATATTTCCAAAGCAAAATTTCCCATCTGAACTAGTTGAAATTGGAAAAAAGATTGCAAGACAATGCCAAGGTCTTCCCCTAGCGATATCTGCCATTGGTGGGCATCTTAAAAAGGAGAAGCAGACAGAAGAATATTGGAAGCATGTTTCTGAAAATATAACTTCTGTCTTGAATGCCAACAAAGATCCGTCCTTGGAGATATTTACTTTAAGTTATAAATACTTGCCTCATCATTTGAAAGCATGTTTCCTTTATTTTGCATCTTTTCAAGAAGATGATTCCATAGATGTGTTTAGACTTTTGAAGCTGTGGGTTGCTGAGGGATTTGTACAGCCAAGTAGATCTAATAGCATGGAAGAGGTCGCAGAAGAGTACTTGAGAGACGTTATTGAGAGAAATCTTGTGTTAGTGTATAAATATGATACACTTGGGAAACCAAAGAGATGTGGCATCCATGATCTATTTGGAGACATATGCATAAGGGAAGCTACAAAAGAAAAGTTTCTTTTTATCTTGAACAAGGATACTCTCTTTGATCATACAGAAATAGATAGCCAGCGACGCTGGATTCTAAGTTCAGATATTATAGACGACAGTGATGAATGTCTTTTCAGCAGTATAGTTTCAAGAAATGGTAGTTGTTCAGGTGCCCGTTCTTTTATCTGTCATGGTGGTAATATTTTTTCACCAACAATTACACTAGGTTCAGGATTGCTCAAGGTATTGAATATTTGGATGAACACAATACAGTATCCGGTAGAAATTCTAGAACTAGTTAACCTAAAGTACCTTCAGCTTTGCTTTGGTTCGGAAATTCCACCTTCAATATCTAGACTCAGGAACCTACAAACCCTTTTTGCTGCTTGTGACCAATATTTGCCATCTGAAATTTGGGAGATGCCGCAGTTAAGACACCTTTTCGTTGTTGGTTTTTGTCTGCCCGATATTCGTGATTTTCAAGGCAAAGGGACAAATACGTACATTCTTAAAAGCCTCCAGACACTTATCGGGATATTTGATTTTAGATGTACGCAAGAGGTGTTAGCATAAATGCCCAGCAAGTCAAATACATTTATGGGCCTAAGAAGGCATCCCGAAGTTTGAACTTCCATTTTGATAGCATCATCAAAGTGTTTGGTTTTGTTAAAAATCGGGAAGTGACATGTGTATGCAAAAGGGTTAGTGGGAGCATGGTTACATTGTGATGCTTTAAGTCGATTATATCATGCTCATTATGAATGGTATTGGATTAATCAATTAAAGCATGATTATCTGCTAATTTCTCCATGTAAGATTGGGAGAAGCGTCATACGTGCTTAGCATAAGGATCTATAGGGATAGATCTAAAGGATGTTTGAGATCTCTCAATCTACGTACATCAACACTGTGATAAAAGGGTTTAGCATTGAATAGTCGAAAAATGAGTTATTTCATAATATGTCATAGTATTCATCTCTCGAGTCAATGTGTCTTAAGATTGACGAGGAGAGAGAAAAAATGACATTGGTACCTTATGTTTCGACTTTTAATAGCATAATGTATGCTATGTTATGTACTTGGCCTGATGTATGTTCTTAAAGTACTGAGCAGACATCAGACAGATCCCGGTGAAGGTCACTGGAAAACTGTGAAAATAATCCTCAAGTACTTATGAAGAACTTAGGATATGCTCATGGTTTTTGGATCTGTAAATGGAGAAATAAAAGGTGAAGGCTAAGCTGATGTTGATTTTTCAGTCGGATGTAGATGATACCATATCGATGTTCTGATTTGTATTTAAGCTTAATGATGATGTCATCTCTTGGAAATGTCCCAAGCATAGTTATTAAAGGCGCTAGGCGCCAAAAAGCGATGAACCGTGGCCTGGCTCAAAGCGCTAGGCTCCAGGCGAAGCGTGGCCTGATAGACGTTACGCGTTGAGCAAAAATAAAATTTTAATATTTAGATATAAATATTTTTTCCCAATATAGCCAAACTATATAGCTAAGAAGCTGCTCATATTCTAATATTTGTTCATTTCTAATATAAATATTTACTACACAAGAGAAATTTTTGATAAAAATAAATCTTACTCAATATTAAACAATTATATAAAAAAAAAAGAAACAATAAATTAAATATGCTTAATTGAATTAGGGTTCAATTTATTCTTAAAATATTCTTACTCAATTCTCAAAATATATTTTGTTTTACATTAATTCTTATCATTTATTAATGCCTATACATTTGATATAATTAATAATGAATATGACGTGTTAAAACTCTAATATATAAATATAGGGTTTATGCTTATTTAAAATTGGCTTTGAGCTTATTGAAAATATGATTTGGGCTTATTATTTTTTAAGTAATTTAAGCTCAATCCCATTAACATTCTTCATTTCCATCAAGCCATTGCCTACGGCTTAAGCCCCATACTCCTAGGCGCTAAATAAGCGCGGCCTGATGTATGTGTGGGGCCTCTCACACACCAGAGGCGACACACTCTGGCCTGGCTTGGCTTCTCGCCTAGGCGAGCCAGGCGAGGGCTTTTTATAACCATGGTCCCAAGCAAGACACCACATCGGATTCCACACTGAAGCTGAATACATTGCAGCATACGATGCAGCAAAGAGGCAGTTTGGATATGAAATTTCATCCAAGAGTTGGGTGTAATTTCTAGTGCGGTTGACACAGTCTCTGTACTATGACAACAAATAAGCTATTATGAATAGCCAAGATCTCATCTGTATCCAAACATATATTGAGAAAATACCATCTAAAGAGAGATGGTAGACGCGACATTATTATCGAGAGAATCGCTTCAACAGAAAAATATAATGAATCCACTGACAAAACCTTTACAACGATTGGTGTCTATTAGACATCTTGGGAAGATGGTCTTAAGACACATGAGTAGTTGGCGTTGGGAAAGTGAAATATAGTGTTGTCATATGCGATTGAGTAAATCAATAGTTGATTGATTGTACTTATCATCTTATTATGACAAATCTTTGTTTGAATATTAATTGTAAGTTTGAAGAATGGAATTATTTGAGAGACTCAATATAATCTTCTCTTTATTGATTGTTCCAATCTTAAAA
Source organism: Haberlea rhodopensis (assembly GCA_907163345.1). Taxonomy (NCBI): domain Eukaryota; kingdom Viridiplantae; phylum Streptophyta; class Magnoliopsida; order Lamiales; family Gesneriaceae; genus Haberlea; species Haberlea rhodopensis. The sequence continues at coordinate 78,295 of CAJQUN010000512.1, read as the reverse complement.
TAAATATAACCATATATCTTCTATTTATAGAAGACTCATAATCCTAAAATCTAGGAAGATAAATCTATTTAAATAAAAAGATAAACTAGTATACTAGTTTAGATAAACTAAAACTCCTAGCTAACTTATCAACACTCTTATGAATATAAAAATATTTATCTAGAGTCCTTGATAAGTAAAACTCTATCATTCAACACTCCCCCTCAAGCTGAGTCATATATGTTTTTCATGCTCAGCTTGGAACTCGGATCTTCAAATTTAGGATAGTGAAGAGCCTTTGTCAAGATGTTATCAACTTTTGTTTGAGACTTCTTTCTCTTTCTTAGAGTCATGTTCATTTTCTTGGAGTCTGCGTCTGCTCCTCTTTTGCGAGTCTGCATCTGCTCCTTTTTCTTGGAGTCTGCGTCTGCTCCTCTTTTGCGAGTCTGCGTCTGCTCCTCTTTTGCGAGTCTACGTCTCCTCCTCTTTTTGGAGTTTGCGTCTGCTAGTCTACGTCTCCTCCTCTTTTTGGAGTTTGCGTCTGCTAGTCTACGTCTCCTCCTTTATTTTGGGAGTCTGCGTCTGTTCTCTTTTGAGAGACTGAGTCTTTAACAATATAGTTGATATTATCTACTCCCCTTCAAGCTTGGCTAGAGATGTTTATGATACCAAGCTTGTTGATGAAATGTAGGCACATGAGAATCCTCACAACTGCCCTAAAACAGATGATGAAAAAACAGCCGACGATGCCGCGAAAACAAGGGAAAAAAAATCACGAAGTTACTGTAGCAAAGTCGCGAAATTACTGTAGCAATAATCGTGATTTTACTGTAGCGAAGTTACTGTAGCAAGACGGTAAATTACTGTAGCGACGCGAAATTACTGTAGCGAAAGTCGCGTGCTATTGACTGCTGCTAGGATTTGCTTTACGGCTACTAATTGAAGGCGTAGCCGCCAGCGGTTGAGTTGAGATAGCAACAACTCGCCAGCGGCTAGGGTTTGATAAACTTTTAACCTTAGTTTTTTTCAAACCTAAAGCTCTGATACCATGTAAGTTTGAAGAATGGAATTATTTGAGAGACTCAATATAGTCTTCTCTTTATTGATTGTTCCAATCTTAAAATAAATATAACCATATATCTTCTATTTATAGAAGACTCCTAATCCTAAAATCTAGGAAGATAAATCTATTTAAATAAAAGATAAACTAGTATACTAGTTTAGATAAACTAAAACTCCTAACTAACTTATCAACACTCTTATGAATATAAAAATATTTATCTAGAGTCCTTGATAAGTAAAACTCTATTATTCAACATTAATATATATGGCACTTCTTCATCTGTTTACACATGCATCTTGATGCATTGATGAAGTCCTTGAGATTGCTATAGTCCATAGAATGTGGTTTCGCATATGATGGTGACCATGAAATACATTCTCGACTGCGATTTCTAAATGTTCCTGGTCGATGAGCCTTTGAGAATGGGATATCGATATATGCTCGTTAGAGACTGGTATTCATGACGTGTCTAGTGTAGTGCGCCGCGTTTCATCGGCGTTGGCTTGGAGAAGTCAGCACACTTGAATAGGTGCTCATTGGGAATGAGTTCACTGAACGACCCTACTCGGAATTCTATAAGTGGTTACCACTTGTCGAGTATAGAATTTCTAGTCATAGTTGTGCACCATTACTCCTCATGACCCGAGGCGTCATTGTTGTCTTGATAGATAGCTGTGTACTTTGATTTAATGACTGATCACATGTGGGTCATAAAGTCATTATTTTGGGTATTCAGTGATGCTGTCAGAGGCTATGATTGTTGTTGGGGATTCACCACTGATCTTGATGAACCAGGATGTCCTATGTGTTTTTCTATATATGATTCGAGGAATCTCTGGCCGGAGTGGGTAGTGCTTGTGAAAAATGAGTTTTTCATATACGCACACAATGAATCATATAACGTGAAACAAATACATAGTTATTGAAATCAAAAGGGGCCTCGACCGACCAATGCCCTAGATTCAATCGGGACATATTGAGTGAAAGGAATGTACTGCACGCTAACTATGGTTGACAGGTTCTCGTACGTTGCTAGTCATTTGTATCTAGGTCTTCGTGAAGCGCAGATGCTAGGCGCTACCCACGATCGGTAGGTTGTTGCTGGAATGATATTTCGGTAATTGTCTATTAAAGGAGTTTAATTGACAATGGGGCATTCAGGGTAAGCCCAAAGAAGTTGTTTGACTTCTAAAATCACAAAGGTTGTGATCCTACTGCTATGATACACTTGAGCCTCGATGGGTCACAATCAACCGGCCGCCGATCTATCGATGAGAATTGAGCCTTAAATGTTAAGTGCTCAAACTGAGTGATTTAGAAGAGATGAATTTAATTTTTGAAAGCTCCTCAATTTAGTGGAGTTTCTATATTTGAAATTGTTTCATTTATAGAAAGTTCTAAAATTAAATCGTTTGATATATTTATGTCTCATAATTATGTACATTGGTAGTACATCAAGTTGTTCAATTAGATTGAGTTACTTGGATTATGAGTTTGTAGTTTTGTGTTGGCTTTTGGGCAAGTGGGAGATTGTTAGCATAAATGCTCAGCAAGCCAGATGTTGGCCCGATGGGCTTTATGTCCGGGCCCTAGCCCAATTAGCTAACTAATAAACACTATAAATATAAGGTTCACTCTAGGGTTAATTGATTCAATTCCAATACACTCACTCTCTGAGAATAGCCGTCATCACACTAGCACTGGTGCCGGGCTTGTAGATCTGGTCAGGTTTATTGGACTCGAGGATCACCGACATCAGATTGATTTCGCTGTTAACGCCGTCATCACACTAGCACTGGTGCCGGGCTTGTAGATCTGGTCAGGTTGATTGGACTCGAGGATCACCGACATCAGATTGATTTCGCTGTTAACGGTAATCTCTTTTCGTGCATTATATTTTATATATTTGCATGCTAATACATGAATCAGGCGCGATCGACCGTCCCTGGGTCAGATCTGTTTATGTTTATTTTCCGTTGGGTTTGGATCTGGCGCCGGGGTACGGAAACCCAACAAGAGGTCCGCACAAGAATCCCAAATCTTAAACAACTATCTATTCATTACACCATGTCATTTCACTCTTCAAATAGTCTAGTCTATCTCTGCAAACTTGAATCATTACATTGCATTTTTGAGGATGAGCCAAATGACAATATCTTGCCAAACTTCTTCTTCCCAACTTCATTGAAAAAATTGGTATTGAGTGGCTGCCGAATTCCCTGGGAACAATTGACCACTGTCGGTATCTTGCCTAACCTCGAAGTTCTCAAATTGAAGAATAAAGCCATGGTAGGAAATTCTTGGGAAACGAATGATGGAGAATTCAACCAATTGAAGTCCCTAACGATTAGAGATTCAGATCTAGTAGAGTTGAATACTGAAGAGGACCATTTCCCAAGGCTTGAGTACCTGAAACTTCAGTTCTGCAATGCCTTAGAGGCGATCCCATCTGAAATTGGTGAAATCCCGACACTTGAAACAATTGTATTAATCAGATGTTCACTTGCAGCAGAGTCTTCAGCAAAGGAAATGCTTGGGGAAGACAGTGAAGTTAAACTTATAATTGAGAATGATGACTAGGTTTAATGATGGTTGTAACAGATGGAGACAAGAAGTCATACTGTATCGATTTTCAATTAAAGTTCTTGTAAAGGTAATTTAAATGTTTTTGATACCCCGATAATTGTCACGGTGCGGTTTGGACCCGGATTCTATGGGCTCGACTCGATCTGACAAGATGCAAGGGCCCATTGCTCCATTTCCAATCTGATATTGGCCCATTTATTTAGTTAATTAAGAGGCTCATTAAGATTTAAAGATAGGCCCGATAACCCTAATTAAAGCCCATTATGGGAGCCCATTGACTAAGTATAAAAAGATGAATAGTAGGTTAGAGAGAGGGAGATTTTTTTGATTGCCTAGGAGGAGGCTGCTCGGCAGAGGGGGAGGGGCATAGAATTTTTATTTTCATTTTGGCTTCCTGCTGTAGAGCAATTATTGTAAATTCTTGTTCATAGTGAAGATTCAGACTGGACTAGGTCCCGTGGTTTTTCCCTTCGGGGTTTCCACGTAAAAAATCTTGATGTCTATTTATTTTCTGTATATTATTCATTTGTTATCGAATCGAACCAAAAAATGAGGTAACAAATTGGCGCCGTCTGTGGGAAAAATCGAGTTAAGACGTTGATTTTTGCAGTAGAGTTATCGTCTGGAGGAAAAAAATAAAAAAATAAAATAAAATGGGAGATTTTCGGACAGCTTTGGGCGAGGAGCTTCTGGTTCGTGTGGCTATGGCAGGGTTGTGCTCGAGGCCTCGTGGGATGGAGGCACTGGGCGGCGTGTTCCGGGTTCCATGGGGTGGCGGCTGGGTTGTGTTACCATCGCTGACCAATGAAAAAGAAAAAGAGGTTCTGGAAAGAAACGCCTTCCCCCTTCAATCTCGTGTAGCCCCTGCTCACCCACCGAAAAACCCTTGAACCATGGCCCCTTCAACTCTCCACCCCCCACCGCTGCCCAGGCTGCCGGAAAACCCCCCACTATAGCCCAAAAACTGTACCGCCTGGAATAGATTGGTTTGGGTTCTTCTTCTTTTTAAAAAAATAAAAATAAAATCCTTCGAGGCATGATATACGTGTCTGGGAATGAGAGAAATGGAGGGGGAAGGAGCTCGGGCAGCTTGCGAAAGGCGAGGAGCACTCCATGGAAAAAGTTGGAGAAAATGAAGGTTGCTATTATCTCCCACAAGGCTCTTGCTATACACGGCTGCGACACCGGCTTTCTTGGTCCATCAGAATCTGCTGCTCGCTACCCATGCTAAGATCCCAAATTTCGCCTTAGGCTCCAGAATGGACTTGCTGCTAGTCCTTTTCATCATGGCTCTCATACATGCTGAACACTAAGTGTTTGGTGGGATGTCTGAGCCAACCAAAAAAATTCAGAATGTTATGTCTGTCTCGTAGCAAGATGGCGGCAAACCGTGAGAAGTATCAAAAACAACAGAAGGGTAGGATCGGGACTCTATTGGATTTTGTTTGGTATGAACCCCTTACAAGATCAAAAGCTGACAACTATGCTGCGCAAAGGGCAAGAGACTTCCATATTGGATGGTTCTTGCATCCTCTGGTATACGGAGAATATCCGAAAACAATGCAGAACATTGTCGGGAAAAGGCTGCCTAAATTCACAAGGGAAGAGGATAATGTTTGTGGGAGATGTAGGAACCTTCACCTAGGTTTAATGGTAGAAAGGAGAGAAGATTCAAGAACCTCCGTACATTGTGCCGATTTTCCAAGTCTGCCGCAGCTGTGCTCTCCTCTTCGGCAATGGCGCAGTTTTGTGGGCTGTGCGGCGGGGCTGTTTTGCCTGTTGATGGGCTGCGTCGAGGCTGGCTTCCTGTGCCGAGTGGTGTGTCGCCGTTCTTGCAGAAAGATGATGATTGGAATCGCTTCGACAACTTTGTCAACACTGTTTCACTTGGGTTTGTGGTCTGTGCTATTCTCATGGCGATGTTCTCTCCATTAAGCAGCCACCATCCTCTCCATTAAATGCTTTACTCTCACAAGCCGATGCTACTCATCAGCCTGTTTTCTCAGCTTATAATTTTCATGTTCTTGCTTCACTATAATCACTCTCAATATTTCTAGCTCCTCAAACTATATTTCTTGTCTCCTTCTTCACCCCACCATTATTTTATTATACTCCTTAAATTGCATGTCTGCTTTAGTATTGATGGCGCTTCTTCGGGTCATGGCTGGCCATTCAGGCGCCACTTGGTACATTTGCAGAGGAGGAAGAGAGTCGGTGCCTATTGTTAAAAAGCTCTAGGATTGAATTGCTGGGTTCCAACATATCAGGCTTATTCTTGGCTTACTATAGCAGATGAGTATTGATTCTACATTGCTTGAGTACATTATAAAATTAGCAGAGTACATACCGTGTCAAGAAATGTCACTCACCTAAGTCATGCATATACTGCTTTGTATTTGTTAAATATGCTAGATTGTGCTAATTATTTCATTATACCATATTTATGCTTAAAAGATACCCCTACATGGATTATGTAAACGTGATCTTAGCCTGGTGAGGTATGCTAGTGTTGATGCTATTGTAGGCCATCTCATAAATGGGGAATTATTATCAAGTCTATGATCTATGATTCTTGGGAATTAGTTCAGCAAAATTGGGGTTTAGAGGCTTAAGGCTTAAGGATTCTTTATCGCTTTAAAAACCAAAGATATAGATTGCATCTTTGTTTAATAGAAAATAAGTTTGATTAGCGTTGTGCTCGTGATACTGGAATTTCTTGGGGTGAAATGCACCATTTCATGTCATCCTAATATGTACTTTCAATATAGCCCAGTTAGAAATTTTAATGATAATTTATACACCTAGCTTGGACCTTGGGCTTCGACTGAATGTATAGTGTAAAGAATATCGTGGGTTGCTGGGTTTGAATCCTGATTTTGATTATCTTTAGCATGTCGAGCTCCTAAAGCTCATAATATTTTATACTTGGCACTTACTATGCCAAGCTTCGCTAGCTCAGAATTTTATCGTCATTGGAATTTGAATACTTTAAATTCTTTATATTACATCAAATGCAAGATATTATTATTTTGGGTCGTTCTCTCTTGTCTCTTGTGTATTACTGCAGTATTTTCCAGGATGACCTTAGGAGATTAGCTCGGGCATGCAATCTCGCAGTAAGCCCATACTCAGGAGTTCAGCTCGGGCATGCAATCTAGCAGTAAGCCCCACATCAGGAGATCAGCTCGGGCATGCAATCTAGCTATAAGCCCCGGTTATATCAGCTCGGGCATGCAATCTAGCTGTAAGCCCCGGTTATATCAGCTCGGGCATGCAATCTCGCAGTAAGCCCCACATCAGCTCGGATTGAGGATCAGCTCGGGCATGCAATCTAGCTGTAAGCCCCGGTTATATCAGCTCGGGCATGCAATCTCGCAGTAAGCCCCACATCAGCTCGGATTGAGGATCAGCTCGGGCATGCAATCTAGCTGTAAGCCCCGATTATATCAGCTCAGGCATGCAATCTCGCAGTAAGGCCTTATTCATCAGCTCGGGAACTTTATTTGTTCTGGATTTTGGATGAACTTATTCGGATGATGTGATGATGGGGAGTTCGGATGGGATATTCGGAGTAAGCCCACGTGTATGAGGCCGTGGCCAATATTTAGCACAGGTCCGCCCTGATTGCTTAAGCCCAGGTGTATGAGGCCCTGGCAAACATTAGCACAGGTCCGCCCTGATTGCTTAAGCCCAGGTGTATGAGGCCCTGGCAAACATTAGCACAGGTCCGCCCTGATTGCTTAAGCCCAAGTGTATGAGGCCCTGGCAAACATTAGCACAGGTCCGCCCTGATTGCTTAAGCACAGGTGTATGAGGCCCTGGCAAATATTTAGCACAGTTCCGCCCTGATTGCTCAAGCCCAGATGTATGAGGCCCTGGCAAACATTAGCACAGGTCCGCCCTGATTGCTTAAGCCCAGGTGTATGAGGCCCTGACAAATATTTAGCACAGGTCCGCCCTGATTGCTTAAGCCCAGGTGTATAAGGCCCTGGCAAATATTAGCACAGGTCTAATCTGCTCATATTTATTATCTGGAGTCCGGACCGGACAAGTCTTGTCTACTTATATTTATTCTCGGGGATCAGATGAGACGAGCTTTATTTGCTCAGTATTTATCAGCTCAAGAGCTCAGGACATCTTTCACTTCGTGGATTCAGAATGAGCTCTATCTTCGCATATCTATTAGCTCTGGAGTTCAGGACGTACGAACTGTATGTGTTCGGTTTATTATTTCTGAAACTCAGATGGCCAGGGCATTATCTGCTCGTATTGATTATTTCATGAGCTCAGGTCGGGCGAGACTTATATGCTCGGTTTATGCTGGAGTTCATACAGGTCATCCCTGTTTAAGATTTAATTCTGTACTTAGAATTATTTCGAGTTATTATTGCAGGTCAGGCCTGCACAGATAACAGGTCAGCCCTGTTTAAGATTTAATTCTGTACTTAGAATTATTTCGAGTTATTATTGCAGGTCAGCCCTGCACAGATAACAGGTCAGCCCTGTTAAGATTTAATTCTCTTAGAATTATTTCTAGTTGTTATTGCAGGTCAGCCCTGCACAGATAACAGGTCAGTCCTGTTAAGATTTAATTCTGTACTTAGAATTATTTCGAGTTCTTAATGCAGGTCAGCCCTGCACAGATTAATAGGTCAGTCCTGTTAAGATTTAATTCTGTACTTAGAATTATTTCGAATTCTTAATGCAGGTCAGCCCTGCACAGATTAATAGGTCAGCCCTGTTTAAGATTTAATTCTGTATTTAGAATTGTTTCGAGTTATTATTGCAGGTCAGCCCTGCACAGATAACAGGTCAGCCCTGTTAAGATTTAATTATGTACTTAGAATTATTTCGAGTTCTTAATGCAGGTCAGCCCTGCACAGATTAACAGGTCAGCCCTGTTTAAGATTTAATTCTGTACTTAGAATTATTTCGAGTTCTTAATGCAGGTCAGCCCTGCACAGATTAACAGGTCAGCCCTGTTTAAGATTTAATTCTATACTTAGAATTATTTCGAGTTATTATTGCAGGTCAGCCCTGCACAGATAACAGGTCAGCCCTGTTAAGATTTAATTCTCTTAGAATTATTTCTAGTTGTTATTGCAGGTCAGCCCTGCACAGATAACAGGTCAGTCCTGTTAAGATTTAATTCTGTACTTAGAATTATTTCGAGTTCTTAATGCAGGTCAGCCCTGCACAGATTAACAGGTCAGCCCTGTTTAAGATTTAATTATGTACTTGGAATTATTTCGAGTTATTATTGCAGGTCAGCCCTGCACAGATAACAGGTCAGCCCTGTTAAGATTTAATTATGTACTTAGAATTATTTCTAGTTGTTATTGTAGGTCAGCCCTGCGCATGTAACAGGTCAGCCCTGCTTAAGATTTAATCATATACTTATAATTATTTTGAGTTATAACAGGTCATCCCGGCCGGGATAATATGCATCCTTACAACATGCCAGCTCAGTTTCGACACTCTGGAGTCTTAGTTGCTCCATGTTGATTGTCTGGAGCTCGGCTGTATATATTTACTCAACATATTTTACTATTTTGCGAGTTCGGACAGATGTCATTTGCTCGATATATCTCGTCTCGGGAGCTCACATCAACTTATTTACTCCTCGGCTCGGTACTACTTATGGAGCTCAGATCAGCCCGGATTTACTTGCTCTGTACATGGATCATTTTTGGAGCTCATCTGTATTTTTTTTGCTCAGCACGTTTATTAGCTCTGGAGTTCGGTGAGCTTTATCTGCTATGGAACTGAGCTAAGCTTTATTGGTTATGGAGTTCAGGCGAGCATTATTTGCTCTTATTTGTCGGAGCTAAGATCAGATCAGGTCGGGCGAGCAATATTTGTTCATAGCATGTCGGAGGGGTATTATCTTCTCATACATCATCTCAGGAGATCAGGTCGGGCGAGCTTTATTTGCTCAGTCCGGCCCAACAAAGAAGCATTTTATCACCTCGGATCTCTCGATCATCTTTGTCAGCTCGGAACTCTCGATTATTGTAGCTTCAGTTCGGATTCCTACTGCCCAGTCCGACCTGCTATTATTGGCAGAAGCTCAGTACCGTGATTACATTGTTTCCTCGTATGAGTTCTACGAGCCACCTACTTTATCAAGGATCGACATTCGAATTGTCATGGCTCTGTCGCCATCATGACTTGGGAACTCGGCACGGCGCAAGGTCATATCATGGTTTGGCATTTGAAGAACTATCGATCCGGGTCCTCACCTAACCAGTTGGAGTCGATACAGCGCTACTCTAGCTCGACTAGAGGGGGATACTCATGATACCCCGATAATTGTCCCGGTGCGGTTTGGACCCGGATTCTATGGGCTCGACTCGATCTGACAAGATGCAAGGGCCCATTGCTCCATTTCCAATCTGATATTGGCCCATTTATTTAGTTAATTAAGAGGCTCATTAAGATTTAAAGATAGGCCCGATAACCCTAAGTAAAGCCCATTATGGGAGCCCATTGACTAAGTATAAAAAGATGAATAGTAGGTTAGAGAGAGGGAGATTTTTTTTGATTGCCTAGGAGGAGGCTGCTCGGCAGAGGGGGAGGGGCATAGAATTTTTATTTTCATTTTGGCTTCCTGCTGTAGAGCAATTATTGTAAATTCTTGTTCATAGTGAAGATTCAGACTGGACTAGGTCCCGTGGTTTTTCCCTTCGGGGTTTCCACGTAAAAAATCTTGATGTCTATTTATTTTCTGTATATTATTCATTTGTTATCGAATCGAACCAAAAAATGAGGTAACAGTTTTTGTTGATGATTTCTTAACGATGACTACAACTTTCGTTTTCTTTCCTATCTTGATTTTCTCTTCTTTCCCACTTCTAGTACGCTTTAGCTTTCATGATCGTTTGGTACATTTAATAGAAAAATTAACCACTGTTTGATTTCTCTTGTCAAAGTTTTCAGCAGTTTTTATTCTTAAACAGATTAAAGCATCATATGTACTCAACAATCTGCACTGTTGTTTAACCTGCTTTTGCAAGACTGATTCTGTATTAGATGGATTCCTTTGAATGAATTTCAAGAAATAAAAGTGTTGGTGAACGCCAAATTAAGCAGGGTGTCACCGTGTCAGTTATGATTAAAGTATCGGGTGATGAACTTAAAGGACTTCTGGCGGACATTTAGTATGTTCATTTACTTTTCTCTTTTCTTGGTTTTCATTTTTAAGTTGTGTGTCATAATGTAATACTTTAGTTCTTGCTTTATGTAAAACTACACAGATAAAATGTTCTGTTAATCATTCTTTTCTTGCATTGTTTGGTGCCAGTTGGTTTTCAGGGGACTTTATTGTGTTCACCAATTTAGCTGTTCATCTTATGCAGGTCAGTGCATCATCAACTGCGTATTCATATTGAAGAAGACCATTTCTCGACATTGGGACCATATTTTAAGTGTGAATCCAGTTTTATTTCATCTGAATGCATTGAAGAGAAAAAGGCACGAAGAAAAACGGAAAAAGGACTGTCGATTTTGTTTTTGTTACATGAACTGTAGATGTCAAATTTTTTTACTTGATGATTATTGTAAGATTTATCTCTAATACTGAAAAAAAACGGATTAAAATAACGTTGTCAAACTTCACCAACTTCTCTCCACATTTTCTCCGTTTCTACCCTTCAACTCCAACGTTTAACTTTCAAACCCCATATCATACAATCTGTTTCCATCCTTGTTTGCTGAAAATTTTGCGTAGCGTGGTTTCTCCTATACCGGCTACTCCAGAGATTCTACCAATAAATATTGAGCTGTAAGTACTAATTTTCCCTTCCCTGAAGTGATAATCATCCATTCAATTCAATTTGAATTTATTACTGTTCATAAGTTAAACTCAATCCTCTCTTGCACAGTTCACTGAATCGATTTGTCGTTGTCATTGCGTAATAATCATGCATTGCCCATAATAATTGTGTACAACAATAAAATTCACTATGTCAAGAAGGGTTAGAAGCACCCTACCACAAGTGTCCCAGAGATGTTTTTTGCATTATGTCACTCATTTCTTATAGACGAGTTTGTATCTGTCCTTGATCAATTTATGTTTGCTGCAACGTGTATACAATTGATAAATATGATTTTCGAGCCATAATATTCACGTATGACAACGTGTGTGCTGCGACCGTTAGTTGATACTAAGCAAGAGAATCTCATGAAAACTGAGCAAGAACAGTTTTTCATCTTTAGCACACACTACTTACAACCGCCACCATCAGAAGCTCTATCCATTTATTTTACTCCCACTTCTTATTGTACAAGCAAGATAAGAAGAATCAAAAGAAGATTTTATTAAGCTGTTTTTTATTTTAATAGCAAAAACACAAAATCAATTTTTTTACCTTAAAGCAAATGCTTAATCTCAAACACTCTAACCATGGTGGAATTGCCACTTAACGTGTCGTGGTGGTGGAGCCGATGCAGTTATCTTCTTTATTTTTAAATATTTTTCTTGTTTATTATTTATCAAGAAACATATGTTTTTGAATAAGATTTTTGTTTTACCTATTTACAATTTCTAGATGAGTTTTAGGGGAAAAAAAGTAGGAACCATATATGTTTAAGCTCTTGCCAAACATGCCAAACAAATAAGTAATTTAAGGTGTAGATTAATATACAAAATGGTCACATCAAAATATTATATTGATTTATAGATTTAAAGTAGTAACCAAGTCAATTGGTCTAAGCCAGCGGGCTGTTTACCATTTCAATAAACAATTTAGTTTTTAAAATTTTTATTTTTGCCTGGTTGCCATACAGCTGTTAATATTATATAGAAAAATTCAACTTGCTCATTATTGAATGCATATACAGAAGGGACCTCAAAAGGGCAGCAACAATCAAGCTTACTCAAATCTTGTGTCGTTACAGATTATTTATATTGCATTGTTTCACGAATGGCGTATGCTGCTCTTGTGTCTGTCTTGCAAACTTTAGAGCAAATTCTTGATTCTGATCCATACTTATTTCCTTGCGTTAAAGAAAAAGTGGAGTCTTTTCGAGAAACTATCGCTACTTTGATAGCCTTTTTTGATAATTGCCCACCAATTTGCACCCAAACGGTCAATGATTTGATAAGACAAATAAGAGATTCGGCCTATGAAGCAGAAGATGTCGTTGAATCTCTCTTAGCAATTCATTTTCTGCAAATGTATGGAAGTGATAGTTATGCGAAGATTAAAGTGTTTCCTCAAAGCTTGGAGAAAGTGATGGAGGATATGGAATCGATAGAAAAGGAAGTGAAGAAGATTCATCATGATGGAAATGTGGTACGTGAGCGGAGGATTTCGACTCGTGGTGGTTCATCAAGGCCAGCTCTGAGGGGCTACAACACCAAAATGGTGGCACTTGACAATGATCTGGAGATGAAACTAATGGAACAACTTGTAGGAGGACGATCCAAAATTGACGTTGTCCCGATTGTTGGCATGGGCGGGATTGGTAAAACAACTCTCGCTAAAATCTTATGTGATAGTAAACTGATTATGGAGACATTTGAAGTTAGTGGATGGGCTACAATATCTCAAACATATAATGTCCAAAAAATTGCTGTAGATATTCTAAAGGACATTGGAAGAGACGGTGGTGAACAAGATCTATATCAAAGTTTATATGGTAGAAAGTATTTGATTGTGTTAGATGATATTTGGGATACACGAGCATGGGATGACATAAAAAGGCTATTTCCGGAAAACAACAATGGTAGTCGAGTCATATTGACCACTAGGCATTCAAAGGTGGCCGCATATGCCAACTCTTCTGGCAGTTATCATGAGATGCAGTTTCTAAATGAGGATACGAGTTGGAGTCTTCTATGTCAAGAGACATTTCCTCAACAAAATTGCCAATCTGAACTAGTTGAAATTGGAAAAGAGATTGCAAGACAATGCCAAGGTCTTCCCCTAGCGATATCTGCCATTGGTGGGCATCTTAAAAGGGAGAAGCAAACAGAAGAATACTGGAAGTACGTTTCTGAAAACATATCTTCAGTCTTGAATACCAACAACGATCCGCCCTTGGAGATATTAACTTTAAGTTATAACTACTTGCCTTACTGTTTGAAACCATGCTTCCTTTATTTTGGATCTTTTCAAGAAGATCATCTCATAGATGCATCTACAATTGTGAAAATGTGGGTTGCTGAGGGATTTGTAAAGCCAAGTAGATCAAAAAGCATGGAAGAGGTTGCAGAAGAGTACTTGGATGATATTATTGACAGAAATCTTGTTATTTTGCATGATTGTGATTCATTCTGGAAACCAAAGACATGTGGCATCCATGATCTATTTAGAGACATATGCTTAAGAGAGGCTAAAAACGAAAAGTTTCTTTGTATCTTGAATAGGGACATATACCTGGATCATATGGAAATTCATAGCCAACGACGCCTGATTAGCCAAAATTATAAAAAAGATGTTGAATCTGCTTGCAGTAGTATAGTTTTAAGAGATGGTAGTTTCCCAGCTATCCGATCTTTTATTTGTCACGGTGATCATACTTTTTCATCAACAATTAAGCTAGCTCCAGGATTGCTCAAGGTATTGAAAATTGGTATGTCAACCATGAAGTTTCCATTAGATGTTTTAGAATTAGTGAACCTAAAGTACCTTGAGCTGAGCATAGTTATGGAAAATATTCCATCTTCAATATCTAGACTCAGGAATCTACAAACCCTTATTGCTTCATGCATAGGTGTGGCTCCTGAGTTATATTTGCCACTTGAAATTTGGGAGATGCCGCAGTTAAGGCATATTGTGACCCCATATTCTTATCTGCCTGATATTCCGGATGTTGATAGCAAAGGGACTAATACATACATTCTTAAAAACCTTTTGACACTTATACAAATGCTCGATTCTAGTTGTACGCAAGAGGTCCTTACAAGAATCCCAAACCTTAAAGAGCTACGTATTCTTCACATTATGCCATTTCACTCTTCGAACAATCTTGTCTCTTTGCGCAAACTTGAATCATTACATTGCGAGTTTGATGATGATCTAACCGACAATATCTTGCCGAACAACTTTTTCCCAGCTTCACTGAAGAAATTGGTGTTAAGATGCTGTCGAATTCCTTGGGAACAGTTGAGCATTATCGGTGTCTTGCCTAATCTTGAAGTTCTCGAATTGTTGTATGAAGCCATGGTAGGAACTGTATGGGAAACAAATGATGGAGGATTCAAGCAATTGAGGTTCCTGTTGATTGGAAAATCAGATCTAGTGGAGTGGAACACTGAAAAGGACCATTTCCCAAGCCTTAAGTGTCTTCGACTTGATTTGTGCCGTGCCTTGGAGGCAATCCCATCTGAAATTGGTGAAATTCCGACGCTTGAAAGAATTGAATTATACAGTTGTTCGCGTGCAGCAGAGTCTTCAGCAAGGGAAATGATTGGGGAAGACAGTGACATTGAACTTAAAATTCACAACAACCTGGTTTATGATGGTTCAAGTTCAAGCACAAAATGGTTAATCATCAATTCAAGTTCTTCTTTTGTCCCTCACACTATTGTTTAAAGGTATAGTATTCTAAATCTTATGGTAAACGTTTTTGTTGATTATTTCTCAATCTTGTTTTTAAGTCAATGTCTAGTTCTTGGCTTTAATTACATATTTACATCTAAAAAGCCGTAAAAATTATAGAAAGATGAACATAATTTCTCAATATCTTTAGACTACTTGTGAAAAAATGCATAAAATAAAGAAAGAATTAGCATGATTGCATAAAAAATTCCTCAGTAATTTTATCTTTAGACTATTTAATGTTTAAATGTCTTGTCGACTGCATTCTTGCTTTGATAATTTCATTTTTCAAGCTATGCTGTTATTATTTCTACTGTGCCCAATTGTTTACTTAAGAAGTTATTATTGACCTTATTTTCTGACATTGTTATCAGAATATTTACAGGGTTGCAAAGGGTATTAAGCAACCCATTTCTTGACCCCTCCTCTACAATATGGAGAAAACTTGTCTTTGCCTGTTATGCTTGCTGAACTTTTGAATCAGGTCTCTGGTGATTGATTAAATATAATTATCAATGATTGTTAGTGCCTAGTTGCATTGAGCTTTACAAATTTTCGCCCCTATTTACTTGTAGCGCATAAGACTTATTCCTGCTAAGGCTGTTCGATTTTCACTTTAGATTGCTACATCTGATTTCTTGCTGGAATTTACGTGTTATATAGGATTAATTGCTGGTTTATTCCCAAATTTTGGACTGGTTTGTGTGATTTTGCTAGGCACATTCATCACTTTGGGTTCTATTTTATGTTTATACACTCTGCTGCCCATCAGATGTTTGATGTATTGCCTGACTTAATCTTTCTTGTTACTAAGCTGCTGCAGACCAACTTCATTGAGATCAAAGTATGAGAAAATTATACGATCAATATGACGAGCAATATCAATTTTTGGAGTTGGTTCAAAACTTATATATTCATAATAATTTAAGACCATTAATTCTTTTCGCGAATATAAAGTCTCTACTTCGCTCCATATTGAATTAGTAGTTTTGAAATTATTTTATTAATAAAGTACCTCGACTCATATTATTTTATTTTATGTCATTAGTGCTCGGAATTACGAGACTTCTTTTTTTGCTAACTGCATTTTTTTTGTATTGAAAATCTATTTGAGATTTGAATATATTACTACAAGGAAAAAAAAAAGTTAGTTTGTGCCTGAGTAAATTTCATATTTAAAATATTAAAATATATAAAAATAATAATGAATATATCATAAGCATTTATAAACATGTGAAAATTATATGATTCAACATATTAATATAAACATTTTGATAATGTATGCCATTAAAATAATATATATGTAGAGATAAGACAAGGAGAAGGGATATGGAATAAAGGTAACTATTTTTAGATTTTGATTTGAAATAAAATTCGAAATCTTATAATTCCTTCTTTTGAAAATAATACATACATTTGTTTGGTAGTTGGTGTGTGGACACGTTATTAATTCTGGATTATGACATTTCATTAATTTTTATTTGGCAGTTGGTAGGTGACTATCAATTAATTAATTAATATCAAGAATGTAGACCCATACTATATCATAACGAGAAAATAAAATAATTTTGATTCACTTTTAAGATATTATTATACATAAACGGTTGAATGAGTTAATCAATGATACATACCTATTAAAACATAGAAACATATGTTTTATTTATAATGAGATTGTTTTTCCTTTTTATAATTTTTAAAAAATAGAAATAAATTATATTTCAACTCTTGACAAAACATGGCCAAAGAAATTGTAGATTTATATACGAAACAATCATATCAAAAGATTATTTAATTTTAAAAACAGAAAAACAAGTCTTTAAATGAACAGCTGTCCTACTTTCTTGGATGTACATTACACTAATATTAATATAGCAACTGTTTATGTTACAGATTAATTATATTGCTTTGTTTCATCAATGGCATATGCTGCTCTTGTCTCTGTTTCGCAAACTTTAGATGAGATTCTTGATTCCGATCCATACTTCTTTCCTTGCGCTAAAGAAAAATTGGAGTCTTTTCGAGAAACTATTGCTACTTTGATAGTCTTTCTTGATAATTGCCCACCAATATCCACTCAAAGGGTTAATGATTTGATAACACAAATCAGAGATTCAGCCTATGAAGCAGAAGATGTCTTTGAATCTCTCTTAGCAACTCACTTTCTGCAAATGTATGCAAGCGATAGTTATGAGAAGTTCAAAGTGTTTCCTCAAAGCTTGGAAAAAGTGATGGAGGATATGGAATCCATAGAAAAAGAAGTGAAGAAGATTCATCACGATGGAAATGGGGTACGTGACCGGAGGACTTCGACTCTTGCTGGTTCATCAAGGCCAGCTTTGAGGGGCTACAACACCAAAATGGTGGCACTCGACAATGATCTGGAGATGAAACTAATGGAACAACTTGTAGGAGGACGATCCGAAATCGACGTCGTCCCTATTGTTGGCATGGGCGGGATTGGTAAGACGACTCTGGCTAGAATCTTGTGTGATAATAAACTGATCGTGGAAACATTTGATGTTAGTGGATGGGCTACAATATCTCAAACATATAATGTCCAAAGAATTGTTTTAGATATTCTGAAGGACATTGGAAGAGACGGTGGTGAACAAGATCTATATCAAAACTTATATTGTAGAAAGTATTTGATTGTATTAGATGATATCTGGGATACACAAGCATGGGATGACTTAAAAAGGCTATTTCCGGAAAACAACAATAGTAGTCGAGTCATATTGACTACTAGGCATTCAAAGGTGGCCGCATATGCCAACTCTTCCGGCAGTTATCATGAGATGCAGTTTCTAAATGAGGATACGAGTTGGAATCTCCTACCAAAAGAGATATTTCCAAAGCAAAATTTCCCATCTGAACTAGTTGAAATTGGAAAAAAGATTGCAAGACAATGCCAAGGTCTTCCCATAGCGATATCTGCCATTGGTGGGCATCTTAAAAAGGAGAAGCAGACAGAAGAATATTGGAAGCATGTTTCTGAAAATATATCTTCGGTCTTGAATGCCAACAACGATCCGTCCTTGGAGATATTAACTTTAAGTTATAACTACTTGCCTCATCATTTGAAAGCATGCTTCCTTTATTTTGCATCTTTTCAAGAAGATGATTCCATAGACGTGTTTAGACTTTTGAAGCTGTGGGTTGCTGAGGGATTTGTACAGCCAAGTAGATCTAATACCATGGAAGAGGTCGCAGAAGAGTACTTGAGAGACGTTATTGAGAGAAATCTTGTGTTTGTGTATAAATATGATACACTTGGGAAACCAAAGGGATGTGGCATCCATGATCTATTTAGAGACATATGCATAAGGGAAGCTACAAAAGAAAAGTTTCTTTTTATCTTGAACAAGGATGCACTCTTTGATCATACAGAAATAGATAGCCAGCGACGCTGGATTCTAAGTTCAGATATTATAGACGACAATGATGAATGTCTTTTCAGCAGTATAGTTTCAAGAAATGGTAGTTGTTCATGTGCCCGTTCTTTTATTTGTCATGGTGGTAATATTTTTTCACCAACAATTACACTAGGTTCAGGATTGCTCAAGGTATTGAATATTTGGATGAACACAATACAGTATCCGGTAGAAATTTTAGAACTAGTTAACCTAAAGTACCTTCAGCTTTGCTTTGGTTCGGAACTTCCACCTTCAATATCTAGACTCAGGAACCTACAAACCCTTATTGCTGCTTGTGACCAATACTTGCCATCTGAAATTTGGGAGATGCCGCAGTTAAGACACCTTTTCGTTGTTGGTTTTCGTCTGCCTGATATTCGTGATTTTCAAGGCAAAGGGACAAATGCGTACATTCTTAAAAGCCTCCAGACACTTATCGGGATATTTGATTTTGGATGTACGAAAGAGGTCCGCACAAGAATCCCAAATCTTAAACAACTATCTATTCATTACACCATGTCATTTCACTCTTCAAATAGTCTAGTCTATCTCTGCAAACTTGAATCATTACATTGCATTTTTGAGGATGAGCCAAATGACAATATCTTGCCAAACTTCTTCTTCCCAACTTCATTGAAAAAATTGGTATTAAGTGGCTGCCGAATTCCCTGGGAACAATTGACCATTATCGGTATCTTGCCTAACCTCGAAGTTCTCAAATTGAAGAATAAAGCCATGGTAGGAAATTCTTGGGAAACGAATGATGGAGAATTCAACCAATTGAAGTCCCTAACGATTAGAGATTCAGATCTAGTAGAGTGGAATACTGAAGAGGACCATTTCCCAAGGCTTGAGTACCTGAAACTTCAGTTCTGCAATGCCTTAGAGGCGATCCCATCTGAAATTGGTGAAATCCCGACACTTGAAACAATTGTATTAATCAGATGTTCACTTGCAGCAGAGTCTTCAGCAAAGGAAATGCTTGGGGAAGACAGTGAAGTTAAACTTATAATTGAGAATGATGACTAGGTTTAATGATGGTTGTAGCAGATGGAGACAAGAAGTCATACTGTATCGATTTTCAATTAAAGTTCTTGTAAAGGTAATTTACTTCCTGCATACTATGTTAAATTTTTTTGTTGATGATTTCTTAACGTTGACTACAAGTTTCGTTTTTCTTTCCTATCTTGATTTTCTCTTCTTTCCCACTTCTAGTACGCTTTAGCTTTCATGATCGTTTGGTACATTTAATAGAAAAATTCACCACTGTTTGATTATTCTTGTCAAAGTTTTCAGCAGTTTTTATTCTTAAACATTGATTAAAGCATCATATGCACTCAACAATCTGCACTGTTGTTTAACCTGATTTTGCAAGACTGATGCTGTATTAGATGGATTCCTTTGAATGAATTACAAGAAATACAAGTGTTGGTGAACGCCAAATTAAGCAGGGTGTCACCGTGTAGTTCTGATTAAAGTATCGAGTGATGAACTTAAAGGACTTCTGGAGGACATTTAGTATGTTCATTTACTTTTCTCATTTCTTGGTTTTCATTTTTAAGTTGTCTCATGATGTAAATACCTTAGTTCTTGCTTCATGTAGAACTACACTGATAAAATGTTCTGTTGATCATTCTTTTCTTGCATTTTTTGGTGACAGTTGGTTTCAGGGGACTTTATTGTGTTCACCAATTTAGCTGTTCATCTTATGCAGGTCAGTGCATCATCAACTGCCTATTCATATTGAAGAAGACCATTTCTCGTCATTGGGACTACATTTAAGTGTGAATCCAGTTTTCTTTCGTCGAATACATTGAAGAGAAAAAGGGCCCGAAGAAAAACAAAAAATCGACAGTCGATTTTGTTTTATTACGTAAGCTTTTGTTATGTAAATTTGTCTGATGATTATTGTACGAGTTCTCTCAAACACTTTGAATAATTAATAAATCATATATAATTAATTCTAGAGCTTTGTAAATCCCAAAATAGTTGAATAATAGATCAAAATGTCAAGAATTGAGCAACTTCCCTATTATTTTCTTATTATTATGAAATATTACTTTAGTTGTTATATATATATATATATATATATAGACACGTACCTTTGATTCGTTACTTTGATAATTATTGTCGAAGTTTGTTTGGATTGTCAACAAAATAAGATTATTTAAAATTTATTACAAATCTTCATTTCATGTCAAATGAATAGTCTTATAAATCTATTACTAGTAAAAAAATCTAGTACTTAAAAACCACTGGTTCAATCGGTGATGACGTCGGCATCATATAATATTTATTTTAATTTTTATAAAATACATATATCATGTAATTGCTACAGTTTCAAGTTTTTCACAATAAAAAAATATCATTACACAAATATAATATGTCATATCAAAAATTAGATCAAACCAAATGTCCAACATAAAAGAAAAACAATAAACATCTCAAAAACAACAAGTAATACCCAAAAAGAACAATGTTCCAAATCATAAAAAAAAAAATTAAAAAATTACGAAATGTTTCACATATTTTATAATTTATGGGAAACTAAACATATTTATATATAATATACAATGCACATTTTTGGAATTATATGGATTTTTTGATACATACATAAAACATTGTTTTGTAAAAACTCCAATAACAATAAATTATATATTATATATTTTTGTTCTAAAAATTTGATTTATATATTATGTATTAAAAATAAAGAAAAATGAAGAAACAACTGGTTCAACCAGTCGATCGGTTCACTGGTTGAACCGGTTTTTTACAGTTCAATCCAGTTCCCACCGATTTTTAGCAAGGTGGTTTTCGAATCATACACTGGTCATCGGTTGAACCGGTCGGTCCGATCCGATTTTCAAAACACTAATAGCATGAGACCCTGAAAAACCGTCTTTGGTATGTCAAACTAAAATGACAAAAATATCCGTCAAAACAACAAAGAAAATAGAAAGATAAAATGGACCATTCCAAAATTGACCTTTCAATCCTTTGTACGATTTCTTCAATCTCAATTGGTGGGTCTCACCGTATGCTTGTAGGCTTTTGGTTCGTGGTTTGGATTTCTGCTTGTGTTTTTTTTGGTGTTTTTAGTGGAGGAGGTTTGGGTGCTGGAGGTGGTTTGGGCGATGAAGGTGGGTTGGGCGTTGGTGGTCTCGGACATGGCTGCAGACAAGGTGGTGGGTTTGCCCATGGCATGGGCGTGGCGGTGGTAGTCTAGGCAGTGGAGCTGGTGGTGTTATTGGCCATGGTGGGAGGCTTGGTGGCAGTGGTGGTCTATGTGGTGGGTTTGGCCATGCTGGGAGGCTAGGAGGAGGTGTTGGTGGTGGTCTTGGTCACGGCGGGGACTTCACTGGAGGTGGCGGATTAGGTGGTGGGATTGGTCACTGTGGCGGAATTGGCGGTGGCACAAGAGGAGGATTAGGTGGTGGTTTCGGTCCTGATAGCGGCTTGGGTGGAGGTGGTGGTCTCTGTGGTGGTGCATTATACTTTTCGATGGCAATAGGTGTCCAAATTTGGCTGCCTTCTACTTTCCAGGCGACGGTTGTGCGACAATTCTGTCGCTCGGCATGAGGCGGATTTGGTGGAATATGCGGGATTGGGGAGCGACCAATGCATTCTTTTGTGTGCGACTGACTAGTCGTGAAAGCCCCCCCTTTTGCTTAGTATATATCCTTCCTTACTATCTACTTATATTGTCTCTGTGTTGCTTGGTGGATATGATTATGTATATCGCTGTAATGGCCTGTCAATTTTTGGATATATAATATTTTAGCATTGGTTGGTCGGTCTACATGCCAGGTACTGCGTTACTAAATGGTCCCGACTGCTTTCCGTTTCTCGTGTTCCTATTTTGTCTTGTTGGTGGTGGTTTTTTGGTTCTGTGTCACTGTCTAGGTTTCGTCCGTCATCCAGTGGCTTTCAATGGCCGATGGATTTTCATTTGGGATTTGGATACGAGAGATAGTTCGTTTGTTGGTCTTCTATCAGTTTTTGCCTCTCGTTTATCCGCGATTGCACCTGCAGATATCTTGGAAGATAGTTCTCTTTTTCGACCTTGCACTGGGTTGATTGGTTTGAGGGGACCTGGTTCAGCTTTGATGGTCTTTGGATACTCTGGTCAAGCTATTGCATCTCTACTGTGAATCTCATTACCACTAGGCCTTTTATTTTATCTACTTATAGATGTCTATTCCTAGGTGTCTATTGATCATTCCCTTTGATTGGCCGTTGTAATTATTGTCCTTTTGGTTTATTTTAATATAATCCATGTTTTACGCTAAAAAAACAAATTAAAATAACATTGTCAAATTTATCCAACTTCTCACCACATTTTCTCAAAGTCTCCTCCCCTTCAACTCCCCACGTTTAACTTTTAAACCTCATATCATACGATCTGTTTCCATCCATATTTGTGGAAATTTTGCATAGCGTTGTTCTTCCATAGCTGCTACATCTAGACTCCAGAGATTTACCAATAAATATTGAGTTATAAGTACCAATTGTTACTCCCGGCAAAGACTGACTCGGACTGGATCCATAGTCCAACCCATGACATAAGGATCGAGGTGTGTTCCAGAGTATGTAGGTGACACCTGTACATAAGCGGCCAAACTACAAATAACGCTTGGTGAGGGAAATAAGATGACTCAATGCCCAACCTAGCAGGAGTACAACCTAGTTCACATTAGCGCATTTTCCTATCTGCCCTATCTATCGACGAGTTGTCGATCTAATGTGCAATGGCTTGAGTTTGTCCCGGTTTGTATGTGGGTTTGAACTAATGTAAATCATTTGATTATTTTGTTAGAGGCAAGTATAGGGGATCTGACAATAAGCGGTTGCCCGTAACCGATGCGACGTCATAGAGTGATGTGATGTGATTTGAACAGTGTTATAAGGGATGGACAGTTGCGTAAAGTGGAATGCCGAGCTACGATCAGATAGTGATATAGAGGGGTAATGATTACTGTACAGGTACAGTTATGGTCTGAGACCCGAAACCCGATCCCGATCTGAGGAAACTATAAATTACAGGTTCTTGAGTCATTTGCAATTTTTTAATTCAACACTTGTGCACAATTGTATAGAGTGTTCTTCTTCCTACTACTGCATTGTTCGATATTTCCTCCCTTCCAACTTTTCTTTCAAGAACGCAAGATCATAGGTAAAAATCATCGGTGAGTCACTCCTGAGATAACATTTAATACCTCATCATTGCTGCCGTCTGTGTGAAAATTTGATCTAAGACGAAGATATGTCAACTACAAGAAGAAACAATAAGGAAGACAATCATGAACCAAAGACATCCTCGAATGCCAGGTGGGAGCCACCACAATCCCTTGCGATGGGAGCCCTGATATTGGAACAACTGACCCATCGAACAGGATATGAAGAAGGATGTCCCACAACAAAACCTAGATCAAGAAGTGAATTCCAAGAGAGAATAAACAATGGGGCATGAGGTTATCACAAATACTAGCCTCCACGTACCAAACCTTGGGAAATCAGATGGAAGAGCTGAGGGACTAGGTTCACCAACTTAAGGAAGGTATGAAGAAACCATCCCTGCTGAGAAGGGGGACACCCTTCTCTCCAAAGATCGTTAATGAGGCCTTACCTGGTTATTTCAAGCCTGCAAATGTTGGAGACTACGTCGGAAACGCAGACCTGGAAGAACATTTGGGTCATTTTGAAAATTCTTCAATGCTACATTGTTATTCAGGATCAGGTGTAACGTCTTCCTTACTATACTAGTCTGATCGGCGCAATAGTGGTTCAACCAGTTGGAGTCGGGCACCATTACATGTTTGGAAGAGTTCTGTTCTATGTTCTTCCATCAGTTCTCTAGCAACAAGAGGCACAAGAAGATATCATTCAGTATGTTTGATATAAAGCAAATCAAGGGGAAAACTCGGGGACTACGAGGTGGGGAACTTTTCGAGTCATTAATGAAAAAACCCTCCAGTTTTGATGATATACTGGGTAGAACAGAGAAATACATCGAGGTTGAGGAACCCTAGAAACATAAGAGATTGAAAAGGGAGAAAGGAAAGAAATTGAAAGACCTGTCAGGCCGGGAGATAAGAAACCCGTTGAAAAAGCATATCAATTGGGACGTTTTGCATAATTCACCCCCATGAAGTCATCAAGAGACCAGACTGTGCACATCTACAATAGCCAGCCTGCATGATAAAGACCACCCCAATTTGGGAGAACCACATAAGGTCAAACACAAACAAGTATTGTACCTTCTATCAGAGGTATGAGCATGATACATCGGAATGCAACAGCCCCCGCGAGAGGCGGGTCTTCCCATTCAGAGCGGCCCTTATAGATGACCCTCACTCACTCGACCGGAACATGGGATGGGAATGCGAGGAATTCAGGACATAGAGAGCTCCCATGGAGAAGAGCTCGTGACAACATGGAGGATAATCGATTTCCAGGCCAGGAACCCGACTTGTCCGAGCTTAAGACCCATGACCTTAGAACAACAGAGAATGATCGGCCCAGGGAACTCACGCAACCCGAGGCATTATAAATATGATCTTGGGGGCACCAATGCAGGGTGATTCTAACTGCCCAGAAGGCGGCATAAAGGAATGTTGAAGGACAAGGACCTACCATCTGTTTGGGTCCCGAAGACTTAGAAGGTATCCAGACATCTCAAAATGATTCCTTGCTTATCGGAGCTACCATATCTAACTTGAGGTGGCCCGGATGTTTGTTGATTCAGGGATCTTTGTCAACATCCAGTTCCCGGAAGCCTTTCAACAAATGGACCTCGGGGGCACAGACTGGATCCCCTGAGCACGACCCTATTTTGGTTTACCTGACACACTATTTACCCTTTGGGGCAAAATATACCTCCCGATGTTCCTAGGGTCTTGTGGCATCAGAAAGAGTCGGATGGTCACTTTCACTATAGTGGATGCCCTCATCTAAAAAATGTTACGCTAAGATAATAAGTGTGGAAGTCAAGAGAACTCGGCAAGAGGAAGGGGAAAGTTCGAATAAGAGAAGTCGAGAAGTGCACTTGGTAGACAAGTTTGAGGTGGAAGTAGTGGCAGAAGAACAGAAAGAAGTAATACTTATCCCCAGACCAACCCGAAAAAACTATTATGGTTGCCATCGATTTGGAGAAAGGACTAAAAGACAAATTATTGTGATGTTTATCTAAGCACAAGGAGGTATTGGGGTGGTCGCCGATAAAACTGGTCGAGATACCCCCAGTAGTGGTGGAGCATAGATTGAATGTTCGCGGATCTCGGGAGATCAGAAAACAGAGGTACTTCAGCCCGAAGAAAGACACGGTAATCAGCAAATAATTGCAAACTTGCTGAGGTACGTTCACATCTGAGAAGTCCAATTTCATGGCTCTCGAATATAGTCTTAGTACAAGTGGAGAATCAGTGTAGATTTTAGAGATTTGGACAAAGCTTGTTCCAAGGATTGTTACCCATTGTTGAATATAGAACAATTGATTGACTCTGCTTCGGGGTGTGATCCCTTTGCTTTATGGATGTCACCAAATTCCCCTAGTCGTGGAGGACCAACCCAAAGTTAGTTTTATTACTTCGGATGGCACGTACTGTTATATGGTCATGCCTTTGGCCTTAAGAAGGCTGGAGACGCTTATCAGAGATTAATGGACAGGTTTTCGCAGATATGATCAGTCAGAATTTTGAGGTGTATGTAGATGATATCCTGGTTAAGACTAAGGAAACTTCGCACTTGGTATCCAACCTAAACAAACTTTCGCAACATTGAAGAAGTAAGGGCTGAAGTTGAACCCGACCAAGTGCGTGTTCAGCGTGAAAGGAGGAAAAATTTGGGATATGTGGTACTAAAAGAGGAATCGAAGTGAACCTGGAGAAAGTCCGAACTATTTAGGATATGACAACTCCCTAGAACATGAGGTGGTGTACAAATGCTGATGGTGAAGACCCAAATCTGCACCTATAATCGGCTCAACTGATTGGCTCAGCAGGTTCAAATCAGCTCAGCTGACCCTCAACTCAATTGGAAAAATTCAGCTCAGCTGACCCTCATTTAACCAAGCAAATCAGCTTTATTTATGCTTCAAGAATCTGTTCAACCTTTCAAGCTGCTCAACCTATGGAGATCCATCAGCTCAACATATGCATTTCAATCAGCTCTATTTATCAAATCAAGAAGACTAAGTCAAACACACTACTCATTCATTACAGAAATTGTAACTGCTATGAATCATGGGCATTATTGGAGATGAATGTGATTAAAGTGGCGATCATGGAACGTTAAATTTCAAAATCCAAATGGTAGGAATTCCAAATTCTGACCCTGATGCGGTGGGGTTATAACATTACTCTGACCTGATACATTGGTTAACCGTTGTTCTGGTGCGCCAGATCCTTTAGTCGGAGGGTTGAACCGATGTTCTGACCTTATCTCTATGAGGGTTAAGTCTAGATAACTGATATCAGTATCAGGGAGAAACTAGAGAATTTATTTTGCTTAACTCGTTTAAAATTTGTTCTATTGAGATATGCAATCTACACAGATTTGGTATCGTTTTGTTCTGGCTCTAGGTGAGAAATCTGTTTAGGCTCTAGGTGAGCATTTTAATATATCTGTTTAGGCTCTATTAAACAATATTAGATGTTTCAGTTCTGTTCTAATGGAACCAGTTTTGTTGTTTTAAATATCAGTTCTGTTTCGAATTATATATGTATATATTTGTTCTGTGCGTTTGACTGGCCCCTGTTTGCTGGGTGTTTATCCAAACACTCACCCCCTTACGTCCCTCCTAAATTATACAAATCCGAGGTAGAAGACGAAGAACAATGTTAGTTTTGGGGATGGTGAGCTGCCGCTGAAATGAAGTCAACCGCTACTGTTATTTTAGTTTCGTTTATTTTAGCTTCCAATGTATCTTGCTTTTAAATTATGTTGTAATCGCTCTAAAAAAAATTATGTTGTCATCATTCTTGTACTCATAAGTTCGGGTTGTAAAGGACAATTTTAATCTTTATGGAATGAAAAGACTTGTTATTTGATATATGTATCTGAGGCTTGTTGTTTTCGAATTTTTAATTTGAAAGCAACGCCAGTATCATCGGTTTCGATCTTGGGGTGTGACATTTAAGTGGTATTAGAGCAAGATTTCCATAATCCAGCTGGGAAATATCTGGATAAACTGTAGAATAGATTAGTTCTGTAGAGTTGAGTAGTAGAACAGATCAGTCGAGTAGAGTAAAGCCTAGTCAAAATAAAGAGACCAAATCTGTAGACCAGATCGGATCTATAGAACAGATCAGTAGAACAAATATGTATCTTAGGTTAGCAGATCACTTGAGTAAATCAGTTAAGCAGACCAAACTAGAACATATCAGTCCAGTAGTGACCGACTGAGTTGGATGATCAGTTGAGTATAATATCATATATAGAACTGACTTGTAGGATCGACCTTCAAACCAATCTGTAAAACACGTCGTAGAGCAGGTCAACAGAACCGACATATAGTACCAACAACCTTATAGTGACCATACATCAGTTTTGTAGAGCTGATTAGTTTGAATCCATTAGTTCTGACCCTTCATCAGTTCTGAACCGATTCGTCCTGCAACCATCAGTCATCACGCACTGAATTAGTTTTGTATACTAAATCAGTTTGGTTTTCGAAATATATTTGTGTTGTCTGTCGGTCAAACTTCAATGGCCATAACTTTTAGGAATTTTCATTTCCAAAAAACTTGACACATTAAGCTCAAATTTTGTGGGTTTCATGTTATTTTATGGGAGAATTTTAAGAAATTTTTTCACTCAATTCTGAGACACTGAATTTTTTTTATTGAATTCTAAGGCTAACTTGAGTAGTCAAGTGTAAGACCCCAGTTTCCCAAACAACATCACTAATATCCATCACTAATCCAACAAAAAAATGCATCAAAGTATAAACGTCTAGCTAGTACTCGACATCAAAAGCGAGACAAATAAAATAGTACTAAACAAAATATTATAGTCCAATAAAAATGATAGTTATATTTCTAAACCTACACTACGGACGTCTAACTCAACTCGATCATGCTACTCTTCTAGATGTATTAGCACTATCTCCTCATACTTCCAAAAGCTAGACATGTACCGTGTTTCCATATAAACATCCACCACATAAGGTAAGCACACCACACACACACACACACACACACATATATATATATATATATATATATATATGCATTAATAAGAGGTCTCTTTGATGTTCATGTCCCCACAATACACAAGTATAAAATACATGCTAAAAGTTATAAATTTGTTTCATTACCACGATAATTCCTCACATTCACAACACGTTGTTCAATGTCATCTACGATCCACATTTCAGAACTCATAAGAATATAATATTGTAAAACAACGAGACACTCCCTGAGTATGTCAATACAGTATGAGATCTCATAATTCCACAAGTTATCAATTTCATAATAATCACAGTATTTAAATCAATCCACTATCTGTTTTTCGTAATATCACATCGGTCACTTCAGCGGTCTTTATATCACATTAACACATCGATTCGCTTCAACGACAACCCACTACCATAACAATACATCGCTCATTCTCAAAGCGATTCAAATACCATAATTACACATCGCTCGTTTCAATGGCGACCCAAATACTATAAATATACATCGCTCGTCTCAACGTCGACGCAATACCATAAACACACACCGTACAACACAATGCCGACCCAAATACCATAAATACACACCGTACATCACAATGACGACCCAAATGCCATAAATACACATCTCTTGTCTCAACAGCAACCCAAACACAAGAACAACACACTGTTCGACAATCACAACATATAATATATTTATTTAGGCTCGTACGTCGTACCTTATCTCCAGTAATATCAGTTAAGTTGCCCTACTCTTTGTCCGGAGCCTCGAGAAATCTCTACACAAATTCAACGGCTCAGTATCAATAATCAAGAATTCAATAAAGTGATATACTAATCAACCTTCAACAATTACACAAATCAAACTAGCCTTCAAGTTCTAGCAATAACTCATTTATTCATAAGTTATAGCATATACTCTCACCGCTACACGCTGCAATACACACACACGGATATTATAAAGTATATACACACCAATACGTGTTGGAACAGACACAAATGTGTATACAAAACCTATATAGACCAATATATGCTGAAATACTATTGCATATGTGTATATATCACATACACATACATACTGAAACACACACACAAAAATGTGTATACATCAACTATCTACACACAGTAACGCATGCACACAGTAACACACGCACACAACACCTCCATTTTCACAAAAAACTCCAACAATGGTTTAAATCCAACTAGAAAACAACCCATAAGGTAGAAATCAATTACAAAAGACCAAAACTCTCACTAGCCAAGAGCCATAACCGAACACCCCTTGTCTTTCTCCAAACCAAAAGAGAGCCGAATAATGCTCCAAAAATATCCAAGGAAGTCTAAATAAGGTGCAAGGTAATAATCTACACACACAAAGTTGAATAAATTGAGCTTGAAAGGAGGAAGAAATCGTCCCTTGAAGCTAGAGAGGGAGATGGCGTGATGATCCAAGGAGGGAGAGAGCAAGATCGATTCTTTTAGTGTGTGTTGAAGGAGTTAGTGTGTGTTTTGTTATAACTTTAGCCACACCATTCAATCTCATTTACCTCACTAATCAATTAATGTAATTAAATCAAAACACAAACTAATTGCCCTTATTATTTAAAAGAATTTTTCATTAAAATTTGCACCACAAATTCACTCGTACTCGATTAATTCCGACTGTGACTCCCAATAATTTAATTCCCGAAATTAACTCAAGTTTACCTCAATTAATTTAAATAATTAAATCTAGATAATTTCGGGCATCATATTTCTATCCAACAATAAAATTTTGACCCCAAAATTAAAATGCACAATTCCTGGACCCACAAGTAACGTACATACCGTCGAATAATCTGGGGGTAGTGTTGAATCATAACTGAAGGATAAAACATTATCATCCAACGTGTGTACCACACAAACACTTTCAAGACTGCAAATTTATGCAATTTCACTATATTTTGACATTACCATTTAATGAGGTAATTATACTTGTATCCTCATTGATGTTAATCATTACAAGATGAACTTAATCACATTTCCAATCATCAATTAGCCTTCATTATTGTCTGATTAATTATCACATGCACATAATCATTATTGACTGAGCATTTCATAAGTCATCTCTCAACAATATTTCACAACATTATATATTTTGTATAGTCATTACTTCTCATCTACCAAATAACAATACATTGTTTTCTTATTGTTCATTGAGTTTCAATTTTTAGACAGAGTTCTTACAAGGTCATTTAAACTCTTACAACACATATACATGTCCATCTGTTACACTCTAGTGGTATTGCATCTTACTTGATGTCAAATTCCAGCACTAATGATTACATGTTCTCAACACACTATTAGCATGACAACAACCATATCATATAGAACAAATATTGTCTAATTACATTGTTAACTTTACAACTAAATTTAATGATTGAATTTTCTGTACTTATTCATAATGGTATCATCATAAAAAACCACAAAAACCACATCTCTAAAGATGATCATCGAGTTTTCAAATAGTTTCATTGATCACTTCTTTGTCCTCAGTTAAGGAATAATTATCAATGGAATCATCATAAAGGATTTTAACAACATTCCATTATTATTGTATTCTACATCCTTTTTGTATTTGTTTTGCCACATCGAACTTACTCACAACATTGTATCATTATTGAATGTCTACTAATTATGTTATTCTTTATGACATTGATAACTACCATTCTTTCCACTTCCGCATCAAATATCAACCAACACAGGGAAATGAAACTTACAATCATGTATCCGATATCCTTTTCACTTAGATATAATATTATTCATTTCTCGAGCTTCACCTCACAAGCAGTCATCCATATAACTAATGTAGACAACATTTACCATATCATGCATCCTTTTGAAAAAAATAACCATACACCAAGCAGTAACGGTGCACCAACCCTATAGTTGTATGATTAATCTCATATCTGTGTGGTAGCAAAAGTACGCAATGCACATTAACCAACATAATACCTTATACTACAGATGTCCCAAAATGGAGTAGCAGTTCTCATGTTTCCTTAAGCATCATTCTCACTATACGTCGTCATTCGACTAAAATCTGGTGTAGGGTATTTATTAGAAAAGTTTATGCTCTAATATCATGATCATACACATAATCAGTTACCCATTAGCTGCTTCAATCATAGAACAAGAATCACTACGTTAATACATTTTCTGTACACATCAATATGACGTATACTACTACACACTTTTGTAATTGGGTTAACAATTTTCATATACTTAGACATGAGCCCATTGTGCATCGTGTTTGCACTGGTCTAAACCCTGGGTGTGAAAAAATTAGATGACACTCACGAGGGCCATCCAAAAACTGCCCAGCTATCAAATAAGTAAATACTCGAACAGCCGATCTCGAGTATTCATTGACCAAATTGCTTAGGGCCATTTACGGTAGAAATGTTTGGACTGGACTCTTAGGATGGAGGAGAGAATAGATTGAACAGCATTAGGGTCGGGTTTTTACAGAAGAGAATGGGCCCACTTCAGCGAAGTTCTTCTGGAATGTGCTGAAAGTCCTAGTCTCACACACTTCACAATACAATTTGCATAAAAAATTATTCTGGCGAATACAAACAAATCACTTTCAGACACTTAAGCTCTCAAACAAATACTAGCACAATGATCTCAAATAGATCAGATATGAAATTATTGTAGTGCTAAGGTTGAGCAGAGTGCTCAAAGCGAAAGCTTCAGAAAGCTTTTAAGTATGTAATTGATATAGTGTTTGGATTGCTTTCAGTTGAATCGAATAACTTTTGATAGCTTTCAATCAGAACTGGCATAAATGACTTGTTCAAACTACTCAAAACTTCTTCCTTATATAATGGACGTCCAACGTTCATAATGAGGTTAAATACGGACAATGATATGATTTGGCGTGAAATCAGGGATTTAGCACATATCTTGTCTGATCAATAATTGTTCACTGGCTAATTCTGGTCCCACTTCTATATATCCGATCTTACGAACAACAATATATATATATATATATATATATATATATATATATATATATATATATATATATATCTTGGTCTTTACAAACACCCGGTCTATATAAGTATTTTCCGGCTAATTCAGTATGTAGTACAATGAGTCCGACTTTTGTGTCACTTTACTAAAATAGAAAGCAACGGTCGTATATTCAAATGCAAGACCATGTTGCTAATTAATTCGGATTAATCACTATTAAGTAAACCCAGATAAGTAAACCCAGATAATAAAGGTATAGAGTACGAATTAAGGTGTTTCGGATCACGACGCCTTGTATTTAATTGAGATAAAATACATGTACATCTATATATGTCTCGACCTTTTGCATTTTGCACCATGCAAATTATACCATGCAAGACATGCACTAAGTTGTCAACTCAAATTGTCAATCTTTTCTTCTTCCATTTTTGAAATTCTCCTTCAATCTTGCTCCCAAAACCTTGTTTTAAACTAGCATGCAAGCATAGATTGAACACGCATTGAGGAGAGGAGCAAGAATCTCCAAGAAGTTTTGGAGTTGGAGGTGTTTGATGAGGTGAAAACTCTTGGAAGGCTGAAATTGGATGATGGTGGTGGTTTTATGCTTCAACCCTTCAAGAAGAGGAAGGTATAACTCTCTTTTAAGTCTATTTCAGTTAGGTTTAAGTACTAGGGTCGAAATTGATGAGCCTTAACAAGAGATAGTTGCTGTCAATTTATTCTGCATGAAATAGTGTTGCATGCAGTAGACGAGCTCGATGTTTTGATTTAGTTAAATTTCGAGTGTGATAAGTAATAATAAAAGTTGTACATCTTCGAATTTTATGCGTATTAAAAAAACTGCATGTGATTTAGAGTTAAAATGAGTGAATTTTGCTCATTTTACTATCTGTGCTCAGGAAAGTTATTTGCATGCAGTGTATTATTCGGATTCCTGAGTATTTTTGGCGTGAAATTCCAGAAAATGTCTTGAAATAAGGGTTGTAGTGCATCAAGTTGGCTATCATTTGCCACTGGAATCACTCAATTTGAATTTAAAAATAAAAAGTTATAGTATTTTTACTAGAACCGCTCAAGTTGGAAATCAGATTTTTAAATGTTAGGGTTGTTGGTGTTCAAGCTCCCTTTAGATGGACGACCTCATAAAAGAAGAAATGTAGTCCTTTAATTTTTTGAACTTTGAGAACTAGAATCGGGTAGTTGGATTTTTTACGAAAATGGGTCAGTGGGAAAATGGTGAATTCCCCTGTTTTCTAACAAATTGTTCTTGGCCATTTTTCAAAGGCTATATGAAAGAATTTGAAGATGAGTTGAACTGATGAAATGTTCTTTTTTGAGTTAGTTTTAAACTACACTGGACCCTTGAGTTTTGGTTAAGTATCGGATAAGTTACAAGCCGAGATTTATTATCGTACGAGCCGAAATGTAGAAATGATATTGGGTCTAAGTTGATTAATGTGTTATCAAGTTTTAAGCTAGTATGTCACATTCTATCGCACTTGGAACTGTTTTACCAGGTTATTATATTCCGAGGTTGATTGAGGAGCACTCGGTATAGTTAGTTCTGGTCGGAGGTACGTAGAAAATTGGTTTTATCACTATGTCTGACAAAGACATGTGATGTTCCCGGGGTATGATTTTACTTGTCATTATGTGATTTTCCTACGTGATTATATCACATGTTGAACTGCAGTATATGTGATACATTGAACTGCATGAGATGATATGACATGAGATACTGAGATGCATCATATGTTATTACATGATACATTGAGATGCATGGACATTAGACATATCATATTGATCCTAGTGATTCTTTGATATCTCAATCATTTCTTTTGAGATCCATGGTACGTGGTCTGGGGATGATGGGTAAATCGATGGCTCAGTTTAGGTAGTACTGTAGCGACGAGTGTGCCGACTTCGCCCAGACACGAGGGATGAGGGACCGCCAATGGCTCGACGGAGAAATACGTCGTAGCGACAAGCAGGTGGACGCCCTAGCTCGAGCTTGAGATTTGAGATTGTTGATGACGATTCATTTGATTCCGGACTTATCGTTACTTTGAGATTGTTACCCTGAACACGCGTTGCATTCATGCACAACAAGCATTGTATGTTACTTTCCCATATAATGTGATATTACTTGTTTCTTGTACTGGGGTTACTGACCCCCTTTGTGGGGGCTGTCATGTCTTTGTTGTATGGCCATGCCAGGTATTACAGGTAGACAGATGTCTGATATTCGTGAGGCGGCATCTAGGAGTGCCAGAGCTTAACGTGATCGAGCTCAGATTCGGTATTGAGGAGTGTGAGTCCCAGTATTTGTATTTTTAACTACGATTCAATTTACCAGGGTATGCCCCGAGTATCTGTATTTTAAGTATTACATTACTGGGAAGTTTATGTTTGATGCTTATGCGATGAATAAAATGTTAAATTGTGATACTGGAATTACATAAATTTCAGTACTATGATATATGTAAAATCAAAAAATTTTGGGCCACATGTTGATAAATTTTAAATAATCTTCCGTTGTTAATGAAAAATAATCACTGTGTGATAATTAAACACATGATTAGGACGGGCCCTCACAGTTGGTATCAGAGCATAATCTGGATATGCTCGAGCTAAAGTTAGGACACTGATTCTAATTACAAATAAAATGTTTGTGCATGTAATTGAATACGTGTTTTTATATGCTTTTGTCTGCTGTGATTACATGTTAATTTGAGTACATACATGTAGAGACCAAATAGGCATGGATAGGTAGGTGATTTACCTGTAAGAACTGTAGATCGTGGATTGGATTCGAACTTAGTGATAACTTGGTGAGATTGCAAAATTTAATCCGTATCTCTTGTAGAAGAAAATGACATCTAAATCTGGGATTTTTATCTATGAATTTTAGATTTAACCCTTGTGTCAAGTAAAATGACACCGAAAATAATTAATCGCGCATTTTGTCGACTCATTTTGAGAACTAGAGATCAATAAGACGAGAGTGTATGCAGAAATATTCGTCAAGTGGAGCACGCCTAGACGATAACATAGAGCTATGCTCTTGACAAATCGAGAATTGTATGTGTAGATCGTCGTATTTCATTTCTAGATATGTTTCATTTAAATTCCTTCTGGAGACTCTAACTATTCGTAATATCAGATTGAGAAACATTGTGCCTTATTTACTGTATTTACGCCTTCCCAAATTTTATTGACTCTGGGGTAAGGGCAGAATTATTGAACCATATCTTATTGGATTTTATCGAGTGACTCCAATAAATCAGAATCTTTCTTTTCGTACACTTTTCCGGAGTTGGACCCTTGTGGTTGGTCTCTCAAATAAGGAGGACTACCTGGAAAGAGAACTCGGAAGTGGCAAGTTGTTCTTTTTGGAGGACGAATTCGTTAGTACCATATCAAGTATTATGGGAGAACCCGACTTGAGCCAGTTTAACCGATAGATCAAAAGTTGAGATCGAACTGATTGAGAAGAAGCACTTAGTTGTTCCTCAGTTGTCTCAGAAGCCGGATATTCATGTATGGAGCAATTCAACAGCAGCTCCAATAGTAATATCAATAACAGTAGAAGCCTCAACAATTTTAGGAACCGAAAGGTATGAAGATTAGGATATTAATTCAGATCATCCGGAACAAGGGGTTCTAGGAGTGATTATGGGTTGTTTGCTG
Source organism: Haberlea rhodopensis (assembly GCA_907163345.1). Taxonomy (NCBI): domain Eukaryota; kingdom Viridiplantae; phylum Streptophyta; class Magnoliopsida; order Lamiales; family Gesneriaceae; genus Haberlea; species Haberlea rhodopensis. Next base: position 41,830 of record CAJQUN010000512.1, on the reverse strand, counting down.
AATCTTGCGAATTATTGAGGATGTAGACAACATATTGATAAATGCATAGGAGTTTGGAAGTCTTGTAAGACTGTGGTTAGACAGAGTATTATCCCAGAGTTGACAGTTAGGGATGGATACAGCCATAGTAGCAGATACTCTTTGCTGGAGGAGGTTTTTGAAAGTGGCTCTCGGTTTTGATCCACTCAGTTCCACCAGTAGTCCAATCAATCGCAGAGTGGGAGTAATACTCCATAGCTTTCTCCGAAACCCTCAGCCAGTCAGGGTGTTCGTTTGGACAGATGATCAAGTTAAAGAGATTTCAGGAAGTGTGATCGCAAGTATATATTTTAATTTTGATCGCACTGGACGAATTTATTTGATATAAGAAACTTCATCTATCACATTAGTGATAGATTCACTCAAACTAGTTATGTTGCTTTAACTGTATACCAAAGTATGATGAGAGTTCATGACCAATTTGATGGTGCTACTAGTATACCAATTTGATTGATCCTTGCACGCGAGATACTGTGTATTGTTTCAGGGATACAGTATGGTTTCGATCATTTAATGGTCCTACGTGAAATTGTTATGGCCTAGTATGTCAGGCTATTACCGTTAGCATGGATGATGAATATGCATCGGTTGTTATCCTTTGAAAATTAAGGATATATGAAGTACGCGATTAATATCACAATGGAAGAGCAGCAAATACCAGACATTTCGAAGTATAGAGTACTGCCTAATGCGTCAGTCAGATGAGATTTTTGGATTCCCCACCACAGAGGGATCGTTGTCGGCACCGAAATGATGCTAGGTACGGAGTCAGTTGCTAAAACACTATACGAGATGGCATCAACAGATTCAAGGAATTGATAAAGCAGTTGCAGAATCTTCATACGTTCGGGCATGTCACCATGTGGAGCGCCTGTTTGTGTAGAAGAAAGATGGTACGATGATGATATGCATCGATTATAGGCATCAGGATCGAGTTACTGTCACGAATAAATACATGTTGTCTAAAATCGATGATCGATTAAACTTCAAGGAGTAGCAGTTTATTCAAAGATACGTCTTCACTCCGCTCAGAGTCAGTAAGGAAGATAGTCCTAAGACAGTTTATGACTAGATATTTGGGCATTTTAAATTTTGAGTAATGTCTTTTGGTCTGAAGAATTCATCTACAATGTTGATGAATCGAGTATTCAGAAATCTCCTGGGCATGATCATGAGGTATCTGTTCCAGAGGATCACTTGATCCAAGTAAAATTGGGGCAGTGATAAATTGGTCCAGACAATCCAATGTACTTGAGATTCAAAGTTTCTAGGGTTTGGCAAACCATTGCAGGTGTTGCATTAAGTGATCCTTGCAGATAACCAAGTCTATTACCCAATTGACCAAGAAAAATCAGGGTTCAGTTGGTCAGATGAATATGAAAACTATTTTCATAAATTGAAACAACAATTGACTACAACTCCAGATTAGCTTTGCCATCTTGATCAAGAGAATATGTGATTATGCAAAAATATCAACTAGAGGATTGTAAATGTTTTCACATGTGGTATGTAAGTATTGTGTGATGTCCGGAATAATTAATAATCATTCATGGATTTAATTATGGTGTTTATATGATATGTCAGGATTTAATTATTAGGTATCGAATTTTGGAAAGGAGTTGGGATAAATGATTCCGGGATTGTATTTATAATTTTAATTTAATTCAATGAGATTCTTAAATTCTTGGGGTTAATATTTTGGTCGAGAGATAAATAAATAATTTTGGGTTGAACTTGTGGTGTAAATTAAATTCATATGGATTCTTGCAAATATTGAGATTTAAATTAAAGTAATTATTGTTGGTTGAGATGATTTTAAATGAAAGGTGTAGATTTAATGTTTGGGTTTAACTTAAACACACACTTCTCAACCGCACACACACTAAAAATCGCCACCCTCACCCCATCTCACTTTGTCGCCTACTCACACTGAAAGGAGAGATTTCACCTTGGTTTTGGGTTCGATTTCTGGTGCTATATCGTGTGAGTGAGATGCTTTTCGATGCCTTGGTAATTTATTTCTTCTTGGCTTCGATTTTCACCGATTTTGAAGCATTTGGTTAGATTTTTTTTGGGGAAAAAGATGATGCTACGTTTTTTTTTGTTTTGTCCAGAAGTTGCTTCCTCTTGTTGTTGATTATTATAAGGATTTATATGTGATTGTTGGGAGCATGGTTAACAATTTTACTGTGTAGGTGTGTGTGTGCGTGCGTGCGTCTCAGTGTGCGTGTGTGCAGAGTGTGTGTGTGCGTGATCATTGTGTGTGTAGATGGTGTTTATGCTAGTAATTATGTATTCCTACCTGTATTGAAGTGTTGTAATTGGGAATTGGAGAGCATGAGGAATGCTATTAATTGTTAGAAGGGAATTGTTGATTTGTGCATTGACTAGTATCATTGTGGATTAAAATATGAAGATTAAAAACCATGCATGGAAGGTGTTTGTTAATATGCTTAAATGTGATTCAAGTGAGGGTTTAAGCCTTGATAGTTGCTAGGTGGTGAAAAGAATTAACTTCCATGGCTTGTAGCCATTGTAATGCTTTGGTAGGTGTTGGGTTATGGTGTGGAATATATTACCTTTAGAGGCATGTATGGTATGTGTTATAACATGGAATAAAGTGTATGTGAGATATATGCGTGATTGCGTATCTTAGCACATATTGTTAATTTATGTCACTTTATTGAGTTGATAATCTTAGTAATGAGTTCTAAATCATGAATCATATTTTTGGAACTCAATGCATCCTTACTTTGTTTAAAGTTGAATTTAAACAAATAAAGACTTTATGTTTGGATTAAGAAAAATCGGTTATTTATGGTAGAACCTCTTGTATACATGGATTCTTCGTTGCATAGCTTGTTGCTTGAATCATTTCGGTGTTGGTTTGGGTGTTTGAAGCATGTTGGGTGTAAAATGGAGGTTTGTGTTGGGAAGTTGAATTATGTAATGTTATGGGCATGGCTTTGTGATTGAATGTGAGATTATGTCCATCAAGTATTGGTTAAGAATTGATCCTTAAACTTTTGAGTTCGTATAGAGTCTTCTTGAGCTCTCGGGCAACAAGGAGGGTGACTTGACGGTGAACACAGATTATAAGGTACGTAATGACGTGCGACCAGGTATACATATTATGAAGTAATTACATATTCATATATTCATGTATTGTTGAATGTCATGTTGGAAAGTAAGAATTTGATATGTGTGTTGAGTATGGCTTATGTGGTGGGGTGTATATGTAATTGTACGTGATCCGAATATAGGAGTAAAAAAATGAATATGTACATATACGTGATATGAGGGATACGTAGTTGTACGTGAGCCGAGTATACGAATTGAGTATTGTTGGCGTGGGCACGATCGATATGAGAAAGGGTGAGAATGAGACAGATTGATAGACAAATTTCATGCGATATTAAACTGCTTATGATTAAGCATAAATAATAGATTTTGGTTGTATTGAATTTATTGTATTGATGAGTATCATATTTGGAATAACGATACTGAATTTGATATTATGAAAGTGTGTGAGATTGAAACAGGAACAGTTCGTGGAAAGCTATGCAGATTCAAAATTGTACAGGGAGTACATCTTCATATAGATTTTAAATAATCTTAAATTGTTATATTATGATTTTATCATGATCATTATGCATTGTTATGAATATGAGTCTTGTGATATTGGATGACCACCCCGTGTGGGGGCTGTTTCTGTTGAAACAGGTATAACAGGTACAACGTTTGTCTCGGGAAGAAAGCTGAACCCCTGGAAAATAGTGCTCGCAGGATTATGGTATAAGTAGCGGTTGATGGTACATATCAATTACGCATTGAGAATTGATTCGTTGATTTGTTGCTCGTGTGTGAGCACCTGGATGCGTGTATATGGACTGTATAATAGTGTTGAAGTCCTCTTTTATATAGTTGATTGATGTGCATGTTATTTTGAGGAGCATGTGATATACGGCTTTAGTGATGACGGGAATTCATATATTGCTAGTATTGTGACTTCTCTGGCTAGGAATTATTATCTTTAGATTATGGTGCTTTTATATTTTGAGTGGTTATATTTGTGTACTTTTTGGGATAGTCCAATTTATGGGGAGACTCTGCCCAATTTTTTATAAAAGATGGGGAATATGTGAAGCATGCAATGATTATTTTAAAGAATGAAATTTTTTTTACATACACAAATGACGTCATAATTGCATTATTGACGTGTTGGGGAGTTGGAGCCTTACATATTGTCGATGCTTCAAGGCAATTGGAACTCACAATCTGTCTATAATCTCGAGTTAGCCGCCATCACTGTTGGGCTGAAGTTATGGCACCACTAATTATATGGAGAGCAGTTCATCATTCACCCTGACTACAAGAGGTTGGTATATATATATATATATATATATATATATATATATATATATATATATATATATATATATATATATATATATATATATATATATATGCACTCAGTCATTGTTGAATACGGATCAGAGGCGATGACTAAAACTACTGCAAGACTTTTACTATGAATTACAGTAGTATCCTGGAACGACGGATCAAGAAACAAATTATTTGAGCTGTAAAACCCTAGATGTCAAGGTAGCATCTATGCATGTGTGACTGAATTATGACGAATTATACTCGTCCTTATGGGCATTTTAGCCACAAAGAGGTTGTACCGATTTTTTGCATTTTGAGCCACAGTTTATCTCGATGATTTGAAGGCTCGAGAATTAGACTCCAACATCCATTGTTGAGAGAACAAGCATTGTCATAGAAACCATCTAGATTCGATGTATCGTCTAGTAGTTGAATGGCAAAAAAGTAACAGATTGATGGTACCGAATCTTACAGAAAAAGCTCTTACTTCACTGTACTGCAGTCCCTGTGAATATCAATTCGAAAACTTCAAGATATACCTTGAGTAGTCACTTCTGGGAAAAATATTAAAAGAAAATTTCAGAACGTGTGAACAAATGTTTAACCTGTCAAGAGGTTAAAGCGAAAAAAAAATGAAACTAGATGTATATTTCGATGTTTAGAATTGTCACAGTGGAATTGGGAGCGTATTGTTCCGAACTTTGTGACTCACTCGCCCAAATCAACAGAAGTTTCGATGCAATATGGGCCAGGATTGACAGACTGATAAAATTTGCACATTCTTCTGTATAATCGTACTTTACCTACAAGAAGATGTCACAATTGATTCACGTATATGGAATACCAGTTCCCATTGTTCCGGAAAGAGATCCGAAATTTTGTAGAGATTTGGAGTTTCCAAGCACCCGATGGATACAAAAATTGTGACGAGTATTATCTGCCATCCTCAGACGGCCTGAGTTGACAGATGAAATGCAGGCAAGCCTGTATTATTCAGAAAATATATGACGGCAACCCGAGGCAGGCAGGCCAGCGATACCAACAAGAGAAGAAGACATTAGAATTTGACGTTGACGATGGAGTATTTCTCCAGTATCTCTTTTTGGGACGATTCGGTTTGAACGTTGAGGTAAACTGTCACCTCATACACTAGTCCTTACCAGATCTTGGAAGATTCCAATAATACATGATGTATCTCATGTACCTATACTAAGGAAGTTGGAACCATATCCATCTCATGTGTTTCAGCCGAGAGAGATTGAGATGAACAGTTCCTTGTCCTTGAGGGACGACCTATCTGATTGTGAACAATAATGAGGAGGATTTGTATAATCGTAACCATTGAAGAATTACCATGATACATGAAAATCAACATGGGAATTGGAGGCTAAGATACGACATGAGCGGCCATAATTATCTGAGAACATTGTTCTATATCCCATGTTTGCAAATTTTAATCATTCAATGTTATTGTAAGAATCAATAGAATTAAAGCCATATTTGAATATCTACCTTTTGTGATTTCGAGGACGAAATCTTTTAAGGTGTGGAGAAATGTAAGATCCCGTTGCTAATTAATCCAGATTAATAATGATTAATACGCAGTTAATTAAAAGTATAGATGATGAATTAAGGTGTTCCGGATCACGATGCCTTGTATTTAACTGAGATAAAATACATGTACATACATACATATATATATATATATACATATATATATATATATATATATATATATATATATATATATATATATATATATGTCTCGACATTTTGCATTTTGCACCATGCAAAGTATACTATGCAAGACATACACTGAGTTAAATTAGAACACTAAATAAATCCTACTCAATTCCTAGATGACTTGATTCTTGGATGTTTGATGGACACTTTGAATCATCTTGCAAGACATAGCATTAAAAAATCAAAAATCATACCACACTACCTAGTAACTATTGCACATCCCCTTTAGTTTGCTAGCAAAACCTCTCTTCCTCAACTCAAATTCTCTCTCTTTTCTTCTCCCATTTTCAAAATTCCCCTTCAATCTTGCTCCCAAAACCTTGTTTTAAACTAGCATGCAAGAATAGAATTCAAGAGGCATTGAGGAGAGGAGCAAGAATCTCCAAGAAGTTTGGAGTTGGGGGTGTTTGATGAGGTGAAAACTCTTGGAAGGCTGAAATTGGATGACGGTGGTTGTTTTATGCTTCAACCCTTCAAGAAGAGGAAGGTATAACTCTCTTTTCAAGTCTAATTCAGTTAGGTTTAAGTGCTAAGGTCGAAATTGATGAGCCTTAACAAGAGATAGTTGCTGTCAATTTATTCTGCAGAAAATAGTGTTGCATGCAGTAGACGAGTTCGATGTTTTGATTTAGTGAAAGTCCGAGTTTGACTTTGAGTACAGAATAAAAATTGTAGATTTTCAAATTTATGCATTTAAAAAAAATGCATGCGATTTAGAGTTAAAATGACTGAGTTATGCTCATTTTACTATATGTGCTCATTTTGAGTCCTGCATGTGTTTATAATGCACATGCAGCAGATTTTTCGGATTTTTTACAATATTGTGTTACGAATTTGAAGTAGATGTGAATAGAAAAGTTGTAGATATTTGAATTCTCTTCGATTTAAAAAAAAAAAAAAAAGAGAGCACTCATTTGGACTTATATTGAAGGAGTTATTATTTTTATACCAAAAGTGCATAATCTGAGTCTTGCATGTGGGCGGAAATATCCACGCAGTTTGGATTCCTGAGTATTTTTAGCTTGGAATGCCAGAAAATGTCATGAAGTAAGGGTTGTAGTGCTTCAAGTTGGCTGTCATTTCCTACTAGAATCACTCAATTTGAATTTAAAACTAAAACGTTATAGTATTGTTACTAGAACCGCTCAAGCTGGAAATCAGATTTTTAAATGTTAGGATGTTGGCGTTCAAACTCCCTTTAGATGGATGAACCAGCTTGAACTCATAAAATATTAAATGTAGTCCTTTGAGTTTTTTGAACTTTGAGAACTTGAATTGGGTCATTTTGACTTCGTATGAATTTAATATGATTTTTCTATGAAAATGGGTCAGTTGGAAAAGGGTGAATTCCTCTGTTTTTCCAACAGATTGTTCTTGGCCATTTTTCATAGGCTATATGAACGAATTTGAAGATGAGTTGTGTTCATTTTTTAGTTAGTTTTTAAACTGCACTGGACCCTTGAGTTTTGGTTAAGTATCAGATAAGTTGCGAGCCTGGATTTACGCTCGTACTAGCCGAAATGTAGAAATCGGTATTGAATCTAAGTTGATTAATGTGTTGTCAAGTTTTAAGCTAGTATGTGACATTATATTGCACTTGGAACTGTTAGACCAGGTTATTATATTCCGAGGTTGATTGACGACCACTCGGTATAGTTAGTTCTGGTCGGAGGTACGTAGAAAACCGATTTTATCACTATATCTGACAAAGACACGTGATGTTCTCGGGGTATGATTTTACTTGTCATTATGTGATTTTCCTACGTGGTTATATGACATGTTGAACTGTAGTGTATGTGATTATGTGACACATTGAACTGCATGAGATGATATGACATGAGATACTGAGTTGCATTATATGTTATTACATGACACATTGAGATGCATGGACATTAGACATATCATATTGATCTTAGCGATTCTTTGATACCTATATCATGTCTTTTGAGATCCATGGTACATGGTCTGGGGATGATGGGTACATCGATGGCTCGGTTTAGGTAGTAACTGTAGCTACGAGTGTTTCGACGTCGCCTAGACACGAGGGATGATGGACCACCAATGGCTCGATGGAGAGAGATGTCGTAGTGACGAGCGTGTGGATACCCTAGCTCGAGCTTGAGATTTGATATTATTGATGATGATTCATTTGATTCCGGACATATCGTCACCCCGTACACGCATTGCATTCATGCACGACAAGCATTGCATGTTACTTTGTCATATATTGTGATATTACTTGTTTCTCCTACTGGAGATACTGACCCCCTTTGTGGGGAATGTCATGTCTTTGTTGTATGTGCATGATATATATTACATGAGTCTGAGTCCCTGTATTTGTTAGAGTATTTTTAACTACGATTCAATTTACCGCGCTATGCCCCGAGTATCTGTATTTTAAGTATTATATTACTGGGAAGTTTATGTTTGATGCTTATGCGACGAATAATATGTTAAATTGAGTCACGTCTTAAACTTACGGGGGTAAAGTGTTACATGTGTGTGGGAGTCACATATTGAGCTTGTCTGAGCTTCCTCTGTATTCCTGGTGTTGGTGAATCCATTTTGTGCTTACGATATATGAAATATGTTTCTGATATGATATTTTCCATTATGTTCTTGCTCTGATAACTCTGTTTTATCTTTGAAAGGAGTAATTATTATAAGTTCTGCTTCATTATTTGTATCTTATTATCTTTCGGTTAATGAATACTTTCTTTCGAAAAGTAATTATATATATATACATGTATGTATATGTGTGTGTGTGCCATTTTGCTTGGTCCTTGTTTGCTAACTGTTTTCCCAAACACCCACTTCTTACATCCCCTCCGAGATTAAAGCAAATCAGAAATCAAAGAAGAAAAACAAAACTATTTTTGGAGATGGTAATTTTGCGTGTTGTCGTTGTTTCAAGATCGTTGTTGTTTTATTAGTTTATTTAAGCTTCCGCTGATGTATTATTTTTTGAATATTTGTAGCCAGTGTTATGAATTATATGTCTCGATTGGCAGATTTTTTTTTAATGGGATAAATATGGATTTTATTTGAATCTAGAACTATGAGGCTTGTTATTTTCGAATTCATATTTGGAAGCAATATTGGTGTTCTCGGCTCCGGTATCATGTGATGGATCCACACATAGTAGGTATAATTTTCTCATTCTTTTTTTATTTCTGTGTGGACTAGTAACTTTTATGTTAATCCATTTGCACAAAACTAATCATTTCTTTTTAGGCAGAGTGTGAAAGATATAGATCAAATATTTATTTCATCACATTTATGATAATCGAAAATATTTTTGTGGGACCCGACTCGGGCAAATATTAATTTATCCCTTATTCGGTACCACATTCTCTAAGAACATTACGCACGAGGGTTTTAAAACCTTTTCGGAAATAGCGGAAGCGTTTAATCAAACATTCATTTTTAGTAGCAGAAGCGTTTATACATTCTAATTAGTAACAAAATACATCACAATACAAACTCATTATAATGGTCCGACACTTAATAAAAGAGAAAATACTATACAGTCCCGGTAAGCCAACATTTCCATTTTTCCTAATTTACCTCCGGTTCTAGCTCCGGTACTCCTGTATCTGGAACTCACAATAAATTACAAGGAAAACAGAGGTTAAGTCTTTGAGGACTTAGTGAGGGAATAACAATGGCTTTATATCTGTAATTATCAAATAATGCAATTTCTCAATATGATATGTCATGTAACAAAGATCTTGCAGTCAAGTAATTGTCAATAATAAATAGTGATGATTTAGGATTTCAGCGTGAATATCGTGGGCTAAAGAGGTGGCTCCCACCGGACAGTTTGGTGTAGCACTTTTCCCCACATATTCGATTTTTTCCATTTTCATCTTTTTTTTCTATGGAGATAAGGAGTAAAGAAAATCATATTGAGTAAAAATAAAATAAAAAAGTAAAAAAATATTAGGAAAAATTACCTAAAATTATAAAAATTTCGATATTCTAAAAATTCTACAATTTATATATTATGTTGAAACAACACAATCTACAATTTCAATATCAAGACAAAAAATGTTCTAGATATACTAATTAAATTTGTTGTCCAGCAATAGCAAACTCATATGTGAAATAAATGTAATTGAGCTTCGGGCCAGGTAAAAACTCGCTCCTCGAAAAGTTGTGTTCGAGTATTTCGGTATATGGAAAAAATCTTTAGCCCACTCCCCCTATAAAAAAAAAGTTAGTTAATTACATACAATTACTATTATATCCTTAACTTAGTGATTTTACTATACCAATTTAGATTATAAGTATTTGGTCAAACATCAAATCCATCATACCATGAATATCTCTATCCTATTAGACCCCTTCAATTACTATTTTGTTCATAAATTTATTATGCCAAGAATTAATAATCACATGATTCATTTTGCTGAAAAAGAACAAAAATAGCTATAAATAAATAAATAAATTGATGATATACGAGATTTCGTCACATGTTATCGTATATAGTCTAGCAATAAACTAATAGATACTAAAATTATTAAAAGAAATAACAAATAAAAATTGTGTTGAATAAAAATGTGATAGGGAAGTGAGGGGACCAGGGTCAAACATCAATTATCTGTTTACGATGAATATCACTATCCGATTACACCTACCCCATCTCTAGTGCTGGTCTATTTTCGTAAACCCACCTATTTCTAGATTTCTATTATTGTGAAAAAATATTATCAATGGTCTATTTTTATTTTTATAATATTTTATTTAATTAGCCCCTACCCCTTCAATTACTATTTTGTTAATAAATTTGTTGAAAATAAGCAAAAAATAATTATAAATAAATTAATACGAGAATTCATCACTTGATAGGGAAGTGAGGGAACCAGAGTCAAACATCAATTACTAGTTTACGATGAATATCACTATCCTATTAGACCTACCCCATCTCTAGTGCTGGTCTATTTTCATAAACCCTACTATTTCTAGATTTATATAATTGTGAAAGAATATTATCAGTGGTCTATTTTTATATTTATATTATTTTATTTAATTAGCCCCTATCCCTTAAATTACTATTTTGTTCATAAATTTATTATTTTATGCTATTTAGAATAGTCACTTTTATTTAATCCATTTGCACAAAACTAATCATTCCTTTTTAGGCGAGTGTGAAAGATATAGATCAAATATATATTTCATCACATTTATGATAATCGAAAATATTTTGATAACAATTTTTTAAATTATTTCTTTGTCAAAACTCTCAACCATAGGGTACAAATTTAATATTTTAGTATATCATAAACACAAACCTTTGGGAAATATCGAAATGTTATACGTTTAGCTAATTTAGGTTTTGGTCTTCCAAGTACTCGAACTTTGGCTTTACATCAGTAAGTCTACTCTTTTTTTTAATCATATTTTGCAGAAAAGCTAACATGAGACCACAAATTTCTGATTTGATATTAGATATTGTTGACATGATACTAAATCATTGATGACGTCCAATACCACATTATCATTTTAGCAGATATGTACTCTTCGACATGATATATATATATATATATATATATATATATATATATATATATATATTGATGAAATGCAATGTTTCGATTTTTTCCATTTTCATCTTTTTTCTTATGGAGATAAGGAGTAAAGAAAATCATATTTAGTAAAAATAAAATTAAAAAGTAAAAAATATTAGGAAAAAATTACCTAAAATTATTAAAATTTCGATATTCTAAAAATTCTACAATTTATATATTATGTTGAAACAACACAATCTACATTTTCTATATCAAGACCAAAAATGTTCTAGATATACTAATTAAATTTGTTGTCCAGCAATAGCAAACTCATATGTGAAAAAAATGTAATTGAGTTTCGGGTCTAGTAAAAACTCACTCCTCGAAAAGTTGTGTTCGAGTATTTCGGTGTACGGAAAAAATCTTTAGCCACTCCCCCTATAAAAAAAAGTTAGTTAATTACATACAATTACTATTATATCCTTAACTTAGTGATTTTACCATACCAATTTAGATTATAAGTATTTGGTCAAACATCAAATCCATCATACCATGAATATCTCTATCCTATTACACCCCTTCAATTACTATTTTGTTCCTAAATTTATTATGCCAAGAATTAATAATCACATGATTCATTTTGCTGAAAATGAACAAAAATAGCTATAAATAAATAAATAAATTGATGATATACGAGATTTCGTCACATGTTATCGTATATAGTCTAGCAATAAACTAATAGATACTAAAATTATTAAAAGAAATAACAAATAAAAATTGTGTTGAATAAAAATGTGATAGGGAAGTGATGGGACCAGGGTCAAACATCAATTACCTGTTTACGATGAATATCACTATCCTATTACACCTACCCCATCTCTAGTGCTGGTCTATTTTCGTAAACCCTACCATTTCTAGATATCTATTATTGTGAAAAAATATTATCAATGGTCTATTTTTATTTTTATAATATTTTATTTAATTAGCCCCTACCCCTTCAATTACTATTTTGTTCATAAATTTGTTGAAAATAAGCAAAAAATAATTATAAATAAATTAATACGAGAATCCGTCACTTGATAGGGAAGTGAGGGGACCAGAGTCAAACATCAATTACTAGTTTACGATGAATATCACTATCCTATTTGACCTATCCCATCTCTAGTGCTGGTCTATTTTCGTAAACCCTACTATTTCTAGATTTATATAATTGTGAAAGAATATTATCAATGGTCTATTTTTATATTTATATTATTTTATTTAATTAGCCCCTACCCCTTAAATTACTATTTTGTTCATAAATTTATTATTTTATGCTATTTAGAATAGTCACTTTTATGTTAATCCATTTGCACAAAACTAATCATTCCTTTTTAGGCGAGTGTGAAAGATATAGATCAAATATATATTTCATCACATTTATGATAATCGAAAATATTTTGATAACAATTTTTTAAATTATTTCTATTGTCAAAACTCTCAACCATAGGGTACAAATTTAATATTTTAGTATATCATAAACACAAACCTTTGGGAAAATATCGAAATGTTATACGTTTAGCTAATTTAGGTTTTGGTCTTCCAAGTACTCGAACTTTGGCTTTACATCAGTAAGTCTACTCTTTTTTTTAATCATATTTTGCAGAAAAGCTGAAATGAGACCAAAAATTTCTGATTTGATATTAGATATTGCTGACATGATACTAAATCATTGATGACGTCCAATACCACGTTATCATTTTAGCAGATATGTACTCTTCGACATGATATATATATATATATATATATATATATTTATATATATTGATGAAATGCAATGACATTTTTTCCTGTAACTTTGAATAATTTAAAGTTGACGAAAAAAATAAACTAATTTTATCCAGTGGAAGATGTGTTTCGATTTTTTCCATTTTCATCTTTTTTTCTATGGAGATAAGGAGTAAAAAAATCATATTTAGTAAAAATAAAATAAAAAAGTAAAAAAATATTAGGAAAAATTACCTAAAATTATAAAAATTTCGATATTCTAAAAATTCTACAATTTATATATTATGTTGAAACAACACAATCTACATTTTCTATATCAAGACCAAAAATGTTCTAGATATACTAATTAAATTTGTTGTCCAGCAATAGCAAACTCATATGTGAAAAAAATGTAATTGAGCTTCGGGTCTAGTAAAAACTCACTCCTCGAAAAGTTGTGTTCGAGTATTTCGGTGTACGGAAAAAATCTTTAGCCACTCCCCCTATAAAAAAAAGTTAGTTAATTACATACAATTACTATTATATCCTTAACTTAGTGATTTTACCATACCAATTTAGATTATAAGTATTTGGTCAAACATCAAATCCATCATACCATGAATATCTCTATCCTATTACACCCCTTCAATTACTATTTTGTTCCTAAATTTATTATGCCAAGAATTAATAATCACATGATTCATTTTGCTGAAAATGAACAAAAATAGCTATAAATAAATAAATAAATTGATGATATACGAGATTTCGTCACATGTTATCGTATATAGTCTAGCAATAAACTAATAGATACTAAAATTATTAAAAGAAATAACAAATAAAAATTGTGTTGAATAAAAATGTGATAGGGAAGTGAGGGGACCTGGGTCAAACATCAATTACCTGTTTACGATGAATATCACTATCCTATTACACCTACCCCATCTCTAGTGCTGGTCTATTTTCGTAAACCCTACTATTTCTAGATTTCTATTATTGTGTAAAAATATTATCAATGGTCTATTTTTATTTTTATAATATTTTATTTAATTAGCCCCTACCCCTTCAATTACTATTTTGTTCATAAATTTGTTGAAAATAAGCAAAAAATAATTATAAATAAATTAATACGAGAATCCGTCACTTGATAGGGAAGTGAGGGGACCAGAGTCAAACATCAATTACTAGTTTACGATGAATATCACTATCCTATTTGACCTACCCCATCTCTAGTGCTGGTCTATTTTCGTAAACCCTACTATTTCTAGATTTATATAATTGTGAAAGAATATTATCAATGGTCTATTTTTATATTTATATTATTTTATTTAATTAGCCCCTACCCCTTAAATTACTATTTTGTTCATAAATTTATTATTTTATGCTATTTAGAATAGTCACTTTTATGTTAATCCATTTGCACAAAACTAATCATTCCTTTTTAGGCGAGTGTGAAAGATATAGATCAAATATATATTTCATCACATTTATGATAATCGAAAATATTTTGATAACAATTTTTTAAATTATTTCTATTGTCAAAACTCTCAACCATAGGGTACAAATTTAATATTTTCGTATATCATAAACACAAACCTTTGGGAAAATATCGAAATGTTATACATTTAGCTAATTTAGGTTTTGGTCTTCCAAGTACTCGAACTTTGGCTTTACATCAGTAAGTCTACTCTTTTTTTTAATCATATTTTGCAGAAAAGCTGAAATGAGACCAAAAATTTCTGATTTGATATTAGATATTGCTGACATGATACTAAATCTTTGATGACGTCCATTACCACGTTATCATTTTAGCAGATATGTACTCTTCGACATGATATATATATATATATATATATATATATATATATATATATATATATATATATTATTGATGAAATGCAATGACATTTGAATAATTTAAAGTTGACGAAAAAAATAAACTAATTTTATCCAGTGGAAGATGTGTTTCGATTTTTTCCATTTTCATCTTTTTTTCTATGGAGATAAGGAGTAAAAAAATCATATTTAGTAAAAATAAAATAAAAAAGTAAAAACATATTAGGAAAAATTACCTAAAATTATAAAAATTTCGATATTCTAAAAATTCTACAATTTATATATTATGTTGAAACAACACAATCTACAATTTCAATATCAAGACCAAAAATGTTCTAGATATACTAGTTAAATTTGTTGTCCAGCAATAGCAAACTCATATGTGAAAAAAATGTAATTGAGCTTCGAGCCTAGTAAAAACTCACTCCTCAAAAAGTTGTGTTCGAGTATTTCCGTGTACGGAAAAAATCTTTAGCCCACTCCCCCTATAAAAAAAAAGTTTGTTAATTACATATAATTACTATTATATCCTTAACTTAGTGATTTTACTATACCAATTTAGATTATAAGTATTTGGTCAAACATCAAATCCATCATACCATGAATATCTCTATCCTATTACACCCCTTCAATTACTATTTTGTTCATAAATTTATTATGCCAAGAATTAATAATCACATGATTCATTTTGCTGAAAATGAACAAAAATAGCTATAAATAAATAAATAAATTGATGATATACGAGATTTCGTCACATGTTATCGTATATAGTCTAGCAATAAACTAATAGATACTAAAATTATTAAAAGAAATAACAAATAAAAATTGTGTTGAATAAAAATGTGATAGGGAAGTGAGGGGACCAGGGTCAAACATCAATTACCTGTTTACGATGAATATCACTATCCTATTACACCTACCCCATCTCTACTGCTGGTCTATTTTCGTAAATCCTACTATTTCTAGATTTCTATTATTGTGAAAAAATATTATCAATGGTCTATTTTTATTTTTATAATATTTTATTTAATTAGCCCCTACCCCTTCAATTACTATTTTGTTCATAAATTTGTTGAAAATAAACAAAAAATAATTATAAATAAATTAATACGAGAATTCGTCAATTGATAGGGAAGTGAGAGAACCAGAGTCAAACATCAATTACTAGTTTACGATGAATATCACTATCCTATTAGACCTACACCAACTCTAGTGCTGGTCTATTTTCGTAAACCCTACTATTTCTAGATTTATATAATTGTGAAAGAATATTATCAATGGTCTATTTTTATATTTATATAATTTTATTTAATTAGCCCCTACCCCTTAAATTACTATTTTGTTCATAAATTTATTATTTTATGCTATTTAGAATAGTCACTTTTATGTTAATCCATTTGCACAAAACTAATCATTCCTTTTTAGGCGAGTGTGAAAGATATAGATCAAATATATATTTCATCACATTTATGATAATCGAAAATATTTTGATAACAATTTTTTAAATTATTTCTATTGTCAAAACTCTCAACCATAGGGTACAAATTTAATATTTTAGTATATCATAAACACAAACCTTGGGAAAATATCGAAATGTTATACGTTTAGCTAATTTAAGTTTTGGTCTTCCAAGTACTCGAACTTTGGCTTTACATCAGTAAGTCTACTTTTTTTTTAATCATATTTTGCAGAAAAGCTAACATGAGACCAAAAATTTCTGATTTGATATTAGATATTGCTGACATGATACTAAATCATTGATGACGTCCAATGCCACGTTATCATTTTAGCGGATATGTACTCTTCGACATGATATATATATATATATATATATATAGATATATATATATATATATATATATATATATATATAAATATTGATGAAATGCAATGACATTTTTTCCTGTAACTTTGAATAATTTAAAGTGGACGAAAAAAAATAAACTAATTTTATCCAGTGGAAGATGTGTTTCGATTTTTTTCCATTTTCATCTTTTTTCCTATGGAGATAAGGAGTAAAGAAAATCATATTTAGTAAAAATAAAATAAAAAAGTAAAAAAATATTAGGAAAAAATTACCTAAAATTATTAAAATTTCGATATTCTAAAAATTCTACAATTTATATATTATGTTGAAACAACACAATCTACAATTTCAATATCAAGACCAAAAATGTTCTAGATATACTAATTAAATTTGTTGTCCAGCAATAGCAAAGTCATATGTGAAAAAAATGTAATTGAGCTTCGGGCCTAGTAAAAACTCACTCCTCAAAAATTTGTGTTCGAGTATTTCGGTGTACGGAAAAAATATTTAGCCCACTCCTCCTATAAAAAAAAAAGTTTGTTAATTACATACAATTACTAATATATCCTTAACTTAGTAATTTTACTATACCAATTTAGATTATAAGTATTTGGTCAAACATCAAATCCATCATACCATGAATATCTCCATCGTATTACACCCCTTCAATTAATATTTTGTTCATAAATTTATTATGCCAAGAATTAATAATCACATGATTTTTGCTGAAAATGAACAAAAATAGCTATAAATAAATAAATAAATTGATGATATACAAGAATTCGTCACATGTTATTGTATATAGTCTAGCAATAAACTAATAGATACTAAAATTATTAAAAGAAATAACAAATAAAAATTGTGTTGGATAGAAATGTGATAGGGAAGTGAGGGGACCAGGATCAAACATCAATTATCTGTTTACGATGAATATCACTATCCTATTAGACCTACCCCATCTATAGTGCTGGTCTATTTTTGTAAACCCTACTATTTCTAGATTTCTATTATTGTGAAAAAATATTATCAATGGTCTATTTTTATTTTTATAATATTTTATTTAATTAGCCCCTACCCCTTCAATTACTATTTTGTTCATAAATTTGTTGAAAATAAACAAAAAATAGTTATAAATAAATTAATACGAGAATTCGTCACTTGATAGGGAAGTGAGGGGACCAGAGTCAAACATCAATTACTAGTTTACGATGTATATCACTATCCTATTAGACCTACCCCATCTCTAGTGCTAGTCTATTTTCGTAAACCCTACTATTTCTAGATTTCTATTATTGTGAAAGAATATTATCAATGGTCTATTTTTATTTTTATAATATTTTATTTAATTAGCCCCTACCCCTTCAATTACTATTTTGTTCATAAATTTGTTGAAAATAAACAAAAAATAGTTATAAATAAATTAATACGAGAATTCGTCACTTGATAGGGAAGTGAGGGGACCAAAGTCAAACATCAATTACCAGTTTACGATGAATATCACTATCCTATTACACCCACATTATCTTTGGTGCTGATCTATTTCTGTACATTCAACTATTTCAAGATTCATATTATATTATTTTTGAGAAGTTAGAATCTTATCGTTTGATTTTTATCAAATTAAGTTGATATAGATACATGAAATAAAACACATTATAATAATCTACAAATTAAGTTCATACGTCCAATTAATTGAATAATTACGATGCTTGAATCCACATTCTATGATTAAAGTATGTATATATATATAACTCATGGGTGGAGCCACCTATGTAAATTCTCAAAAAAAAAAAAAATAGTTAATTTTCGAAAATTTTATTTTATTAATCCAACCCTCAAAATCTCTGTAGGCTTGCCTAATCTGACCAACCATCAAGATAATTTTGGATCCTGATTTTCGCTAAACTGACATTGTGATATCAAAACATGGTAACAAATGTAAACAAAACAAAAAAAATCATGGTAACAAATAATAAGTGTAGTTTAGCAAATGTGTCCCCTTGTTCTATAAATTGCAAGCTTTTCTTCACTCTCCATCCTCACAACTCTCATAAATCTTCTCTTCTCCTATAGAAAAAAATCATGGTGATCCCATTTCTTAAACTCTGGAGAATATTGATGGTTGCGCAGCACTTTCATCTGCGCAATCTGAACCATACACCGTGCATATGGATTCAAGGCAAAACCTGCGCCATTTCTCTCCCACCAAACTTGGTATTCTTCTCTGTGACCAAAACGATTCCCAACTTATTTACACTTACACCAATTCCATCCATGACATCAGTGCAAGTTTGTCTCCCGCCCAACTCGAAGAAATCCAGAGAAACCCAGCTTATTTGTCTTCAACCTGAGGCGAGCCTTTCAAGTTAGCCACCACTCATTCTTCCTATTTCCTCGGCCTGAATAAAATGTCCGGAGCATGGTCAGCATCTGGATTTGGCCGCAACATCATTATAGGAGTGGTGGACTCAGGAATATGGCCGGAGAGCAAGAGTTTCGACGACGAATGAATGCCGAACATACTAGAGAGGTGGAAAGGTGGATGTTTTGGTTGAATCGACTTCAACTTTTCCTTGTGCAATAGAAAGCTAACCGGAGCTCGCTTCTTTAATAAGGTCATAAGACCGGCACTTCCTCACGCCATTTCGGTAGATTCTGCGAGAGACACAATTGGACATGCACACATATTTCCTCGATTGCAGCTAGTAAATTTTGTCCATGGTGCTCATTACTTGGGTTGCGGATCAGTTACAGCGAGAGGCATGGCACCCAGAGCTTCACTCGCCATATACACTCTTGGCTTCGATCAAAAATACTTGATAGCTGCAATTGATAGCACGATAGGTGATTGAATCGTCATTCTCTCCCTATCAATGACTTCATCAGTTGCATTATCCAAGAATCGATATGCACTTAAGCCATGGATGGAATTGGTGTAACTGTAGTGTAAATGAGTTCCGAGCCGTTCAGGTGAAAACTCTCACAACGTGAGAAGACTACAAAGTTTAATGGGAGGGAATGGTGCAGATTTTGCCTTTGAATCCATATGCACGATGTATGTTTCAGATTGCGTAAATGAAAGTGTTGTGAGTATCATCACTGATGCAGCCATCATATTCTGCAGAGTTCATGAAATGAGATGGCCATGATTTTTTTCTTTAGGAGAAGAGAAGATTTATGTGGGCTGTGAGGATCCAGAGTAAAGATGAGCTTTCAATTTATAGAACCTGGCTCCCCTAAGCCCACACGTTTGTGTTGAACGGCATTAATGGAACCATCCAAAACCCCTCAAAATAAAGAACGTACTCATATATGTAAAAGGGCCACATTGTCTAAACTAGAATTATTTTGTTACCATGTTTTTATTGACTATTTGTAAATGTTCATTCAAAACATTTTATATTGTTTTTGTATGTTTGATAGTAAAAAAAAAAAAAGATTAATATATTTCAGTTTATTAAAAAATTGACGACACTCATCTTAAACAGTTAGAAATATTTAATGATTTGCTTCTCTACTTCTAGTTTTACCTATTTTTTTTAGAGAATCAATAACTTCAACAAGAAAATCAAACACCCGAGATATGATTTTTTTTATCTGAAAATAGATAAGCGCTTTTCAAAACCAATCATAAACACTCCCTTAATATCATAATGTAGTCATATACATACATGCGTAAATTTTCAGATAATACTTTAATCATAGAATGTGGATTCAAATATTCAAAATTATGTTTTTATTCTGTTATTTTAATTAAATATTTACCGTATGAATGTTTTGAATCACGGCTCCGTTTTTTAAACATTTATAGATTATTTTGTGTTTTATTTCATGCCTACTATATCAACTTAATTTGGTAATAGGTCAAATGATAATATTATTTTTCTCATAAAATAGACATTCGATAACATGAATCTAGCAATATCTGATCTACTAATTTGCATTGATCTATTAGCTATCCAAACGATTCTCTGTTGGTATATTTTTAATCTCTTTTACCCAAATTGTCTACTCAAACAGATTCTGTCAACTGATATATTTTCACAAGAGTCTTCTTCAACTGATAAAAAAATCGATCTTAATGTTTTTGTATAAATAAATCTGTTTTTACATACAGAACTGATAACGGTTCTGAACAATTACAGCAGTGGAAATTAACTTAACTTACAGTGGAAAATCGTAACTAATCAAAGCATGAAGTTCGGAACAACAACTAAAATTTGAGTTGTTCTTTTTCAAGACCTAGCTCATTCTTATTTGGGGAGGGATGGAGAGGGTGAATGTTTTGAGAAACACTCAGAAAATTCCATCGAACACGAAAATGCATACATCTACATACATAAATATTTGAGCAGCTCTTTATCAAAGCAGAAATCAAAACCCATAGGCATACTAAAGTGTGCTCACCCGAACTGAAACTGATGTTGCTCACATTGGAGCCTCAGGATAAACATATTTTCAAAAACATATTCACATTGTAGCTGGGGCTGTAGCTAGGATTTTTAATTTAGGGGGCTGAGCATGAAAAATATAAATGTTATTTAACATATTTATATTTTATTAAAAAGGTAAATTTTCACAATTTATTATTTTTCGTAAGTATTTTATATAACCACTTCATTTACATACTCATTATCGATTGTTTAACAATATCTTGCTGCATATAAATAAATTTTACTCACCACTTCATTCTCAATCTTTTGTATAAACAATATAATCTAGATTTAATTCCATTTTTAATCCTGATTTTACTATTATCGGTACACAAGTTGTGTTCCTATTATTAATCTCTTTTTGATTTTATAATATGTCTCTTTTTGGACTTATATGGCATATCCTTTATATGTTCATATATGAAATGGTTCATATTATTAATGACATAACAAGTCTGATCTCTTAGCACGCACGTGATGCAATCCACATGTCCGTCCATCGCTTGGTATGAGATTTTATAATGTTTACACATCAGCTTAACAACTATAGCTTTTGGCTTAGCGGTAATCGATTGACATTAACAATTGATATCAGAACATGGTCATGTGTTCGAGCATATCATGGAAAAACTTATGAGGATTCTTTTGGGGGATGTGAGAATCACAGCATATCATCTATGAGCTCGTAGACGAAGACCAACCTACCATGTCGCATGGAGACAACTTCTATACATTCCAATTGTTTGCATGCACCAGAAAAAAATACATAATGGTATTGCAAATCATAACAATCAAATAAAAAAAAAAGAACTTATTGGTCTTTTGTGATCATCTATCTGATGTAAAGGTTGTGATCCAGCTTATCTTTATAAAACAATTCATCGTTGTGCCATAATTTTGTCCATTTGGTTTTCAAAGCATACATATCTTGTTTAAAAGTTACGATATGGGGTATTTGGTAAGTTTCAAGTGGGATTAAGGTGATAAATTTGGATTTTGAGGTATAATTGAATTAAAATAAGGATATAAAGTTTTTTTTTCCAATCAAAATATGTGAGTCGTGATAAGTTCAGAGAAATTAGTAAAGAAAATGCTGGAAGAATTGAGTTAAAGTTAAAGCATTGCACCCCACCATGTAAATGTGCAACATTTCATGAAAAGGATGTTTTGAACTCGTGTATTTTGGGCAATCACCTTTTCAACCAAGACATGCAACCCTTCATGTAGACATGTAACTTTTCGTGATAAGATGCTTCTAAATGTCGTCTTTTAATGGTGTTAATTGGATAACTATATAAACAACTCCTCACTTGAATTCTAGACACACTTTCTCTACAAATTGACATCATATTTAGGGAGAAAAATCACAGTCAAGTGCACTTGCATCTCATATATTTTCCTTGCAACAAAGTTGAATGCTTTAAACATTTGTGGTTTGTAGTTCTATTATCATGAATCATAGACGTTGCCATCAAAATCGTGAACACCGTAGCGAGACAATATCGATTTAAGGACAGAGAGTTGAACTATTGCCTCGACGTACTAACGATTTTGGGAAGAAAATCATCCATGCCAATCCATGTAACAGTTCATGTTACACAAACTTCCAATGACACGTGTCTTACAATTCACCAGCTCTTCAATTTAACAATATAAACTCCTAACAATTTGCAAACTCTTGTTACATTAATTGGTCACGTGTAATTTTACAATTTCCAAACTCTTTTAATTTATAATTATAATTAAAGAGACTGAATATTATTAGACATCTAATAAGAATTAACACATCTTTTCACGCACAAACATCATTATCGAGAATTGTAAATTGGAGAAATTACATATTAGAGCTCCTGAAGCTAAAATTGGTTTTGGTAAGATTTCTTTGCTTCCTAAACAATAATAACTATTATTTGATTTATTATTTATTTATCAATGATTATGCAAATATTTTTTTATAAACTTCATGATATTTATATCTATTTCAAGTAGGATTGATTCATGTGAGTTATATTTCATGTTTCTTCAAATTTAGGTACTTACCAATTAATTTTTAAATTCGAACCGTTTTTTTTTTCAACTATAAAAGGAATCGAATGTAAATTTTTTTTTTGTGGTTTGACTAGTATAATCTTTATTATTATTTTTATATCAATATTATCTCAAAATAAATGATATCTTTTTTTGTGATCGACGTAAAATATTATTATATTTTTTATAAGAAATCATCTTGTATCTACAACACATGTCGACAATTATTGGAATATGATATGATTGGTTTATAACTTCTATTTGTGCTAGCATACCGAGTTTCAATATTGTAATGAAGAAAAACAGGTGCATTAATTTTTTTTTTTTTTTGTATTTCATAGGTAATTATGAATAAGTATAT
Organism: Haberlea rhodopensis; assembly: GCA_907163345.1. Lineage (NCBI taxonomy): Eukaryota > Viridiplantae > Streptophyta > Magnoliopsida > Lamiales > Gesneriaceae > Haberlea > Haberlea rhodopensis. The sequence continues at coordinate 17,944 of CAJQUN010000512.1, read as the reverse complement.
TTTTCAGACAGAAAATGATACATCAGCTCGTAAGTTAGAATTTTGGCAAGAAAATATTATCCAAGATTATTTTCCAGAAAATAAAGAAGATAATCATGTTGAATTTGATTGTTGCAAATTGCAAGGGTGATTTTCATTTGAATATTTCAAAAGCAATGATTCCACAAATTGGCATGGAATTTAATACCGAAGAAGAAGCATATATTTTTTAAAATTCCAGAGTTGCCGGTTTTAGTATTAGAAAAAAGGGCGTGCAACAAGGATAATAAAGGGAATAATCTTTATAGAATATGTTCCGGTATCATGTGATGGATCCACGCATAGTAGGTATAATTTTCTCATTCTTTTTTATTTCTGTGTGGATAGTCACTTTTATGTTAAATCCATTTGCACAAAACTAATCGTTTCTTTTTAGGCGAGTGTGAAAGATATAGTTCAAATATATATTTCATCAGATTTATGATAATCGAAAATATTTTAATAACAATTTTTTAAATTATGTACTCTTCGACATGATATATATATATATATATATATATATATATTTTGTTGAAATGCAATAGAATTTTTTTCCTGTAATTTTGAATAATTTAAAGTGGACGAAAAAAAATAAACTAATTTTATCCAGTGGAAGATGTGTTTCCATTTTTTCGATTTTCATCTTTTTTTCTAGGAAAGATAAGAAGGAGTAAAGAAAATCATATTTAGTAAAAATAAAATAAAAAAGTAAAAAAATATTAGGAAAAATTACCTAAAATTATAAAATTTTCGATATTATAAAAATTCTACAATTTATATATTATGTTGAAACAACACATTCTATAATTTCAATATCAAGACCAAAAATGTTCTAGATATACTAATTAAATTTGTTGTCCAGCAATAGCAAACTCATATGTGAAAAAAATGTAATTGAGCTTCGGGCCAGGTAAAAACTCGCTCCTCGAAAAGTTGTGTTCGAGTATTTCGGTGTATGGAAAAAATCTTTAGCCCACTCTCCCTATCAAAAAAAAAGTTAGTTAATTACATACAATTACTATTATATCCTTAACTTAGCGATTTTACTATACCAATTTAGATTATAAGTCTTTGGTCAAACATCAAATCTCACCCTTTCAATTACTATTTTGTTCATAAATTTATTATGCCATTTAAAATGAGAATTAGTCACATGATTCATTTTGTTGAAAATGAACAAAAATAGTTATAAATAAATAAATAAATTGATGATATACGAGAATTCGTCACATGTTATCTGGGCCTACGTTAGGAGTGTTTAATGGATCGGACCGCTCCGGTCTGGTCCGGAACCAGCCGGTTCGGGATCCGTTAAGCACGGATCCTATCCGATCGGTTAAGGAACAGGATCGTATCCGGTTTCGGTTCCAACCAGTTCCGGATCGATCCGGTCCGGTTCGTTGCTTTAATTTTATTTTTATTTTTTTGTTAAAAGAAAATACCAAAACCGGTGGTGCTACCGGTTTCAAACCATCGAACCGCTCCGGACCGATTTTTTACCAATTTCGGAGCGGGTTGGAACCGGTTAGCCCTGTTCCGATTCCGAACCTGGCTAACCGATTCGGTTATGGGCCTGGTTTGGTTTGACCCGACCCGATAAACACTCCTAGCCTAATTATATAGTCTAGCAATAAACCAATAGATACTAAAATTATTAAAAGAAATAACAAATAAAAATTGTGTTGAATAAAAATGTGATAGGGAAGTGAGGGGACCAGGGTCAAACATCAATTACCTGTTTACGATGAATATCAATATCCTATTACACCTACCCCCTCTCTAGTGCTGGTTTATTTTCGTAAACCCTACTATTTCTAGATTTCTATTATTGTGAAAGAATATTATCAATGGTCTATTTTTATTTTTATAATATTTTATTTAATTAGCCCCTACCCCTTCAATTACTATTTTGTTCATAAATTTGTTGAAAATAAACAAAAAATAGTTATAGATAAATTAATACGAGAATTCGTCACTTGATAGGGAAGTGAGGGGACCAGAGTCAAACATCAATTACCAGTTTATGATGAATATCACTATCTTTAGTGTTGGTCTATTTCTGTACACTCAACTATTTCTAGATTCATATTATATTATTATTGAGAAATTAGAATCTTATCGTTTGATTTTTATCAAATTAAGTTGATATAGATACATGAAATAAAACACATTATAATAATCTACAAATTAAGTTCATACGTCCAATAATTGAATAATTACGATGCTTGAATCCACATTCTATGATTAAAGTATGTATATATATATATTAACTCATGGGTGGAGCCCTAAGTCACATAATCCTCCTACGCCCCTCCACGCACTGGCGCTCCGGCCGCGAACTGGCGAACTCAGTGCGCGTGCGGCGCATTAAGGCGACTTAAGAATTTCTAGTTCGCGCTTTAAGAATTTCTAGTTCGCGCACTAAGATTTTATAATTCGCGCACTAAGATTTTATAATTCGCGCATTAAGATTTCCTAATTCGCGCACTAAGATTTCATAATTCGCGCATTAAGATTTACTAAGTCGCGCACTAAGTTACTAAGTCTTGTTAATCCTCCTTAATTCTCCGATTTTTTTTTTTTTTTTGTAATTATAAAAAAAAATCTTTGATTTTGGGTTTAGATGAATTTTATTTTGGATTGGTAAGAAAATTATATTATATGGTAAATAGATAGATAATGAATCATGAAAAGATATAATAACATATGAAAGATTAAAATATGTGATAAAAGAAAGTATGATAAATCTGTGATTTTATAACATTTTTGCGGAGTAAATAATAATAAATTTGATATCTTAGTTTTTTGCATGAAAATTAATAGAATGAACTTTATAAATAAAACTTTTATTTTTATTGAGTTAATTTAAATGTTTATATTAGTCATTTCATAAAGTAATAATATAAATCTTCGGAAATAATATGAGTCATTTTTAATAAATTCATATTATTACCAAACATGTTGGAATAAATATGAACAATTTGGTTTCATTTTTCAAATTCCTTATTTTATATCTTAAAATAAAACAAAACTTTAATACTTCATTCTATTTGTACAATATATTTTTCGGAGAACTCTTACTAGACGAACGATCAAATACAAGATTCAAATTACGTTGTGTCACTGGCTATAATATTTTTGCAAAGCTGCAAATGTTAGACTCTTCAATAAAATCTAATTTTAATGTTTTTTTAAGAATGGTAAAGCTGCAAACATCAAAGTTGTTAAGAACTTCATATTGTAAATTTATAAATAATATAATAATGATGTGAGTATGTTAAATATGATGTATATTATGTATGTTTAACTTCATTTCATCAGTGTATATGTATATATATTTATTTATTTATTAATTTTTAATAGGCGCATTAAGGCGCACCCGCACTCAATTTTTTTGCAAATTGACGCACTCACGCATCTGCATCCGCATCCGCATCTCGCATCGGACTTATGTGACTTAGGTGGAGCCACCTATGCAAATTTTCAAAAAAAAAAAAAAATAGTTAATTTTCGAAAATTTTATTTTATTAATCCAACCCTCAAAATCTCTATAGACTTGCCTAATCTGACCAACCATCAGGATAATTTTGGATCCTGATTTTCGCTAAACTGACATTGTGACAAAACATGGTAACAAATGTAAACAAAAAAAAAATCATGGTAACAAATAATAAGCCAATAAGGGCTAAATTAATAAAATATTATAAAAATAAAAAAAATTCAAAAAATAACGTTTAATTTTTTTTTACCAAAGTAGCGTGAAACGTGGTCTCGGTTCGCGTTTCTTAAGAAACGCGGTCCAAGACCACGTTTCTTCAACATAAAAAAAAAAAAAATTTTTGCCTCTTAAGAAACGTGGTCCGTGACCACGTTTCTTCAAAATACAAAAAAAAAAATTTTGCCTCTTAAAAATCGTGGTTTGAGACCACGTTTCTTCAATATACAAAAATAAATAAATGAGGAAATTACAAGAAGGTACCACTTTTTAAAACATCTTTCAACTAAATCTAGCAAAATATTTTCTTTTCAACTAAATATATCTTTTGAAAAACATATTTCACATAAGTCCAATTTATTAAACCCTAATCTAACTGGTCTATTTGTATTACTAAATTACCCCTATTGCAAGCAATAAAATCCATCATAAAAAATTTGATATTTCTAACATAACGATTATCGTTTTCCGAAACTTTTTTCATCCAATTCATTGAGCAGCTGATTTCGATCGTGTTTTAATTAGTCTTCTGATTTTAGATTGTTCGATCTGTCCAATATATATTCAATTAACTGTTAATTGATCAAATTTTCCTGAGATTTTTATCGTTAATTGTGATGGATAATGAAATCATGATTCTTTTGAAATTTAGAGAGGAAACACTGGTTTTGAATGTTAATCCCGGTTTCGAATTCAGTGATTTAATAGGCTGTGCATCTGCTAAGTGGTCTGATATGGATGCCGATGAATTGTGTTTCAAATACTCAATCGATGGGCATCCTAATTGTTGTTTGAGTAATGCGATTGATATGAGAAATATGTTTTTGTTGTGTAAGATGATCAATCTTTGCTTGTTGACAGTGCATGTTGTTGATGGTAATGCTTCATTGTTGAGGTCTGTTGATGAATGTGTTGGTAGTTTACCGATTGTGTCTAGAGGTGCATGTGACATACATGCACCGGTAGACAGAATTGCTTGTGGTATAAACTTTTTGACAGAGTCAAGCGGTATACGCAATATACATGAACCTATAGAGTCTATTTCTGCCCGTGATTTACACCCATCAATAGAATCAGGTGGTGCACATATATCGACAAAACAAATTTGCAGTTCACCATCAGGTCTAGGACTTGATTCAGAATATCGAAGATGCGATATTAAAGGCAAGGAGAAGTTGTTGTTATGTTCTGGATGGTCATCAATGTAGGGTGGGTCAAGTATTTAGAGGTGGTGTTGAAGAGTTTCGAAGTGAGTTGAGTAAATATTCCATGGAGGTTGGGTTTGATTACAACTATGTGAAAAATAATAAAGATAGAGTAGTTGCTGAATGTTCTAGGAAGCATGTTGATGGGTGTGGCTGGTTTGTGAGTGCCAACATTTCACGTGTAAATGGTTCTTTCTACATAAAAACATTGAACAACATTCACATGTGTGGTCTACGAGTCATGAAAGACAAATCAAAAAGGATTGTTTCACATTTAATATCAGAAATTATTTGTGAACGAGTCAGTTCAAATCCAAACTTTTCTGCTAGGTCTGTAATGGAGTTAATGAAAAAATATTATGGGTTGGATATAACATACATTAAGGCATGGAGAAGTGTGGAGAAGGCTAGGTCTACTGCTTTTGGAAATTATGATGAGTCTTTCAAGGAGTTGAAGTGGTACATCGATGCGGTGAAGACGACTAATGTTGGGAGTTTTGTAGAGCTTGAAGTTGACGACTGTAACCGATTCATCCGTTTGTTTGTGTCGTTTCGTGCTTGTATGGATGGTTTTAAATTTTGTCGCCCTATGTTATTTCTTGATGGAACTTTTTTGAAATCCCGTTTTAAGGGAATACTTCTGTCAGCTACTGCAAAGGATGGGAATCAAGGTAAGATGCAACAAGATTATAATATAAATGAGATTTTACATGCATCGAAGTCTGTCGGTGCATGTATATTACATGCACCGATAGACTTCTGCGTAAAAAAATGCTACATGATATAAAATTAATCGGATCGAATGCGGTGCATGTATTATGCATGCACCGCTAGTCTACCGGTGCATGTATATTACACGCACCGATAGAAATATGATTCTCTATCATTTAGTACTACATATTCATGTAATAGAGAATCGGTGCATGTAGTTTACATGCACCAAAAATTTATCGGTGCATGTATATTACATGCACCGGTAGAACTTGTCGTATCTAAATGTACCACTAAAGGTTATATAAGTGCATCATATAACATAAATTGTATTTTTTGCTTTATATGTTTTGATTATTTTATTGTAGGGTTGTTCCCCCTGGCTTTTGCTGTTGTGGACTCAGAGAACTTTGATAATTGGTGTTGGTTTCTATCTTGTCTGAGCAAGATTGTAGATAATGGTGGAGATATTGTTTATATATCTGATCGGAATGTTGGTTTGATGGAGGCTTTACCCGTTGTGTTTGGACCTTCTCCAAAACACTTTTTTTGTCTTTATCATTTGAAATGCAACCTCCGGGACAGATATCTGGCAAACATTTTTCGAACCAGTTTCGGGAAAGGATGTGTTACTTGTTGGATGAGTGTGCATATTCGCCGACGGTGGCTATTTTCACAGAGAAGCTTGCTATTTTGAAACGAGAAGGTGGTTCAATTGTAGAAGGGTTTTTACAGGGTCTATCTTTGGAGAAATGGACAAATGCTTACTCATGCGGCATGCGATATGGAGAGATGTATTCAAATGCAGCAGCGTCTTTCAATTCGTGGATATTAGAGGCAAGGGGTCTGCCTATTACTCATATGGTGGATTGTATCCGGGTTAAGCTAATGAGCTGGTTTTATGATAAGAGATCAATGGCTGCACGATGGAGTGGGGTTCTGTGCGCGAAGATGGAAAAGAAATGGTATTTTAACGAAAATCAAGGTCGTGCATGGAATGTGAAGATGTCTACTGACTGTTGTTTCGAGGTGTTTTCATATCCTTCAGTTACTGTGCGCCTTGATGTTCGTAAGTGTACTTGCTATCAGTGGCAGCTTGATGGATTCCCATGTCCTCATGCGATTGCTGTATTTAGGAGGAACAAGATGGCCATAGATGAAGTTGTTGATGTATATTTCCATGTTCGTACTTATAAGAGTTGCTATGAAGAGTGATGATTTTGCTCAAATTGTCACGGATACGAATATTTTACCACCACAAACAAAAAGGCAACCGGGTCGTCCAAAGAAGAGGAGAATTAGATCCAAAGGTGAAAACATTCGACAGTTGCGTTGTAGTCGGTGTAAAAAATACGAACATAATAGGAAGACTTGTAAGGAACCTATTTGATGTTTTTTGTAAGTTTATGTTGAACAAAATTTAATTGTAGAAATTATTTGTTTGATTGTTATTGGTTATTTAACATAATGATACAAATACATACAATTTATTAGTTGCATGTAATTTACGTGCACCTATTGATTTAAGTTTCACATATAGGTGCATGTCATATACATGCACCAAAAGATTCAAGTTGAACATGGATAAATGAAAATGTGTATTCTATCGGTGCATGTGATATACATGCACCGATAGAAACAAAATGTTAATGCATGTTAGTTTACATGCACCTGTAGACAGATTATTCAAGCATTCCATGTTATATAACTGCAATTAAATGGCTATTGGTCCATGTGATTTCACATGCACCTATTGAAAATGTTGGATAAATGCAATTAATGAATTATCGGTGCATGTATATCACATGCACCGATAAAAACAAAATTTTACTTAATGTTTGTGTATTTACATGCATCGTAGTATCATTGTAAAATATATATTCAAGCTCGCATGTATGATAAATGCAACTGATGGTCTGCCGATGCATGTGATTTACATGCACCGATAAAAAACAAATTGAAGAGGTAATGTTATTCACATGCACCGGTTGATTCAAGTAGTTCATGTTTGATAAGTGCAACTTTGTTTTATTTTAGTGTATTTACATGAATCGTTAGTCTCATTTGGTGAATGCGAAGGGACACACACAATAAAAATTAAACAAAGAGCACTTGTAGGATTCAATTTTTGTCCAGTTTATCATTAACCAACTAAAACACCAATATGAGTCTGTACAGTTATCCAATAACAAAATATATATACAACAAAGTATTAATCGTTGTCTTATACATTTTGGAGGATGACTTTCACCATTTTTGCTCTATACATACTATTTATATCTACATTTGAATGCTTGGGCACTTCTTGTCCTCTCATAATTCTTTCCATGTTCATGCAAACAAACACGGCACAGTCTGCCGAGCCACCCTTTTGTTGCATTGCTTCTTTGAATGTTATGATTTCGTATGTATCTTCACTTGGACTGTAGGTGATGCCTGCTGAAATGGGAGACTCCTGAATGATTTTCTTCATCTTCTCTTCAACGTAGACTTTCTATATTTTCGAAGAAGTATTGTTATCAACTGGTAATTTTATAAAAAAAGTATTGAATTTAAAAAATAAGTGTATTTAAAGTAAACCTTACCAGTAATTTGGCCTTTTCAAAGTAATAATCTGTCTCCCCCTCAATTCGTGGCCTTATTGAATTGTAATGAGTCCAAACTGACTCTTGAATATCAAAGACAAGTAGTGTCCAGTGGTATCCTGGTGTTTTTAAGTGGTCTTCTTTGCCTGGGGTGTTTATTGGAAAAACCAAAAACCTATATGACATTGCCTCTGGTAGGAATTTATCAATGTTGTTTTCTGCTGAGTCTTTGTAGTAGCTTCCTAGTGAGATCAGTGCTGCGTAATGCTGCGAATTTGTATGAAATAATTGCATGATAAACGAATATCCAAAGTTGAATGGTATGATTGCACTTTGTTTAATGAGAAAAAAAATATTTAATAGTTGAATTTTATTACCCAACACATGCTGTTGAACACATAGGCTATCTTCTTTTTTCCGGTATTGGCAATCTGGTTATTTACAATAATCGCCCAACGGTCAATCATCTGTATGTAATGATCAATCAGTTTCACAGATATATATAGTAATTCATGTGCGAGACATACACCTAATATTATGTCGGTGCATGTTTACATGTTTGATAAATGTAAATAATGGTCTACCGGTGCACGTGAAAACACATGCACCGATACCACAAATTTGATTTGCTACAAGTTATTTACATGCACCGGTTGATTCAATCATTTGTAAGTAATGATCAATCAGTTTCACAGATATATATAGTAGTTCATGTGCGAGACATACACCTAATGTTATGTCGGTGCATGTATACATGTTTGATAAATGCAACTAATGGTCTACCGTTGCATGTGATTTAACATGCACGCATAGAAACTAAATTTTAATTAATGCTTGTGTATTTAAATGCATCGTTAGTAATTATCAAGTAAAATCATCATAAAAGTTTTATTCAAGCATTGCATGTTATATAAATGTAACTAAAGGTCTATCGGTGCATGTGATTTCACATGCACCGATAGAAAAAAAGTGAATTGGTGCATGTTATTTACATGCACCGATTAACCAAATGTGAATTAATGTTTTTTTATCAAGTAAAACCATTAGAAAAGTATAATGCAATTGACTTACATCGTTGGCAAGAGGTACATCGTGAAGGATTTCAGCAATATCCGATACAAATAGCTTTCTGTTGGTGAATTTGTCTTTCCAGATAAGTCCCCTGCAAACAGTTGAAGAGTCAGTGTCAAGGAAGCGTTGTTTAATTAAATTAGACGTACCATTTTCCATGGTTCTTGTTTATATTCATTATGTAAGCCTTTTCATCTGCTGTTAAGAGCTTCATGGCAGGCATTGTGGTTTTGAACTTGAGAGGTCCATTATCTTTTTCCGTCTTCCCTTTTTGTTTATTGTCGCTGACGAAATCATCATCTCTCAGCTCTAGATCTACGGGATCATTAGTTGTACCTTTGTCTTTCAGACTTTGTAATGATTCCATTTCTGCAAAATTTTTATTTCCCTCTTCGTCGTTTTTTCTTGGTCCTCTTTGCCTTCCTCTTATCAGGGTATGTGTGGTCCAACTCCATTTTTTGCTGCCTGTCCTCCCTTTTCTTGATCCTCTTGACAAGGGATGTTTGTTCTTGCTTTTCTTTAAGGATCTGTTCTTGTTCTTCATTAATGATGAAGGAGGCAGCTTTGACATTGAGAAGCTCATTTTTCAGTGAATTATTCTCATCATTTACCCTTTCAAGGTCCGCATAGAGCTGTGTTATGATAGTTTCGAGCTCATCTTTCTTTCTTTTTCATATCTTCGTAATTGTCTTTAATTTCTTTGATTTGCTCGTCTCTCATTAAAAGATTTGTTTTTGTTTCTTCCAGCTGGGCTGTTAGTTCCGCATATTCAAAAAATTGCGGTGTTGGAATTGTTTCTTGCTCATGATCAAAGGAATCAACAATGTTCTTCAGTTCTGTTATTTCATTATCCTTTGTCATGAGCTTCGCCTTCAATTCTTCAATCTCTGTTACAAGTACTGCAGCTTGAAGAATATCTTGTGCTTGTGTGTCATCAAGTTCATTCATTTCTTCAGACAGATTGGCGACATTTTCTTCGTTCTGGGCTGGTTCCTCATCAATAGCTACATCCACCATGTTGCCCTCCATTTCAATGTATTCATCATTGTATATATTTTCCTCTGTACTTAGTTGCTTCAGTTCCATGAGGACTCCGGCAATGGTGGAGTCCGCTGTTGTCAAACATTCAGCTGTTTTAATGTTTGAATTCAAATCGGGAAGTTGATATGTCATTGGAGCTTCTGTAGCACGAACAATGGCTTTATTCAGCATTTCATCTTCTTCAGCAGAAATTTGCAGAGGTTTTTTTTTTACTATCTGCAATTGAATTGTTGGAAGTCAAGTTAAATTGCATGCACCAGCATAGTTTCATTGCATGCCACCAGTATAGTTAAATTGCATGAACCTAATGAACTATCGGTGCATGTATATCACATGCATCGATAGAAACAAAATGATAATTAATGCTTGTGTATTACATGCATCGTTAGTACATATCAATTAAAATCATTATAAAATATATATTCAAGCCTCACATGTTGTATAAAGGCAACTAATGGTCTACCGGTGCATGTGAAATCACATGCACCGATAGAAAAAAATGTGAATTGAAATGTGTATTTACATGCACCGATTGAATCAAGTTGTTCATGTTTGATAAATGCAACTTTGTTTTATGCTTGTGTATTTACATGCATCGTTAGTTTGGTTTCAAGTAAAATCATTATCATTATAAAGATTTATTCAAGCATCGCATGTTATATAATTGCATGCACCAGTATCGAAAAATTGCATGCACTAGAACAAGTTAAATTGCATGCACCAAAATAGTTAAATTGAATGTACAAGAAACTTACATAATCACGGGCGAGCTCTTTGATGTCAATGTTTTGAATCCTTTTGTAAAAATCCTCAAGATTCCACTTAAGGAACCTTGGGATAAGGTTGGGCTGGACAGGATTTATGAGCTCTGTCCTCTCACATAACCAATACTGCAAATTATATAGAATCGATGTTATTATATAAACATGAAGAAATAATTGTTGTTTAAAGATTGATTATAAAGACTTCTTACAGGTAGTAGTAGAACACAACCGGAGTGTTTTTCAGAGTCAGGCTGCATCAGGCTGTTTAGCAATGTATTCAATATGTGTTTGGACCAGTCGTAGCTGCAAATCATGTCCAGATCCTCAACAACCGATGTGTACGCCCATGGAATGTTCGATGATTTTGTTGATATGAAAAAGGCTGCAAGAATGTATAGGGTCACCAAACGAGTAACGTCATTGACATCAGTATCAATGTTGCTTTGTGCCTTTATTTTCAATTTTTTGTAGATTAAACTCTTGCTCATCCTTATGTCTTTTTTATCTCCTTTCTTTTCTGGAAAGCATCTATATAAGAATTCCGTACGTTCGTAATCCTGAAGCTGCATATCAATGTCTTCTTTACCATCTCTTATTCCAAAGAGTATACGCACATCATTTGTCCTGATTTTCATTGTATATGATCCGAATGTGAAATCTTGAGTATTTCTGTTGAGGCAGCCAATGATGTCTTTTATTAATATGTCACGCTTTTTGCAATAATCGAGGACAATTGTGTTGGAAAAAATGGAGTTCAGTAAAGGCCAGAACGGTGTCTTCATTAGCACTCTGATGTGAACTTGACCGAGTTCAAGTGCCTTTATCTCTGTTATAACTGCCTGTAGGTTGGCCCGATATGTAGTTTGTTTATTCCATCTTTTTGTAATTTCTTCTGAGCTTGGTGATGATGTAGGTGTAACTGAGATAAAATTATATGTTAGTTAAAAAACTAAAACAATGAATTTAATAAATTGACTTATTCGGTGCATGTAGATAGCCCGTAGGTGCATGTAGGTACAATTGGTGCATGTAAAGAATTTCCGGTGCATGTATATCACATGCACCGATAGAAGCAAATGTCAAATATTTACATGTTGGATAAATGCAATGTTTTATAATAGTGCATGTCGGTACATGTATGTACAATTGGTGCATGTAAATAATTATCGGTGCATGTATATGACATGCACCGATAGAAAACAACTGAGGATGTAAAGAACTTTCGGTGCATGTATATCACATGCACCGATAGAAACAAACGTCAAATATTTACATGTTGGATAAATGCAATGTTTTATAACAGTGCATGTCGGTGCATGTATGTACAATTGGTGCATGTAAAGAACTATCGGTGCATTTCTATGACATGCACCGATAGAAACAAATTTATAAAATATTTACATGTTATATATGATTGCAATGTTTTATATCGGTGCATGTATAATACACATGCACCGATATAAAACATCTGTGAATTTATGATTGTGTATTTACATACATCGATAGTACATATCAAATTACAAAGTAAAATCAATATAAAAGATTTATTCAAGCATAATATGTGGATAAATGCACTAATGGTATACCGGTGCATGTGAAATCACATGCACCGAAAGGAAAAAAATGTGAATTGGTGCACCGATACATTCAAGTAGTTCATGTTGGATAAATGCAACTGGTTATTCGGTGCGTGTATTATACACATGCACCAATAGAAACAAAAAACTAAAAAGATGTTCCATTGGTGTCAATTTGTTCATCATTGTTAATACAAAAAATTAAGATTTTAAAAAGTGGTGTATGTAATATAAATGCAAGATAAGAGTCCATCGGTGCATGTTAATTACATGCACCGATAGACTTATGTTAATTAAGAATACAAAAATTACAAACATTTGTAAATGCGGTGTTAATAAGGTCTTCAATAGTACTCATGCATTGTAGACACAAGAACTTACAGTAACAAACAAATAGTTTAATATGTGGAAACCCTAGATTAATGATTAAGAAATAGTTTAATATGTGTAAACCCTAGATTAATGATTACCAGATTTTGGAGCACCTTTTTTTCTTTCCCTTGATGTTTGTTGGTGGTTTGGTTTGAGGAATCTTCTTTGATTTTGGAGCCATTTAGGTTTCCGCCTCAGAAGGTTTGGCAAAATTACAGTAATTTACTTGTACGATTTCGATTAAATTTTTGAAAACTTGTAGGATTCTTTGAACGATATCGAGGAAAATGTTGGAGGAATGACTGTAAAATTTTTTTAGCGTTGAAGAAGAAGAAGAGGCGCGATGATTGTAATAATGCAGAGTGTTTTCGACGTTGAATGTAAGGAAGAAGACGAGGGTAATTTAGTAATTTGCGATCAATCGGACTTAAATGAAAGGCAAATAATTTGGTGGACTGGGCCGAAAAACTCTTATTATCTGATACCGGCCCGAAATTTTCCCTAAATAAATTTTTGCCTCTTAAGAAACGTGGTCCGAGACCACGTTTCTTCAACATACAAAAAAAAAAATTTGCACGCGTCTCACTCTCCATTGCCTTACCCATCTCACTCATTTTCACTCACAATTTTGTTTGCGACTCACACTCACTCTCCTATTTCAATGTGTGAAGATTTTAAACAAACGTTTTCTGGATAATTACTAAATTTTTCGGTGATATATGTTGATAATTTAATAAATTTTATATATTAGAATTTTATATTTAAAATTTCATTTTATTATATTTTCTTTTATTTTTAAAATAATAGTATTATATTATATGTAAGGGGTATTTTCATAGTTTATAACCCGACCCAACCATTTACTAGTTCAAAACAAGATGTCAATGGGTTACTAATTCAACTAACCGGTGATGCATGTTGATAACTTTTATTATTAAACTTAAAATAATAATAAAGAACGTTTGTGTTGAACGGCATTAGTGGAACCATCCAAAACCCCTCAAAATAAAGAACGTACTTGTATAAATGTAAAGGGGCCACATTGTCTAAACTAGTAATTATTTTGTTACCATGTTTTTAGTGACTATTTGTAAATGTTCATTCAAAACATTTTATATTGTTTTTGTATGTTTGATAGTAAAATTAAAACAATAGATTAATAAATTTTAGTTTATTAAAAAATTGTCGATGCTCATCTTAAAGCAGTTAGAAATATCTAATGATCTGATTCTCATTTTTTAATCTGAAATTAGATAAGCACTTTTCAAAACCAATCATAAACACTCCCCTTAATATCATAATGTAATCATATACATACATGCATAAATTTTCAGATAATGCTTTAATAATAGAATGTGGATTTACAATAGACATTCGATAACAGTGGAAAATTGTAACTAATCAAAGCATGAAGTTCGGAACAACAACTAAAATTTGAGTTGTTCTTTTTCAATATCTAGCTCATTCTTATTTGGGGAGGGACGAAGAGGGTGAATGTTTTGAGAAACACTCAGAAAATTCCATCGAACACGAAAACGCATACATGTACATACATAAATATTTGAGCAGCTCTTTATCAAAGCAGAAATCAAAACCCATACCCATACTAAAGTGTGCTCACCCGAACTGAAACTGATTTTGCTCACATTAGAGCCTCAAGATAAACATATTTTCAAAACATATTCACATTGTAGTACGGGCTGTAGCTAGGATTTTTAATTTAGGGGGCTGCGCATGAAAAATATAAATGTTATTTAACATATATATTTTTTATTAAAAAGGTAAATTTTCACAATTTATTATTTTTCGTAATTATTTATATAACCACTTCATTTACATACTCATTATCGATTGTTTAATAGTATCTTGCTTGCATATCAACAAATTTTACTCACCACTTCATTCTCAATCTTTTATATAAACAATATAATCTAGATTTAATTCCATTTTTAATCCTGATTTTACTATTATCGGTACACAAGTTGTGTTCCTATTATTAATCTCTTTTTGATTTTATAATATGTCTCTTTTTGGACTTATATGGCATATCCTTTATATGTTCATATATGAAATGGTTCATATTATTAATGACATAACAAGTCTGATCTCTTAGCACGCACGTGATGCAATCCACATGTTCGTCCATTGCTTGGTATGAGATTTTATAATGTTTGCACATCAGCTTAACAACTATAGCTTTTGGCTTAGCGGTAATCGATTGACATTAACAATTGATATCAGAACATGGTCATGTGTTCGAGAATATCATGGAAAAACTTATGAGGATTCTTTTGGGGGATGTGAGAATCACAGCATATCATCTATGAGCTCGTAGACGAAGACCAACCTACCATGTCGCATGGAGACAACTTCTATACATTCCAATTGTTTTCATACACCAGAAAAAATACATAATGGTATTGCAAATCATAACAATCAAATAAAGAAAAAGAACTTATTGGTCTTTTGTGATCATCTATCTGATGTAAAGGTTGTGGTACAACTTAATCTTTATAAAAAAATTCATCGTTGTGCCATAATGTCGTCCATTTGGTTTTCAAAGCATACATATCTTGTTTAAAAGTTACGATATGGGGTATCTGGTAAGTTTCAAGTGGGATTAAGGTGATAAATTTGGATTTTGAGGTATAATTGAATTAAAATAAGGATATAAGTTTTTTTTTCCAATCAAAATATGTGAGTCGTGATAAGTTCAGAGAAATTAGTAAAGAAAATGCTGGAAGAATTGAGGTTAAAGTTAAAGCATTGCACCCCACCATGTAAATGTGCAACATTTCATGAAAAGGATGTTTTGAACTCGTGGTATTTGGGCAATCACCTTTTCAACCAAGACATGCAACCCTTCATGTAGACAGTAACTTTTCGTGATAAGATGCTTCTAAATGTCGTCTTTTAATGGTGTTAATTGATAACTATATAAACAACTCCTCACTTGAATTCTAGACAACACTTTCTCTACAAATTGACATCATATTTAGGGAGAAAAATCACAGTCAAGTGCACTTGCATCTCATATATTTTCCTTGCAACAAAGTTGAATGCTTTAAACATTTGTGGTTTGTAGTTCCATTATCATGAATCATAGACGTTGCTATCAAAATCGTGAGCACCGTAGCGAGACAATATCGATTTAAGGACAGAGAGTTGAACTATTGCCTCGACGTACTAGCGATTTTTGGGAAGAAAATCATCCATGCCAATCCATGTAACAGTTCATGTTACACAAAACTTCCGATGACACGTGTCTTACAATTCACCAGCTCTTCAATTTAACAATATAAAACTCTTAACAATTTGCAAACTCTTGTTACATGAATTGGTCACGTGTAATTTTACAATTTCCAAACTCTTGTAATTTATAATTTAATTAAAGAGACTGATATTATTAGACATCTAATAAGAATATACACATCTTTCACGCACAAACATCATTATCGAGAATGTAAATTGGAGAAATTACATATTAGAGCTCCTGAAGCTAAAATTGGTTTTGGTAAGATTTCTTTGCTTCCTAAACAATAATAACTATTATTTGATTTATTATTTATTTATCAATGATTGTGCAAATATTTTTTTATAAACTTCATGATATTTATATCTATTTCAAGTAGGATTGATTCATGTTTCTTCAAATTTAGGTACTTACCAATTAATTTTTAAATTCGAACCGTATTTTTTTTCAACTATAAAAGGAATCGAATGTAAATTTTTTTTTTGTGGTTTGACTAGTATAATCTTATTATTATTTTTATATCAATATTGATACCCCTAAAGATGAAGACACCACCTGACGAGCCGACCTGACTCCATGGTATATTACTCGCCTTTTCTTCGCGAGACCTCACCTACCCTTCCGAACTCTTTGTGACGTCCGACCTGTTTGGCCGACCTGTTTCATCTCACCTGTTGCCCCTCCGGTATCTCGGTGAGCGACCTCTTTTGGGAGCCCGAGCTGATATGCCGAGCTCTTCTCATTTTCCTAGTGGATGCGGGTGCTCAACAAGGAAACTAGTCCCCCAAGATACCTAGTCCTAGATCTGCGGAGCAATATCAGGGATTTGATTGTATTCACAAGATCTTGGCATATCTGGGTAAGATTTGGATAAACATGGAAAGAATCATTGCTGCAATACAACTCTTAGGTCTCCGCCTATACCAGGTTTGGGGTATCAATTAGGCTCTCTAATTTATAATCGCCTTTACCTACATCATATATTTCCTCATATTCTCTCGCTTGACTTGAGCGTCGGAGGGGACCCGTCGGAAAAACTTCCGGCACCCTTCTCATTGTTGCTTCGTATTTTCAGGTCATTGCAGAAGATATTTACTGACATCCCTGCCGTTATAGAGTATTGGAGAAGAAAGAGAGGTGAACCCCCTCTCTATTGATATCAACAAGTCACCGCGAGTTTTGGTGATATCAATTGGCGCCGTCTGTGGGAAGTTTTATGAGTTGAAGACGTTGAGATGGCAGGACGACGTGGACGTGGGCGTGGAGTCAGGAGGAACCTGGGAGAAAGAGAAACTCCCAGTATGGGAAATCATGATATTCCTCCAAAACAGGAAGATCAAGCACCTCCATCTGTTATGATGTGGGAGATCTGACTATGGAGCACGCGTCACAATCATCAATCGGACCATGCGAAATATTTTTTTCCAACACCAGGTTCCGCCACCAACGGAGTCTACCAACTCCACCCCCACCACAAAACAAATCGGTGCTTCGCCTGTTCAACCAGCAGAGGTCCCTGAAACAATAGAGTAACAAGTGTTGAGAGATAGATACACAAGTAGAGCCTCCGCTAATAGATCCAATGGAAGCTGTATGGGGAGAGATAGGCGAGTTGGGTCAACATCTAGGCGC